>JAODUO010000315.1:207500-210000 GCA_025642075.2 Ridgeia piscesae | reverse complement strand
ATCGCCGGAAGTCGATGGGATCGCGGCCGGATCGTATTCTCGAAGCTGGCGCGACATCGCGGTGTCCAGTTCGCACGAAGCCGTCGGTGTATGTGTAGTGGTCATCGTGGCTAATATGAGCGTAAAGGCCACTTACCGTCGACTCCGTCGTGTCGATTACGTCGCCCGACCGGCGACCTCACTGGCGACAACGTCGGGGACACATGCAGTCAACGACGGACGGTCTCAGCGGAGTGTATCCTTCCGAACCTCAGCCGGTTCCGTCTCGCTGCATCGCCGCCACACCGTTCAAAGACGCCGCACACGCATGCACATACGCATACACTCAGTCCGTGCCTCCGTGCGTCCGTGCGTTCCTTCGCCCGTAGACTCGTCCGCCTTCGGTCAACTTCATTTGCTATGCACGATCAATGCGCCTTGTCGACGCGCGCCGCCGATTGGCGCGCGCCGACCAATCAACGCGCGCGATGCGCGTCGCTGCGGGTCTGGTAATGGCGGGGGAGAACGGTGGAAGATGGCGGAGACAGGGCAGGCGGCAGCGGCGATTCACCAGGGACGCGCTTTCTTTCCGCCGATAACAGCGGCGCGGGCGGCAAGGCAGCGTGCACGGGCTAATGCAGGCGATCAATACTCGGCGTTCGTTGCATGCCAGGCTCTGCTCCGGCCGTAAATTAATCAGCTGGTGCTACCACCAGCAGCCGCTGGGCGGAGCGGCGACACACACACACACACACACACACACACACACACACACACACACACACACACACACACACACACACACACACACACACACACACACACACACACACACACACACACACACACACACACTCGTCGTTGTCGAAAACCAAGACGCGATTTATTAAACATCTCACGACGTGTGTCATGATTACGTCGTCACGCAAATGGTCTTACCACGTATTTAAAGCTACCATAGATATACCTACTAGTCGAGTAAATTATTCTATTTGAACTATCCGTTGTCTCTTAGGACAATTTCATACTTTAGTAATTTTACTTGATAACATTTCTGTTGTTTGTTTGTATTTTTCATGTTAGCTGCAGTAATTACCGCGAGGCAGTGAACGGTGCATCGAAAAGTGACTGGTTTATTGATTTATAAATGATGGATAGAGACACAGTTTCTGGGGAAGTAATTGAAGCCTAAATATTTATGTATGACTGATTACGTCTAGAAAAACAGATTCATGGCAGTCTGTTTCAGACGGGTCAAATAAAGTTTGTATTCTGTGTACTTATGCCGTCTTTCCTGTAGTATCGCCCATAGACAATAGTAAACCTACACGGTATTAGAGATCCGCTACTTCCTAATCCAAATGACAACGACTCAAGATAAGTAAAGTCAATACGTTTAAATATAACCCAGAATCCGGAATTTTCATTTACAAATCGTCACCTGGTTATGCATCAGTTAACATTGTCGTCACATCGCCCTAAAGGTATTTCCTCATTTCGATATTTTTGATTGTTTTCTCTTTTTGTTTCGAATAAAACCTACACAATACAGAGTAACATTATGATATCACATTGTTTGTGCAACGGTTTGCGCATAGTTTTGGTATAACCATCACGCACACTGTTAGCTTGTTTATTCCTGCCCATAAATAAAGTGACTTTCAAACTTTGAATATATGTTTGAATACGTAATACGCTGAATAACCACTGTTTGTTTTGTTTCTTTCGACTATCCTTATTCTCCCAAAACCCGTGTGACTGATCAATTACATTTAGTTGGACTATCGGTGGCTAAATGTCGACACATTTTGAAAGTTATCGGATACATGAATGAATAAATTTATTTTATGTAAAATATACAGCTGATACATACACATAAATAGCCGTTAACTTGAATGTGGTAAAAATATGTATAGATATAAATTTAGTTAGATAATGTAAACGCGCAGTATAACTGATAATGGTAGTGAGAGTATAACTGGTTGTATAATTGATCAATATGCAAATTTTACATGTAGATAAACATCATTTAAAAATAAAAAAGTGTAACAAAATGAATAGATAAAAAAGTAATAAGTTGTATGTATATTATATATATATATATATATATATATATATATATATATATATATATATAATTGTTACAGAGATTTGGCCCAGCTACTCAACATTGCGTCATTTACTGTATCAATGCAATTGTACATAACTTTTATCAAGTCGTTATTTAGGCTGAAAATATGTTTAAAACTATGACTATCCTTACGCATTGGGGCGACGAATGAATCGATTAATAACTCTTTATTGCATGATTAATTATTTTTGCTTTTTGTATACTGTCTACATATTCATACAACACTAAAAACAACACATAGTTGGAGAAAACAAATATCGAAGCTCAAATTACCAAATAAATTCGTTTGTGACTTTGAGGTCACGTTCGTTTCTATACAGCGGCTTTTTATCAGGGAATAATCGGTTTGTGACACGAGACTTACACTGTGCAATTAAACGGTTTAAAATG
>JAODUO010000315.1:190000-202500 GCA_025642075.2 Ridgeia piscesae | reverse complement strand
GGACACGGATCAGTGCAGACACACAATTGGATCAATCAAGCCATGTGATGTTGCCCCCGTAGCGGACACGGATCAGTGCAGACACACAATTGGATCAATCAAGCCATGTGATGTTGCCCCCGTAGCGGACACGGATCAGTGCAGACACACAATTGGATCAATCAAGCCATGTGATGTTGCCCCCGTAGCGGACACGGATCAGTGCAGACACACAATTGGATCAATCAATCCATGTGATGTTGCCCCCGTAGCGGACACGGATCAGTGCAGACACACAATTGGATTAATAAAGCCATGTGATGTTGCCCCCGTAGCGGACACGGATCAGTGCAGACACACAATATCTCCGTTTAAACGGCAGCCAGAAAGAGAACAATTTCACACAAAAAACCTTGTTTTCGACTGATTTGTTTGTAACAAGGGTTGAAATTGTAAAATAAACATCATCCGTATTTGACTGAATAGGTTAACCAGATAGGAAGGTTCAATTGAGTAATAGTTTTAATTATTTCGCAACAGGTTAACTTTATTCCGTGAAATTTCAACTGCTTTCGGGTAGTCATTTGAAACCCGATAACAGTCAGAGAAAAATGGCAAACTGACTGTGAAATAAATTATTAGAATAAAATTCATTCGCCATCGGGATTCAGATACATGGAATCCATTCGTCTGACCTTTCGGATAATGAACTAGCAGCGCCTTTTTATACCTAAAATCATATGCCATGTGCAAGAAGACCGGAAGGAACCGATCGATGACTCGTCATGCGTATCGCGAACGCGGCAAAGTGTACAAAGTGGGCCGTTTTTGCATGCAACGCGTCGACTTCCGGTGACGCATTCGCTCTGGCGCATATATACAAAGTGTGAAGTGTACTAAATTTAGCCAGTGAAACCGGTGCTAACGAAGCGTCGCCTGTCGGCACGAGGAAAACACTCTCTCCAAGCGCATGCGTTCTCTGGGAATGAATTGTTGTCGACTCAATATGGTGTTAAATTAATTTTAGTTTGCTAATTGAATCAAATGTTGGAATAAACGTGCCACCGAAAGGTAATAACGCGTAACACATTCTTTCAAATCGACACAAGGCAGGGATGCAGACGATTTGAAGTGGTCAATTCAACCAGTCATTGTGTAAACATTCCTGTGGCTCAGAGATCACGCTAAAGGGATTCGGTTGAAGCTCATATGCGTTCGAGATGTATTGTATCAAAACATGATCATTTCGCATAAGAAGTTTCTCTGCTACGTTTGTCTTGCAAATCAATGCAAAACTTGTGTGTTATCTCCGCAAAAAGCCAATACATAACTGTGTTTACCTGAAACATTGAGCTTGCTGTGACGGGGGTGATTAATTATGCAGCACGGTCATAATTAATATTCATGCATGCGCAGAGAATTACTTAATGACCGCTAATTTGACAAGTACAGTGAAGTTGCCGGATAGAATCTGTCTGGCGAAATGAACCGTAGATATTCATGACCAAGTCAATTTTCCGATATGTTGTCGGGGAGTAGTTATACGGGGGCTTTTGGAGCTCACTTAAATGTTCAAGGTCACAGCTGTCTCGAAGGCTCTCATTGGTCCATGTGACCAGATCATAAGATCCGGAAGCCGCCATTTTGGTCATTACGTTAAGGTCAGAATGATTGCGACTTTTTTGATTGGTCCTTCCATGGTCGAAGTGCAACAACATTAACCATTCCGACTACCAAGGTCAAGATGAGCGACAAAAGGGGATGCTAAAATTAATGGTTATCACATATTGTTGGCACATCCGCTGACAAAAACAGATGACAGACTTTGGTGACATTTCCACCTCACAGCTGGAGAATGATAGACACAACAGATGCGACTCGGAGATTATGGATTGCAAACAGTTTTTAAAATTATTAAAAACTAGTGCACTAGAGCAGTGCATGGAATACAAGTGTGCTAAAAGACCTGTATCATTTCATAAGTCATAACTGTTGAATATTTATTATTAATAATTATTATTTATTTTCATTCATAATTCCAGATTGTTTTTGTTAATTAAAGTGCTTTCACAAGAGCTATTCACTGTCGTTTTTGTGATATTAGTTCTACGAATAAATAAAATGAACAACCTGTAAGGCGAGATCACTAATATACAATTTGTAGTGTTGACAGGACGGAGACATGTATATCTACTTAGATGTAGATTTATACGATCCACGCGGACTGCATAACGGTGATTCTTCATAATTTAGACGCTCGTATGTACACGCCGGCTACAATCCAGGTAATAAACTGTCAAAGCGCATGCGCCTACACACTTCCGGTGCGTGGGTTTGCATCCGGTCAAATAACTGTATCGCTAATACTGCTTCCGTTATCGGACGAGCCACTCAGACTCACAGAAATTGCAGCTCGCTACGAGTGTAGGTAGAACATTACACGTAGGGGAGGATTTGTATTACGAGGTTCCAGAAAATATGGGCCACTTCCCTAACTCAGAAATTATACAGCAAGCGCAGCCATCTATCGTTCAGTTATTGAGTTAAGGAAGGTTGCGGAGCAGGCCGCCAAAATTTGCAGTGGTAAGACAAAAATAATATACAAATATTGACGTGAATAACAGTTCATAACATTTCTTTTACGACTTCCGCGTGCTGAATGAGTGCGTATAAATTAATACACATATGAATGAATGAATGAACGAACGAACGAACGAACGTGCGAACGAGCGAACGAGCGAACGAGCGAACGAGCGAACGAGCGAACGAGCGAACGAGCGAACGAGCGAACGAGCGATGTGGAGTGCGTGATGCAGTTTTGTGGGGTGGATGGATGGATGGATGGATGGTGGATGGATGGATGGATGGATGGATGGATGGATGGATGGATGGATGGATGGATGGATGGATGGATGGATGGATGGATGGATGGATGGATGGATGGATGGATGGATGGATGGATGGATGGATGGATGGATGATATTGATGGATTGATGGATTGATGGATTGATGGATTGATGAATTGATGAATTGATGAATTAATGAATTAATGAATTAATGAATTAATGAATTAATGAATTAATGAATTAATGAATTAATGAATTAATGAATTAATGAATTAATGAATTAATATAAAGTATAATATTATACTTGAAATCTATATCAACGTGAATGACGTTTTTTGAGGAGTCTATGTTATAGACGATAGTGTAACCACGTTGAGTAAATGTCCCGCTTGTATCAAAATACCTTCTCGACAATATGAGCCACATAAAGTTAATGTCATATGAGGCATTATGAGTATATGTTCATATTACCACTGTTGATTCATATCACAGTGGCATCCAGTCGAATGCATTCGCAGAGATCATGACGTACCCTAAAGCTCATAGGAAAGCGGGAACTAAAAAAAGAATGTGCCTCATGCTAAACTCCTCACTGGATCATCTTGTATACCACAACTTGAAGCACGTGAAGCCGTTACATACAAGAAGGCACTAATGAAAGCATACCAAGCTAAAAACGAAGAAACCCAAACGCAAACGGACACCTACAAATAGTTGTACACAACCCCAGGGCACAAAGACTGCGAAACAATCAGGAAACAATGCCAGTGATGTGATAATGTAAATGGCGCCGACGAGAATCCTACCCAGTTGTTTTAGACGCTGTGCTGGTGTAGTTTTGCGGTCATGTGATTTGTTTCTGCTGGATAAAAAATATTAAAATATCGTATGCATTAACGATTAAGAGTACATTATACATTAAATGGATAAACGCGAATTCTACGGATGCGTAGATAATTGCCACGTGCTTGCTATTACGATAAGCCTCGTATTAAGTATTGCAAAATAGTACTGCATTATGTTACATGCACCGAGAAACAACGAACCAAGGCGGAGTGTATTGTTTGTTGTTAAAATCTAAGATATAACAAGGTGTACAGCTGTCTACAGCTCAAATAGTACCGACGTCCCGTGCTCGGCGATACGTCACCTCAAATTAATGCCACCATCTCCTCAGTGCGGCCTATATTGATTTAATCTTATTAGGCCTGATGTCGATTCTGCGACGGGGGCGGCGCTATTCCGTGTTGACAGCGTTCACCTGTCGACAATTGCAGTATTGTGTCCACTGCACGCAATGAACGAGGCTTATCGGAGTTTGCTGGTTACGTTAATATTTAATTAAACACGGCGAGTGGCGTTACGTTACATCACTCGTAAACACTCGCCATACGCTCGCGCCACTCCCGCGTCCCGACCGCTCCCGTAACCTTGACGACAGTGTCGTTATTCACGCGTTGCCATAGCGATGCACGCGCCGACGAAGTACGTTTTGACGGGTTCGCACGATCTCGCTGGAGGTGTTAATGTAACGGCTGCCGCTCATTAACGGGTGAATATTGTGGGAAATACAATTAGGATTGTGATTGAGAAGGCTATATTAGTCCAGACATGTGCCAGGTGTTTTTGTAATTATGTTAGGACCGTAACTAAAACGTCTCATAAACTTGTGCTTTACGCAATATAATTGTTCATGGCTCTAGTATTTAGTTATTTTATAAGCATTTTTGCAATATGTTTATTAAAACGATTTGATTTGTAAGACTATGCAATTGGAAGGGTCTATATTTTATTGCGATGTTGACAATAAAACCAATGAAGCGTGGACAAAACAACAAAGCTATTGGCATATACAGTGGGTTGATGTCACTACCAGAATGTGTTACCCAACACCGTGATCGTTGTTTGCCGTGAGTTATAATGTCGCCAGCGGCTTACGAGAGACATCTCAGCCTCTGTCAGTGGATGCTGAATAGCACTCCACATACGGGAGGTGGCTTCTTGCTAACCACTCACGTACTAGTGCATGTAAAACACCTAATGTCAATCTTATCAAAAGTACCTTCAATCTAACCCCAACCTTAACCCAAACCTAAACCCTAACCCTAGCACTAACCCTAAACCTAAACCTTATTCCACATAAGAGCAACCAAAACTGGGCATGTGTACGTGAGTGGTTAGCAAGTAGCCATTACGCCACATACGCCTGTCACTTCACCATGCTATTTAATCGGTGTGCAAATAATGAAGTGAACCCTGAATCGCGGCTAGCTAGTATTCTCCCACTGCGCTGTTTGGCAATCGATAATTTATTTACTGCTGAACCCGTTCATAGCCGCATCGATTACGGCAGATTGTCGCCCAAGTGCATGAAAGTGCTGCCGCCTATCGTAATGTGTAAACGATCTGGTGGTGCCATCTCGTGGATTGGTGAAGTATTAGCTTAGAAAATCTGTACATCCTGTTCCTTATAAACACGTCACACTACTATTATAATACGCTCTTTTCAGATATAAAGTTACGTTTACGATAACTCTCACCACTTACAGTGAATCAAATATACTTTGAGGCATGATGTTCTATGTACTATAAAACTGTGATTGCGTGTATAGGGCCTGTAAGTGGGTCACGATACATGGCGAGACTCCGCGCGACTGGAGCTGATTGGGGACTGGACACAAGAATAATATTCTAACGGTGGATGACAGTTGTAGCTTCCGACTGATGAATACTAGGAAAATCAGGTCTTAAATATCTTGTGTTATACCTTTCTTATGTTGAATGTCCGATTTAATATTGAGTTTACCACACTATCATAGATATATAGCGATTTACGTAGTGCAGATAATAAACACGATTTTAGGCCGTATGTGTCTTTTACGGGATTTGCATTTTACATTGCTGTACGTTGTGGTTTCGATAAGCACTTATATCTGACAAGTTGTCTAAATGCACATAATCATAACACATGTATACGTTTGCCCCAAACAGGTTGTACTGCGCGAAAATGGCACTCTTCAGTATTAGTCAAGATCGCCAAACACAAGTAGGGCCTACTTGCCGCTAATGCCATGGCAATCACCATAATAATCGATTACAATTCATGATTTCCGTGATCATTGTCACCGGCAGAATGTTCCATTGCTTCTGCTTGTAATAATCCTTCGGACAATAGAACTGAAACACGCTATTTGGGAACAGTTCGATTATAACAACCAAAACCAAAACAAAGTCCTATATGTTAACATGGAGAATATGGACTTCCTGCCCCTCCCCTCCCCCCCCCCCAACTGCCCCCAGCCTCGTTTTCGCGCGCGAGACTTACACGCCCTATTGTTAGCCGTCGTCAGACATCGGGGCATAAGCTAGCCTCGATTACCCAGGCTCCGTGAGGTGACAGCACTTTTAAGCCCCTCATCAGGGGTGTTGGCCATCGTTAAAATGCCTATGTCACAGTTTCGTTTGCCAACTAAACTGGTTCCTACCTATTTTCAATTGCCCAGGCTCCGTGAGGTGGCAGCACGTTTTAGCCGCCCCAAATCCGCCTAGTATGCACTGCCGATGTTACCTCCGTACTGAAGATTTCACAGGATAATGCACTGGGGTAAGTGGGCGCGACGCAGGCGGGTCGGATAGAGACGGCAAAAACCTGTTTTCATTGCACTGCATTGTGAGCCACCGGGGACATCCATGGAATCTGCCCGCTTCACACTCTTCGTCAAGAAGAAGAAAAGGCGCAAAGTCAAAGTCCTGCCTCCAACATCACCCTTACAAAAAATACCATTCCAATACCACTGAGTGGTACCAGTGCGTATTATGGCCAAGGGTATCTGAATGGTATTTGAATTATATTTTGGCTTCTTTGTACCGTTCAATGGTATTGAATGGTATTTTAAATTACCACTGACAGTACCACTGAGCCTCCAGAAATACTATTGAATGGTCAAACGGTACTGAATGATACTGAATGGTATTCAGTGGTATACAATTGGCTCTTTTTTGTAAGGACAACCAACCTGTTCTTGCGTACGGTGCGGGCCAATATGCAGCTCATGCTGTGGAAAGCGGCAGACCAGCTGGCCCAGGTTACGAGTCAGCCGATATCACTCATTTTGGCGAGGAGATCTGCGATGGCGTCCCAGCTCCTGTTATTGCTTGGGCTGACCTAGGTCCACCAGAATATACATATGTACTGTGATTCACGGTGTGTGTGTAGCGTGCGGGGCAAGAAATGCAGCACTGGAGTATGTGGCTGCGACAAAGAATCTATCGTGTATATCATACTGTAGCAACTCTGACGAAGACGGCAGCTGCAGTCTATGCACCAACACAGACGAGGAGGGTGTGGAGGTGGAAAATGCTGAAAAGAATTATTTGGACGATGACAGGACGAAGATGAAGACGAAAAGCAAGGAGTGCACGAGGATGGTTTTGATGATTTTGATTACCGGGATGTTGAGTGTGAATAGGTAAATGATTATTATGAAGATTATAACGCGTTATCTGCATTTATTACATAAACCTCATGTTTACAGCATATTGTTTAAACCTGTCATTTATTATTGTATATAATTATATATGATATATATATATATATATATATATATATATATATATATATATATATATATATCATTGTAACATACCTACAATAATGACTTTCACACATAATTACTTAATGCAAGAATTTCCCTCAGGGAGAAATGAATGCCGTTATTAGTAATAGTATTTGCACTATACAATATGTGTAACATGTATGACTACATGTTCCAAAGAATTTTAATTATGACTGATTACTCTTTTCTCGTGAACTTATCTGTCAGTTAGTATAATATTACCCATTTATATTCATGAATAAACTAAAATAAAACTTAATAACAATTTCCATTTGTCCATCGAAAGGTCAACGTTGACCTTTACCTGACTTTCAGCATGTGATCTTGAACTTAAACTGAAATTTTAATATCAGAGATGAATTCTACATAACTAAATAACCATAAAAAGAGGTATTACACGTAATTGTAAGAAAAGTGGTTCTGAAGTATTGTTTAAGATCTGACCAGTGGCCATCTTGGATTTACGTACATTATTAGAGTTGCTCAATGTTGCCGTTTGGACAGTCAAGCTGAATTTGCTCTAGGACCAGATGAGCCAAAATTAACCAAAACGTGCTTAGGATGGAACATTTATAAGTTCACTATTGAACAGATGTGACTGTCAAATGGACAAATTCTAAACAATTTTAGTATGCGATAAACGTTTGGTGCGTTGAGAGGTCTTTTCCTCTCAATGGTTTTCTCTAGAATTTTAACACAGTTGTTTTCTCACCCAATCTCATCTTTTTAGCCCGTATGCGTGGTAAATTTCACGAATAATGTTCTCAACAAATAAAATGTTATCGAGCAGTTTATCAAATAAAGTATATATATATATATATATATATATATATATATATATATATATATATATATTGTATGTATATATATATATATATATATATATATATATATAGTATTTTAAAGTGTGATGAATAAATTTAAAATATATATATTTTATAATTTTAATTTAAATTTTACCACATACGTTTTTAAAATTAAATTTTTAACAAAAAATATAATAAAAATATATATATATATATATATATATATATATATATATATAATATATATAAAATATATGTATATATGTATACATATATATGTATGTAATATATATATATATATATATATATATATATATATAAAATTGTATGTATATATATATATAATATAAATATATATATATATAGTATATATATATATATATATATATATATATATATATATATATATATATATATATTTTATTAAAACTCGACCTCTTTAACACGGCCACCTCGTTAACACGGACCTGGCCGTTACCACGGAGATGATTTCAGAAATGACTGTGTGGGCGTGTGTTCAACACTTCTTGTCGCCAACAAATGGAATACGACATGTCCGATTCACGGATGGCGGCGTCCTTTGGGACGCCATTTGGTTAATATGACGTCGCAATCACAGGCGCGTATCGATTCGCTGTTGGTCCTACGCGAGCACTTCGTTCACACATAAATCTACGAAAATGAAAACATAAATTCGCCCTAAAGGCGTGATTAAAGACAGGTGCCGAATGGACGCATCACTTTAAAGCATTGCTCCTCGTGTCGGTGACCGGGTTGACGACGCGTCTGGAGTCGTACACAACAGTGAGAGAATGGTTACAGTAATTGCGATCGATGGTGTCCCGTCTTTTCCGTCTCGCACAGACTTAGCACGCGCTTATTGCGAAACGAGACACGCTTTATGCAATAGATTACGTATTCCCGTTGGCTTTCAGCACGATAAGATATGTCTTATATTGTCTCGTCACCATAAGTCGTGTGTTGTGCAAAGCAAGAGCCGTTTTCGTGTATGGATTAGGTGTGGAATTTTGCGGAAGCTGCAGGCCGTCTATCTACAATGCTTGCCGCCTTTCCGTTATACTTAGCGCGCAGTGCAGTGAGACTATTTGAGAAGAGAAACCACATCAAACTGATATCTAATAAGCGCTGATATTTTTAATGCCAATGACGATTCCATTTTCCAATGTAGATAGCAATACGTTCAATTTCATTCACCATCAATTGTTTTTACTTCTTCACCGACACACACATGTATTTAAGAGTCGGTGTAGCAGTTCTTTTCAGCAGCAGGAATGTTCGCTACAACGCAGCAAAACATGGCCACCGGCTTTGACGCTAGCGTGGTATGATGAGGATATTCACGTTTGTTGTCATTACCTTCAGTTGAAAAACAAGTTTGTGCTAAGATTAAGCAATTAAAGTTAATCTTGCATGAACCGCTGTCGTGGCGTCAGACGTTCTTAAAAGGCGTGTGTGTCCTAATTATGCTTAATGTATGCTACACAAATAGGCATCTACGAATTGATAATTGCATGAAGCTGTAATCGGACAAAATGATGGCGGAGTAGCGCATATAATCGGATAAACCGGTTATGGAGTATCACACATAATCGGATAAAACCGCGGCGGAATATCACACGTAATCCGGTATACCGGTGGCGAAGTATCACCCATAATCGGATAAACCGGTGGCGAAGTATCACACATAATCGGATAAACCGGTGGCGGAGTATCAAACATAATCGTATAAACCGGTGGCGAAGTATCACCCATAATCGGATAAACCGGTGGCGAAGTATCACACATAATCGGATAAACCGGTGGCGGAGTATCACACATAATCGGATAAACCGGTGGCGGAGTATCACACATAATCGGATAAACGGTGGCGGAGTATCACACATAATCGGATAAACCGGTGGCGGAGTATCACACATAATCCGATAAACCGGTGGCGGAGTATCACACATAATCGTATAAACCGGTGGCGGAGTATCACACATAATCGTATAAACCGGTGGGGGAGTATCACATTAATCGGATAAACCGGTGGGGGAGTATCACACATAATCGGATAAACCGGTGGCGGAGTATCAAACATAATCGGATAAACTCGTGGGGGAGTATCACACATAATCCGGTAAACCGGTGGGGGAGTATCAAACATAATCGGGTAAACCGGTGGGGGAGTATCACACATAATCGGATAAACCGGTGGCGGAGTATCAAACATAATCGGATAAACCGGTGGGGGAGTATCACACATAATCGTATAAACCGGTGGCGGAGTATCACACATAATCCGATAAACCGGTGGCGGAGTATCACACATAATCGTATAAACCGGTGGCGGAGTATCACACATAAACGGATAAACCGGTGGCGGAGTATCACACATAATCGGACAACTTCGCCGGTCACAACCGATTATTTGTGCCACTCAGGCAGCCGTGGATTACGATTGCATCGGAATGAGGGTGGTTGTTTAAGTTTAAATTTTATTTTTATTTCACACGCCAGATGACTGCCAAATTACCAATTGTAGACTAAGATGTTATTAATTTTATTATCTCGACTTTTGAATAGCAAATGCTGATAAACTACCTGAAAACAACTAGATAACACTGCGCCATGCTATGCACGTGAACCAACACCATCACTCGGAACATCCAATAATGGCGCTGTTTAGTAAAGGCAGCAATACGGCTAGAATAATGGCTGCTGTAACGTTGTCGTAATATGACCAAGATCGGTAATGAACATGTTATTTTCCTGACGTGGCGTTATCGCTAGTCGTTACTGTCGACACCAGAAGACGTCGTACTGCTTTAGACCTTCAATGTCTTCTGACCAATAATCTTCCTTCTACCATCAACCGGATTTTCATTTTACGACATATATAGATACATATTTTGATGTGTATTTGTACTGATCTCAACTTGTTTTGCATGGCATCGTTATACTGCAGAACTAGTCTGTCGTATCGTAAGATGGTGAGTTTACTGCATTTAACGTGTGTGCGTGTGTGCGTGTGTGCGTGTGTGCGTGTGTGCGTGTGTGCGTGTGTGCGTGTGTGCGTGTGTGCGTGTGTGCGTGTGTGCGTGTGTGCGTGTGTGCGTGTGTGCGTGTGTGCGTGTGCGCGTGTGCGCGTGTGCGCGTGTGTGTGTGTGTGCGTGTGTGCGTGTGTGGCGTGTGCGTGTGTGCGTGTGTGGTGTGTGCGTGTGTGCGTGTGTGCTGTGGTGTGCGTGTGTCGTGTGTGTGCGTGTGTGTGTGTGTGTCGTGTGGTGTGTGCGTGTGTGCGTGTGTGGTGCGTGTGCGTGTGTGCTGTGTGTGGTGTGTGTGTGTGTGTGTGTGTGTGTGTGTGTGCGTGTGTGTGCGTGTGGGTATGGGTGGTGTGTTTATGCGCGCCCGTATGTGAGCATATGGCACTTACGCAACGGGGTACTGAAAGATAACATTTTTAATGAGAACCTTGAAAATAAACTTGACTACAGATTTACGGTGAAATTTGAGCATCAGAACTGGTTTTATTTGGGTAATATTAGTTATATTTATATAACTTTTTTTAACATGAGTACCGGTGGTTTCATTTTTCAAAGCGTATTTCAAATCGGCGTCTTTTAACGAGTCCTTTCTGCGTGACCACTCGGAGAATGCCTACTATATATAGCCGGTGTAACATGGTTTTAACACTAATGCGTTCGCAAGCAACGACCGAGAATGGATACACCGAGAACACATTAATAGATATTGTACTCGTGTACGGAACAGTGTCTAGAGTTTCCTTCGTGGGACAGTCGCAAATGTCGTATGTCATGAAATGTCAAAAGGACAGCCTCCCGTCACTGCGCCGAGGCCGAAGTGCAAGTCCGTTAGGTAGGTCGTATGTTTTGCTAAGTCGCGCTTCACTTCCTGATAATCATAGGCTGAATTTGTTGGCTAGTTATTTTGTTTATTGAAGACCTTTCGATCGTATAATTGTGATCCCACGATCGACATAATGTTAAAATAGCCATGTGAATGTTAAAATAGCCATGTGAATGTCACTCAGAGTTATGTTCACATAGAAAGCTTATAAGCACTTCGGATTTCTATTTTTACACTGCCGACAAACTATCAAATTGCATATATTTAGAAAGTTACTTTTATAATAGCGATAATGATGCTTGATATGTGGTTTAATTTTTTTTTATAAAGCACCGTATTCGTATACAGAGGGTACAATTGTCGTAATATTTGCACCACGATATTAT
>JAODUO010000315.1:175000-185000 GCA_025642075.2 Ridgeia piscesae | reverse complement strand
GCCAAACGTATACATGTGTTATGATTATGTGCATTTAGACAACTTGTCAAATATAAGTGCTTATCGAAACCACAACGTACAGCAATGTAAAACGCAAATCCCGTAAAAGACACATACAGCCTAGCATCGTGTCGATTATCTGCACTACGTAAATCACTATGTGCCTATGATAGTGTGGTAAACTCAATATTAAATCGGACATTTAAGATAAGAAACGTATAAGACGAGATATTTATGAACTGATTTTCCTAGTATTCATCAGTCGGAAGCGAAAAACTGTCATCCATCGTTAGAATATTATTCTTGTGTCCAGCCCCAATGAGTCTCGCTTAGTCCCCAATAAGCTCCAGTCGCGCGGAGTCACGCCATGTATCGTGACCCACTTGCAGGCCCTATAGGCGCATTGCATAGTCTGGCTTACGTTTAGCAGTTCGAGTACACAGTGAACATACTTTTTGTTAAACAGTTGTTTGTGCTGGGTTAGGTAAAGCACAGTTACCCTTTATCGCAGTCTAACATATTAAACAGCGCTTTGAAAATTCTATCCACGATGTATATTCTTCGATAAGAGTTTGACTTTCTGTTTCACTTTCATTGACACTAGAAGTTGTTAGTTGGCCTCGAATTTATTTCAATACTCGTACTCTCTCTTAATCGTGACAGTGGCATGTCTGATTAAATTGTTTCTGTAGCTAAAATACGTTTCCTTCGGTCATGTAACCCAGCTTATTCCTCTTTCTTCACATTGCATGATAATTATGGTACAGTTGTGTTTTCGTCCGCATTTAACACGGCCCTAAAACTAATTAGTAAACAACTGGATACGTGTATATCGTGTAACTGGAAATGTGTTGTAATGAACGAGGTCACTCATGCATAGTATTTAACACACGGGCCGTATGTCGGGGGGGGGGTGTGTCCGGGAGCGGGCGTCTCACTGGCTCTACATGTCTGTGTTTTCTCTGAAGAAGATAAAATAGGAAGAATGTCATATAATTAGCAAACATAACACGGGACATGGTTAATTATAACTAAGGTGTATTAATAAAATAATGCTGTGATATTGAAACGGAGTAATTAGGGACACACAGTGTGACAGTCACACAGTATGACAGACACACAGTGTGACAGACACACAGTGTGACAGAGACACAGTGTGACAGACACACACATTATGACAGACACATAATGTGACCGACACATGGTGTGACAGACACACGGTGTGACACACAGTGTGACAGGCACACGGTGTGACACACAGTGTGATAGACACACAGTGTAACAGACAAACAGTGTGACAGACACGCGGTGTGACACACAGTGTGATAGACATACAGTGTGACAGACACATATTATGACAGACACATAATGTGACAGACACATGGTAAGACAGACACACGGTGTGATAGACACACAGTGTGACACACAGTGTGATAGACACACAGTGTGACACACAGTGTGATAGACATCACAGTGTGACAGACACAGTGTGATAGACACACGATGTGACACACAGTGTGACAGACACACAGTGTGACACACAGTGTGACAGACATCCAGTGTGACACACAGTGTGATAGACACACATGTGACACACAGTGTGACAGACACACAGTGTGACACACAGTGTGACAGACACACAGTGTGACACACAGTGTGATAGACACACAGATGTGACGACACAGTGTGACAGACACACGGTGTGACACACAGTGTGACAGACATCAGTGTGACACACAGTGTGACAGACACATCAGATGTGACAGACACATGGTGTGACAGACACACGGTGTGATAGACACACAGTGTGACAGACACATAGTGTGATAGACACACAGTGTGACACACAGTGTGACAGACACACAGTGTGACAGACATCCAGTGTGACAGACACATAGTGTGATAGACACACAGTGTGACACACAGTGTGACAGACACCAGTGTGACAGACACACAGTGTGACAGACACACAGTGTGACACACAGTGTGACACACAGTGTGACACACAGTGTGACAGACACACAGTGTGACAGACAGTGTGACACACAGTGTGACACACAGTGTGACAGACACACAGTGTGACAGACACCGTGTGACACACAGTGTGACAGACATCCAGTGTGACACACAGTGTGACACACAGTGTGACAGACACACAGTGTGACACACAGTGTGACAGACATCCAGTGTGACACACAGTGTGACAGACATCCAGTGTGACACAATACATCAATTAAGCTGAATGTGAAGAAAACTCATGACCATTGACTTACGTGATACAGATAAAAGTTCAATAAAGTTCCAACAGTGTAGCTATTAAAGAACAGTGAACAGTAACCAAATCTATTATACAAATATTTATGTTCAAACAAAACGGTTTTCAAATTTGAGTAAAAAACAAAAACAATTTTAATTGTATTAGAATTCCAGTATTTTGATCAGCTTCGGAAAATGACAAAACACACGAAACAAAATACAGACATTGTTCAACTTCGATGTGTCTGAAGAATCCTACACACAAATTGGTAAGACGGAATCAAACACGATCATCTGGGAAAATAACTAGTCAAGAACCAGTTGTCAAGCAGATCCCGAGGAGAAACCTCAGGCTGGATTGGACACGCTATGTATGCCCAATTAAATAACAGAGAGTCTCTAACTTGGAACCCGTAGGGGAAAAACCAGCAGAGGGATGCTGAATCACCTCTCAGAGAGATGCAGATGCAGAGATAAAGATGAGTGCCCACACCTGGAATGAGACAGAGAGTATCGACCAAAGGTTTGTGCGCCAGAGTCATCGTTGGTGGCCTACGATACTCGTGGAGCTAGAGATATATGTAAGTCGTTAGATGAGTGCGAGCTCTAACGCCGCGGGATGTAAGGTCAACGATGACGTTACCTCCGTCTGTTTTTTACTCGACAGTCTATTCTATGACAAGTAAAATGTCGCCGACTGTTGACCTCCACCGCGGCTACTAGGTGTCTAATTAGAAGAAGCGAAATTGACACTCGGAACTCCGACTGACGATAGTTAAAATTCCCACATCTTGAACAGGAGGACTAGGTTCCTGGTTCATTATACCCGTAAACGACCGTGTTTTCCCGTCCATTTTCGCTACTGCAAGTAATGTTCAACGTCAATGTTTACGACAAGAATTATCGATTACGTCAGTTATATCGTGTACAAAGATTGTAATTAATGTTTGCCACAGTTTTCGGAGTTTGTCTTCCTCGACAAACAACCCTGCACCAGGGACTCATTTCTGTTTTCGTTCAGTCCAGTAATCGAGTAAAGAACTCATGACGTCATCAACACTCACGCGGTTAAGTTATTCAGTTATTCTGCACTCCCGCACAATAGTGTTAACTCGTCATTTTGAACGTAAATCTTATAATCCCAACAGCTGTCCACTGGTCTCGTGTCCGAGTCTGCCCCCACGATGGAGAGTGGACATTGGTGAGTGTTTTTGTCCATCTGCAGAGAATTCTGACGAAGCATCTGTGGTGGTAACATACCTTTCTGACGAATTATGGCATAATTACGACATTGTGGGCCAAATACTCACGATAATCTCTCTTCTGTTTTGCAATTTTCGTATTACGAATTATCAGAGCTTGTGCATTTCGACGTAAACCTCCAAATGTGTTATTATACTAAACCTAGTTATTGATATGACATATCGTGAAGTATTGAACGTTGGCAAGAGGCTCGTACTGTTAAGAGATACTATGTTTTATTGTCAGAAATTATTACAGAATCCCATGTGTTCGCGTTAACCCTTACCTGGGTTGTTGAAATCAACTGGATTTAAACAACACGCGAAAGAGATTAAGCATCGTTACGGTAAATATGTGGCTTTAAGGACAATAAATTGTCTCGATGCGACCAACGTGCTAACGAACGACGGACATCAACCAACACCGCACGGTGTTATGTTACAGCGTCAGGTACATAGAGAGGTTATTTACCTTGTCTCCCGGATGAAGATATTCCAGTTCGGCTTTCAGACAAGTCGACTTGGAGTTTGACCGGCCGGAGCGGCCAGTCGCCGCCATGTCTCGGGCTGCGAGCCGCCACCAACGTCCTTCTTCCGGGAAGGATGAACTACCACCGACGCCACGTACGTAATCCCGTCGAAGCGTGAACCTTCAGCGAGACGCACTCACCAGAACTTGTCCACAAAAAAACACCTCGTGGACGCCGCAGCCACCGAGAGATGTTGTTCTTTTGCTAGCGCCGCGTCGCGTTAATTACCGGGCAACGTACACTGACCGCCTCCGTCGGCGTTGACGGCGCTACTAACGACGCCTTCCGACGCCCGACCAACGTGCGGCGGCGTCGGTGTCTCGCGGGTGTAACTCGATTCGATACGGAGCCACCGCTACATCCGTCGTCATCCGGCAACGGAGATCACTGGCTGCCCGTCGCTAACTGCCGGAGCCACGGCCACGGCCGCCGTGACGCTTCAGGCGACTGCAGGCTCCGTCCGACAGCCATTTACAAACCCGTCATGGTTGTATTAGCTGCCTGCATGCGTTGGACAGGAATCTGGTTGACTATCTGACACTGACAACAGAGTGGCCGTCTGTTGGACTATCTGACATTGACAGGAGAGTGGCATCTGTTGGACTACCTGACACTGACGGGAGAGTGGTCATCTGTTGGACTACCTGACACTGACAGGAGAGTGGCATCTGTTGGACTACCTGACACTGACAGGAGAGTGGCATCTGTTGGACTACCTGACACTGACAGGAGAGTGGCATCTGTTGGACTACCTGACACTGACAGGAGAGTGGCATCTGTTGGACTACCTGACACTGACGGGAGAGTGGTCATCTGTTGGACTACCTGACACTGACAGGAGAGTGGCATCTGTTGGACTACCTGACACTGACAGGAGAGTGGCATCTGTTGGACTACATGACACTGACAGGAGAGTGGTCATATGTTGGATAACCTGACACTGACGGGAGAGTGGCATCTGTTGGACTACTTGACACTGACAGGAGAGTGGTCATCTGTTGGACTACCTGACACTGACAGGAGAGTGGCATCTTTTGGAATACTTGACACTGGTAGGAGAGTGGTCATCTGTTGGACTACCTGACACTGACAGGAGAGTGGTCATCTTTTGGAATACTTGACACTGGTAGGAGAGTGGCATCTTTTGGAATACTTGACACTGACAGGAGAGTGGTCATCTGTTGGACTACCTGACACTGACAGGAGAGTGGTCATCTGTTGGACTACCTGACACTGACAGGAGAGTGGTCATCTGTTGGACTACCTGACACTGACACGAGAGTGGTCATCTGTTGGACTACCTGACACTGACAGGAGAATGGTCATCTGTTGGACTACCTGACACTGACAACAGAGTGGCCATCTGTTGGACTACCTGACACTGAGCGACAGGAGAGTTTTCATCTGTTGGACTACCTGACACTGACAACAGAGTGGCCATCTGTTGGACTACCTGACACTGACAGGAGAGTGGTCATCTGTTGGACTACCTGACACTGACAGGAGAGTGGTCATCTGTTGGACTACCTGACATTGACAGGAGAGTGGTCATCTGTTGGACTACTTGACACTGACAGGAGAGTGGTCATCTGTTGGACTACTTGACATTGGCAGGAGAGTGACATCGAAGTGCGTTTAGTTATTGCTGCTGTTAACACAATGGTGATGGTTTCGCACGCAGAGTCTCGAGGCTGTATTACTGATGCTTGTACTTGTAGTTTGTCTTCTGAATGGAATCAGTGTGTTCTATATGCGGATATGTTTGAAATATGTCCTATGTTTATTAAGTAGCTAGCCATTTCAAATACATGGTCTGTACAAAGTGCACCACGATCGATGGTTGTGTATATAAAAGAGTATAACATTTGTGGTTGTTTGTCTGGCTGTTTAGTGTCTGTCATTGTGTGTGGCTGTCCTCCCTGCTATGCACTCACACACACGCATGTACGAAAACACGCACGCACACTCCCCCCTCATCACCTCCTTTTCCTTTTCCTTTTCCTTTTCCTTTTCCTTTTCCTTTTCCTTTTCCTTTTCCTTTTCCTTTTCCTTTTCCTTTTCCTTTTCCTTTTCCTTTCCCTTTCCTTTCCTTTCCTTCCCTTTCCCTTTCCCTTTCCCTTTCCCTTTCCCTTTCCCTTTCCTTCCCCTTTCCCTTTCCCTTTCCCTTTCCCTTTCCCTTTCCCTTTCCCTTTCCCTTTCCCTTTCCCTTTCCCTTTCCCTTTCCCTTTCCCTTTTCTGTCTGACTGTCTGACTGTCTAATTATCTGACTGTCTGATTGTCTGACTGTCTGACTGTCTGACTGTCTGACTGTCTGCTGTCTGTCTGACTGTCTGTCTGTCTGTCTGTCTGTCTGTCTGTCTGTCTGTCTGTCTGTCTGTCTGTCTGTCTGTCTGTCTGTCTGTCTGTCTGTCTGTCTGTCTGTCTGTCTGTCTGTCTGTCTGTCTGTCTGTCTGTCTGTCTGTCTGTCTGTCTGTCTGTCTGTCTGTCTGTCTGTCTGTCTGTCTGTCTGTCTGTCTGTCTGTCTGTACAACAACACACACACACACACACACACACACACACACACACACACACACACACACACACACACACACACACACACACACACACACACACACACACACACACAGGTTTTGCACTGAACAAATTAAACATTTGCTAATTACATCATTCCGTAGACAGCTGATTCAATTTAATGAGACAAAACATCGATTGTGTTTTCTTCCACTAGCTCTACTGTTGTCACGTCTGACGAGTTATTGCGTCGATACGCGCAAGAACGCCATTAGTATAATACAATGGCTTCAGCCATTCATTTCCACAACCAAAACACAATGAATCCAGACTATTGTTTAAACGTACTGAATGGAATAAACGGAATGAACGCAATGGCTCCAAACACACACTTCCACGGACAGCACATGTTGGAACGCGATGTCTCAAGACCACGTCAAACCAATCAAACAGCCCAATCACAAAACAATGCATAGCCGGCATTTCTATACATCAAATCCGTAATCTCATACTGCGTTCCCTGCGCTGGTTATCCGCGTTGTTTTGGCAGCCGGGTGTACAACACATGCCATTACAAAGCATTTGTCAGATAAAAATTGCACATTCCAACAGTCAAACTACAATATATGCTTGCACATTTGTTGACCCCAAAGTGCAAAATCAATGATTTCAGAAAGCTGTTCTCGATCCTGTATTGGAGTGTCACAGCAGGTTGGCCGTCTTCCGTGATTGTGTTTTATTGTTACTAAGCGAAATCGACCATCGGGAAATTAAATGCACTGCTTGTCCTTTTGAACCTGCAACTTGAACAGATGTCAGTTAAACGAAAGCACGTGGCCATTTGGGTTAACATCCTCTAACCTTTAGACCAATGCGTTGCTGGTCAACGCCACTTTGTGACAAAGAGCCTGTATGTCTAGTCTCATTCACGGCTTCGTCTTAACGCCGTTCCGATTACTTGTCATCATTGCGTGTGTTCGTTGGCTAAATTCTGTGTGTGTGTGTGTGTGTGTGTGTGTGTGTGTGTGTGTGTGTGTGTGTGTGTGTGTGTGTGTGTGTGTGTGTGTGTGTGTGTGTGTGTGTGTGTGTGTGTGTGTGTGTGTGTGTGTGTGTGTGTGTGTGTGTGTGTGTGTGTGTGTGTGTGTGTGTGTGTGTGTGTGTGTGTGTGTATTTGTATTATATCTGATATCTTTCTGATAACTATCAAAAAGACGAATACCCACAGCATGGAAGAAACCAAAGATAGCGATGATAACAAAAAATATGAAAAATATCAAGAGTCCGTTATCCAGCATCCCTTCCCTTGATATCGAGGGGATCATCCCTCAAGCGTCTCATTAGTAAGACTATTCCATGATTTCTTAGATGATATCATAATCTGTCTGTATATGTATATAATGTTTGTATAAGTATTTTATGTACCGATGTTCCCTAGAAAAAGGTTTGTCTGGCCAGTGGATCTTGTGATGTGGCCATATCATACCGACTTTTGCCTTGTTTATTGCAGACTGGATATCATCGTGATGTCCAGGTGTTTTGGTGATTGCTATATTGAACATTTTCTCATTCGTTACATTGTCCGTGCATTGGATGCACGATATGCTATGATATATTATCTCCGTAGTAAGTAGTGTTCTTTTCAACTCAGCTGATATGGCGCATGCTTTGCAAACACATAGATATTAAAGATCGATACAACTAGATCCAGTATTCCTATCTTGGTTTTTCGGTGGCCTTTCTGATGAAGGGTTCAATGGTGTTATCGCGGCATCGCTGCGTGCAAGTATTTAAAGTCTCTTATTTTAATCATGTATCTCAAAGCATTGCGTGCTGGGACAAGACGTAGCCTTCAACCACGTCTCACTGACGAACATACATTGCATATGCGAATGTATCGTTTGAAATCCAATGTCCGTCTTTAAAAAAAAGTACAGGTAAATTTTTATACAGCGGAGATCCAGTCATTATGACTGCTCAAAGCGCTTTACATTTTATGTCCCCAGCAGACCTGTTCAGTCAAACACCATCTCAACTTCTCTGGGAAACATCCAGCCACATGCTACAATTAATGTGCGAAAGGCTGCTCGTACACATAGTCACCACTGTCTATAGCCAGGTACTCATTTATACAGCTGATTGAACTGGAGCAACGTAGAGTGAAAAAACTTGCCAAAGGTTTTACCACTGCAGCACAGGATTCGCCGATTCGAACCCGGGTTCTCTTAGTCGAGAGTCCGAAGTTCTACCCCTGGGCCACTGCGCTTTGTTTACGCTGCATTGATTTCTACCATACTTTGTGAGACGGTCACTAAGGCATGTGATGGTTAATTCGCTGCATTGATTTCTACCATACTTTGTGAGACGGCCACTAAGACATGTGATGGTTAATTCGCTGCATTGATTTCTACCATACTTTGTGAGACGGTCACTAAGGCATGTGATGGTTAATTCGCTGCATTGGTTTCTACCATACTTTGTGAGACGGTCACTAATACATGTGATGGTTAATTCGCTGCATTGATTCCTACCATACTTTGTAAGACGGTCACTAAGGCATGTGATGGTTAATTCGCTGTATTGATTCCTACCATACTTTGTGAGACGGTCACTAAGGCATGTGATGGTTAATTCGCTGCATTGATTTCTACCATACTTTGTGAGACGGTCACTAAGACATGTCATGGTTAATTCGCTGCATTGATTCCTACCATACTTTGTGAGACGGTCACTAAGGCATGTGATGGTTAATTCGCTGCATTGATTTCTACCATACTTTGTGAGACGGTCAGTAAGGCATGTGATGGTTAATTCGCTGTATTGATTCCTACCATACTTTGTGAGACGGTCACTAAGGCATGTGATGGTTAATTCGCTGCATTGATTTCTACCATACTTTGTAAGACGGTCACTAAGACATGTCATGGTTAATTCGCTGCATTGATTCCTACCATACTTTGTGAGACGGTCACTAAGGCATGTGATGGTTAATTCGCTTTCTTCTTCTGTTAGGATCTTAGTAAACGGCTTGTGGTGGCTGCGTGTTGTGGTAGTACAAACGTTTGCTGTTTTAGAATAACACAATGTAGGGAGAGTTTGTTGTTGTATTACACACACTGTCACCAGGGCATTGTGAGTGTGGCTCATGATACGACACTGATTTCACTCCTTAGAGGGTAATCGGGGGTGGATCATGCATATGGCCCTGATTTCGCTCCTTAAAGAGTAATCGGGGGTGGGTCATGCTTATAACTCAGATTTCATTCCTTAAAGAGTAATCGGGGGTGGATCATGCATATGGCCCTAATTTCGCTCCTTATAGAGTAATCATGAGTGGTTCATGCTTATGACTCAGATTTCATTCCTTAAAGAGTAATCGGGGGTGGATCATGCATATGGCCCTAATTTCGCTCCTTAGAGAGTAATCGGGGGGTGGATCATGCATATGACTCTGATTTCACT
>JAODUO010000315.1:0-172500 GCA_025642075.2 Ridgeia piscesae | reverse complement strand
CGTGCCGTGCCGTGCCGTGCCGTGCTGCGTCGCGTTCATCGTGGTTATGTTGCACATTTCGGGGCATAACAGGTAAACAATCGAATTCTTCGAATTAAAATGTTCCGTTATTTTCTATGAATATGATATTTTCCAAACATATGATATTTAATTCCATAGACTAATCATCAATATTGACAATGACTGCCTTCGGTCAATCACCTAGTTTGTGATAGACTGCAGATCACACGACAACCGGGGCAGGATGGTCCGCCGGCCATTTGGGAAATGTCACAGCGTCAAACATGTCAGATACAACGATAATACAGCGCGACCGTCGCGATACGATCGCAGGTCGTTTTCCGTCCCCGATACGTCAGCCATTTTTATACTGCGGCGTAAGTAAAAAGCGCCGCTTTAATGTAAAAAGCACGCCACTTTAATCAGCGTCAACTCGTAATCTACGACGTCGGCTGACAGCGTTCACACGCGCTGTCTGCCGGTGTCACATGTGATTGTCTTTGCTTAGTTGCGCACACGCACGCACGCACTTCAATACATCACGTGGAGATCACGAGCGGCGTTTGTTGCAAGGTTCGTGACATACGATGTGCGGAAGAGGCCGCAATTAGACATTACGTTGCCACCAACATCTAGACTCGAGCTATTGATAGTTTAAATTTTGACGAAAGGGCATAATGGGTACACCTATTGTCGATCGCTGATTGGTTTCTGCTTTAAGAAATGGGTAAATAGTTCAATCAGAACCAGTCGAACTTTTAAAAACATCGTTCATCTAGTCGACCTCGTTTATATGCCTTTATACCGTTTTGTTTCCACTTTAAAGGAGCCTGAAGCGCTTGAGCAAGCACTGCCCAAACATGAGAAAATACCATTTTAGAGAATTTATTATCATGATTTGATGACCCCGGAGTCACGGTATATTGTTTATATTTTTTATTAGGATATTATTGACCATCAATTATGCTTTGCGTGTGTCGTGTCGTGTCGTGTCGTGTCGTGTCGTGTCGTGTCGTGTCGTGTCGTGTCGTGTCGTGTCGTGCCGTGTCGTGTCGTGTCGTGTCGTGTCGTGTCCGTGTCGTGTCGTGTCGTGTCGTGTCGTGTCGTCGTGCGTGTCGTGTCCGTGCGTGTCGTGTCGTGTCGTGTCGTGTCGTGTCGTGTCGTGTCTTTCTCTTCCTCCTCTTTCTCTTCCTCCTCTTTCTCTTCCTCCTCTTTCTCTTCCTCGTGTTTCTCTTCCTCCTCTTTATCTTCCTCATCTTCTTTATCTTCCTCCTCTTTATCTTCCTTCTCTTCATCTTCCTCCTCTTTCTCTTCCTCTTCTTTCTCTTCCTCATCTTTAACTTCCTCCTCTTTCTCTTCCTCCTCTTTATCTTCCTGTTCTTTCTCTTCTTCCTCATTCTCTTCCTCCTCTTTCTCTTCCTCTTCCTCGCTTTCTGGCTTTGATTTATTGCTGATAATTACTAATCATTCAGTTGTATTTACAAGTGATTGCTTACTCCAGTGTTTTATTCCTTATCCAGTCAACTATTGGTCACGAATTGAAATCCAGACGTAATGTACTTGATTACTCAGTGAAAATACTGGTCCCGTTTCGGATCATTTGCAATAAAGTAAACCTTTCAGAAGCGCACAACTGCTTTGCTGTTATATTGCAAAACGACTTCCACCGATGTAGCCACCCCACCCACACATCCACGCACGCTCTGCTTGCAACAGTCGGCGCGTGTGAGGCAGGCGACTCGCAGAAGACATATTGAACAATATTCCAGACAGGCAGAAATCTGTCGACGTGGCGTGATTGTTTGGCCGTTTATCTACCGCCTCTACTTTGATCAATAAAATACCTTCGTGTCACGGTGGTGTTTTTATATGATTACACACTCATGCTATCTTGTTGTGTAACGTGCACACAATGTAACCGTCCACATCAGGGAAGGCGACTGCTACAGATACTTAACGGTCAAGTTCGTCAATGGGTTTTGAAGAAGAAAGAAAGCTAAGTTGGCGTGGAAGTGAAAGAAGGTTGAAGACGGCAGAACAATGGAGAGAAAGTAAATGGGATAGGGAATACAGCAAAGTATCTCTCTCCCTCTTCCCCCCCCTCTCTCTCTCTATTCCTGGCCCCCTCTCTATGTCCCTCCTTCCCTCTCTCTGCCTACCTCCCTCTCCCTGCCTCCCTCTATTGCTCCCTCCTTCCCTTCCTCCGCCCCCCTCTCTCTCTCTCTCTCTCTCTGTGTCTGTCTCTCTCTCTGCTCTCTGCCTCTGCCTCTGCCTCTGCCTCTGCCTCTGCCTCTGCCTCTGCCTCTGCCTCTGCCTCTGCCTCTGCCTCTGCCTCTGTCTCTGCCTCTGTCTCTGTCTCTGTCTCTGTCTCTGTCTCTGTCTCTGTCTCTGTCTCTGTCTCTGTCTCTGTCTCTGTCTCTGTCTCTGTCTCTGTCTCTTCTCTCTCTCTGTCTCTCTCTCTCTCTCTCTCTTCTCTCTCTCTCTCTCTCTCTCTCTCTCTCTTTCTTCCTTTCGCTATGTCTCTCTGTCTCTGTCTGTTGGTCTGTTGGTCTGTCTGTCTGTCTGCCTATCTGCCTATCTGCCTATCTGTCTATCTGTCTATCTGTCTATCTGTCTGTCTATCTGTCTGTCTATCTGTCTGTCTGTCTGTCTGTCTGTCTGTCTGTCTGTCTGTCTGTCTGTCTGTCTGTCTGTCTGTCTGTCTGTCTGTCTCTGTCTGTCTCTCTCTCTCTCTCTCTCTCTCTCTCTCTCTCTCTCTCTCTCTCTCTCTCTCTCTCTCTTTCTACCTCGCCAATTGCAATTGATCGATCGATGTATGCTATTGAGACGCCCCCTGATGCGGCGACAAATAAGCGAAGACGAATGTCGAGCTGCCCTCGGCTCGAACTGTAGACTTGATCTAATGAGATACATTTCCAAGTTGTGGGCAGATACAATAGAGATCGGTTTCGTTGTTGATCCGAGAAAGTAACCGATGCTCCATTTACTGCTTCGAGGTAATACTAAAGGTTATATTTACAATGGGGAAATACGACTAAGACACGAGACGCCAGGATGTGGTAATCTAAAGCAGCGACATGGTCTATCGTCGCTTTATACGACACTTTCTTTGTGTAATTACTGATACGTTACGTGTATGCGTGATCACCGATGTCTTATTTACTGTCGTCAATGTGCTGTGTGTTGGCAGTAATAAAGCGTTATGTGGCAGGCTGCACGGTGACAGAAGTGTGCAGAAATTGGTGTGGTGGTGGTGCCGTTTGATTATATTTATTATGTTAAATGTGTCATTCGTTCGTTCTTTGTTATATTACCGCTGTTCCCTGGGAGTGAAAAAGTGTAATAGCCTACAGATGTGTGTACGTGCATGCGTAGGTGGGTGGGTGAATCTGTGCGTGCGTGCGTGCGTGTCGTGCGTGCGTGCGTGTGTGTGTGTGTGTGTGTGTGTGTGTGTGTGTGTGTGTGTGTGTGTGTGTGTGTGTGTGTGTGTGTGTGTGTGTGTGTGTGTGTGTTGTCACTAATTACTGTTCTGTGTGGTGTCACCAATGTATTAAGTTGTCACCAATATGATGCGTGCCTTACTTATGTTCTCTTCTGTCTGTCTTTCTGCCTGTCTGCCTGTCTGTCTGTCTGTCTGTCTTTCGCTTTATATCTCTCCCTCTCCCTCTCCCTCTCCCTCTCCCTCTCCCTCTCCCTCTCCCTCTCCCTCTCCCTCTCCCTCTCCCTCTCCCTCTCCCTCTCCCTTTCCCTTTCCCTCTCACTGTCCCTCTCTCTCTCTTGCTCCCATCTCCCCCTCTCTCTCCCTCCCATCTCCCCTCTCTCTCTCCCTCCCATCTCCCCTCTCTCACCCTCCCCTTTTCTCTGTAGGTCATATTTGGTGGCGAGAAATATCCCGAGCCTTATCACCAATGTTCCAATGTCTGTCCTTGTGCGCCAACATTACGCGTGCAATAACAAATGTCCTCCGTATGGATGTCAGTCGCTACAAGCGAATCAAACTGCGCCTTGGCCACGTTATCGCCAGTCGCCTGCTGTCCACTAATCTCTTCGGGCGCCGGACACTGTCAGACAATGGCTCTGGGACTCGCTCTGTGCACGCTGACCGCTCCCATTGCATCGCGATCCGACTCGCGTGGCCTATAACAACTGGTCATTTTGTCCACAGCAGATTTGGGCACTTAGCATTGCGTCGCTCGACGTTCGACGCAGAACAATATCACCGCCAGGCGGCCGCCTCGTGTCCTGATTTACGAACGTCCCAGAGGAGCCGATGATACTTAGCCTAAGCAGGCCGCCTACAGACGGGCTGCGTTGGTGGTTCACGGTGCGGAACGTTGGAGACGAGACATCGGTCAGCACACTGGCCGGCTGCACTAGTCGGCACCTGCAGGCGACAATCGGCTTCCCGGAGACGTGTCTTTGCTGATGTCTTTTTGCTATCTTTATCTATGCCTCTAGTATTTGGCTTCTCTGTGTATCCCCCCTGCGAAACTAGTTTAAAAAGTTGCAACCTGTTCCATTATTCATCGATCGAAGAAGATTCTCGGAGAACACTGCTGCGCCCTTTCCGCTTAGATGGAGGCCATCTCTCATAAACATGTCTTCTTTACCAACAAAATATCCCCACAAATCTAACTCCTTCTTCTTCACACATCTGCTCTAATAATCCGTTAATTACCATCCTCTTGCAATTTCTAAATGTTGTTCCCCTTCCCCTCATCACTGGCAAGATTCCTGAGAGTATGATCTGTTCAACTCTCGTCTTCTTCAGTGTCTCTACCAACTCTCTGTATCTCTTTACTATCCTGTTTGTTCCATCCCTGTCTGCATTGTTCGTCCCTACATGTACTAATATAGACCCCCCTTGGCCATGCCCCAATACGTTCTCTACCCGTTCAGTCACATGCTCTATCCTAGCCCCCGGAAGACAAACAACAACGTCTTCTCCTTTGCTTAATGTCCTGTCTGTCTTTCGCAATATGGAGTCTCCCATAAATACCCTTTCTGTTCTCAATGCCCCCTCGATCACTGCTTCAGAGTAGCTCCTCCGTTTTGCATCTCCCTGGTTGCTGACTTTTCCCCCTGCCGCTTTCTCTGTTGTTCCTTTCTTTCCGGTCTCTTTTCTTCCTGTCATCGTCCTTGTTATTGACTTCCGTTTGGTCACATCACCTCTCACTTCCTTTCTTCCATTCGTCTTACCTCCTGTCGCATCTACTTCTCTCATCTCCTGTCCCCTTGTCCCTCCCTCCTTCTCTACTGTCACTTTCTCCCCTGTCACCTTCCTGCATGTCATGTTTCCTGTTGTTCTTTCTCCATTTGTTGTCCTTGCAATCACCCTCCCTCCACTCTGCATCCCCTTCACAATATCCGTTAGCCTAGCTAACTCTGCTGTCAGACAGTCCACTTTCCAACACCCTAAACATTGGAACGTAAACCCTTCCTCCGTTGTCTCTGACCAAGTTTTTCCGCACCCCGATACGGCAAAATCCACCAAGCTGTGGCAGTGGTTACACACCAAGTGCCTCCTTGCCTTCACTTGCCGCTTGCCAGGTGCCATATTACGATTTGTCAAAATCAACTCTTAGTTTAAACCAACTTAGTCTTTAGAAAGACTGTTTGTTTATTGTGTACAGCAACTGCAGCACACTTTATGTTATAAACAACTTACTACCTATGCTACCATGAACAATAAGTTTAGTCTGTACTGGTACCGTTCCCTAGCGGAAACGTTGGACACTACCTATATAAACAAACAAGGGTTTACTACTAAAACGCTTGTTTATTTTTAATAACAATGATACCTATACACAGTTTTATCTTACATATGTAGTTGTTACTCTTATTGCTTTATCTCTTATATACTATATCAAATAAAGAGATTTGCTCAATCTTGTTTACAATTTGTCGAAGCCTAGATTACCCTTTTATCACCCACTATACTAATCTGTTCAAAAATACTGTTAACTAACAAACTTTAACCAAAACTACTACTCAATATATGTCCAGTACCACTTTATGAATAACCTTAACACAAGAATAATACTTACAACAATTTTCCGCTGCTGTAGTATAAGGATACCTTTTTTATCAGATAATATTATATTATAAAAACTAATACAAAATCAACTTATAAATATATACTATTGAAACATGTCGCGCACAAAATATACAGGAACGAAACAACTTTTTGTATATGTTAGTTTATGTATCGATATTTTATAACTCAGTTTCGTTATTAAAAGAATACATACTACATAAACATTAATTATTATAATAAACGTAAACCTGCGAATTAACCCGAAACAGTGATGCCGGATGACGGCTCGAGCAGTGAAACTACATAAGTGTTACATAACCAAAGCATATTTGACACCACACTGTCTTCTCGACGCAGCCGAGCGAGAGTTGGTAGAGCGAGACTAGCTTTAGGCCCAAGATGTGTTGTATTCGTGCTTGAATGTAGTCTCGCTCTCGCGTAACCGACTCTCGTTCGGCTACGTAACTTCGCCAAGAAGATAGTCTGGTCATTTCGCCGGTTTTTGAGTGTTATCCGTGAGGGGCTAAAAGGTGCTGCCACCTATTGGAGTCTGGATAATCGATGGTAATCCTGCCGTAGTTGTTGCTTCACTAACAACAGCAATTTTGTATTTCTGTTTATTGTTATGTTAATATAAGTTTAACGTTGAACACTTTTAATAGTACATATCCTTATTTTTGTTGATATTACATAATTAGCCTGAGAGCCAATCAGCGTCTCTACCCTATCTTGTGGTAAGGCTGTCCTGGTCGCAACACCGGCAGAGCAAAATCAACCAGGCGTATTTGAGGAGCTAAAACGCCCTTCCATCTCACGTAGCCTGGGTAATCGAGGCTAGCTTGAATGTTGCGTCCGTCCTAGTTGCTTTACGGCTGGTGACGTCTAAACCTCACTCCTTGTTCAACCGGCCCGAGGCGCCAGGGTCGTTTATTGCGAACTCATCGATATCCATTCCGTACCCGCGAACCCATTTGCGAGGTGTACACTGGGTAAGTGTGTGTAAATGATTCATCAGCCTCGTCGATTGCGTCTACAAGAAGCGGACGCAGCACTCAGGGCTACAATGTAAGGGCTTCTTGTTTGCAATCCAATTAGTGCCGCCCGTGTATGTATAATTACTGTATTAATTGCTACGGACGCCAAATGAATCGCCAAGACGTAGTGTGTTGTAGTAGACATATTTGCGAGAAAATAAAACGGTATAATTAGACGCAAACACACGTGTTAAACTTACATTCTGTGCCATTAAATTGACAGTACGAGGTTCAGTATAATTATAATGACGTATTAATGTGGCTTCAAGTTAACGCAGAGACATAGTCGGTGCTTGGTGTGTACACATCATCATCATTCATCATTGTGCAGCCATAGTGTCCCATGGTTTGGCGAAGGCCTTAGCATGCTGCTTCCACATATGCCTATCTTGCGCTATCCTCTGCCAGATAGTACCCTTCCAGTAGTCGTCTAGTTCGTCTCTCCAACGGTTCGCCTGTTTTCCTCTAAGTCGTTTCCTTTCGTAGGGTTTCCAGGCGGTGATACGCAGTGTCCATCGGTTATCTCGTATCCTGCTGACGTGCCCTGCCCTGGTCCACTTCCGTCTTCTGACTTGTTCAATCACGTCTGTGACCTTGGTTTTTTCTCTTACCCAGATGTTTGTTTTTCTGTCCCGGTATGTGATGTTTAACATACTCCTTTCCATCTTTATATGTGCGGCTGCTAGCTTGTTCATTGCATATATACAAATATGCACTACATATTTTACGTCAATTTGTCGGGTCATATTTGTAAGGGCTGATCGTTTTCTTTCGTTTGCCTGGTTAGATGTCCAGTTTGGGCATAATCGAAATAGGAAATTTATTAAACAAATACAGTAATAAGAAACTAATTAAATAAAAACATTAACTTGTATAATATACGTTCATAAAAAGGTGCACTATAGTTCCAGAAACAATAAATTTGTGTTATGGAGACGTGTCACGTGCGCGTCGGTCTGTAGACGTTTAGTATGGAGGTGTACGCCATTACGTCGATGCTTTACATCTAAGGCACGACAAACCTCGGCCACGGCTTCAAGTCGGTGTGGCTTTGACAGATTGATCACGCTTTCACTTTCACTTTCATTTTATCTGTACCTGATCTATCTGTTCATCGATACACTGTATAGTTTGAATGTTAAACAAAACACTATTTGTGTGTATGTGCGTGCGTGCGTGCGTGCGTGTGAGTGAGTGATAGAGAGAGAGAGAGAGGGAGTGAATAAATGAGTGGGTGAGTGAGTGAGTAAGTGAGTGAGTGAGTGAATGAGTGAGTGAGTGAGTGAGTGAGTGAGTGAGTGATACAGAGTGCGTGAGTGAGTGAGTGAGTGAGTGAGTGAGTGTACATGTACATGTACATGCATGTACATGTACATGTACATGTACATGTTGTACATGTACATGTACATGTACAGTACAGTACAGGTACAGTACAGTACAATGTACATGTACATGTACATGTACATGTGTACAGTACATGTACAGGTACAGGTACAGATACAGATACAGATACAGATACAGATACAGATACAGATACAGATACAGATACAGATACAGATACAGATACAGATACAGATACAGATATAGATACAGGTAAACGTACAGGCACAGGCACAGGCACAGGCACAGGCACAGGCACAGGCACAGGCACAGGCACAGACACAGGCACAGGCACAGGCACAGGCACAGGCACAGGCACAGGCACAGGCACAGGCACATGCTTAGATGTAGCTGTTTGAGTTCTTCCGCACTCTTCGTCCATGCTATTTTGGGTCGTCCACTTTTTCGATTTCCGTCAGATGTCCTCTTTAGTGCTGTTTTTTGGAATTGATGTCGTGTCTCTGAAAACATCGTCGACCCATCGCCGTCTTCTGTGACCCGCAGGTGCCGCACTGTAAGTGGATTACCTAGGCAAGTACATCTACTTTTGAGGTAAGAAACACAGACTGACAGTTTGGGTTTTTTCTGTAGTCTACCTGCACAAAGTGCGTCTCATACGCCCACGCCAAATTTGGCAACAGTTTTTTTTATAGTTAGTGAAGAATAAGGAGATGATGAAGAAGAAGAACAACAACAACAACTAGACCAAAGACAAGAAGAACAAGAAGAACAAGAAGAACGAGAAGAACGAGAAGAACGAGAAGAACGAGAAGAACGAGAAGAACGAGAAGAACGAGAAGAACGAGAAGAACAAGAAGAACAAGAAGAACAAGGAGAACAAGGAGAACAAGGAGAACAAGGAGAACTAGGAGAACTAGAAGAACACGAAGAACACGAAGAACAAGAAGAACAAGAAGAACAAGAAGAACAAGAAGAACAAGAAGAACAAGAAGAACAAGAAGAACAAGGAGAACAAGGAGAACTAGGAGAACTAGGAGAACTAGAAGAACAAGAAGAACAAGAAGAACACGAAGAACACGAAGAACACGAAGAACACGAAGAACAAGAAGAACACGAAGAACACGAAGAACACGAAGAACACGAAGAACACGAAGAACACGAAGAACACGAAGAACACGAAGAACACGAAGAACACGAAGAACACGAAGAACACGAAGAACACGAAGAACACGAAGAACACGAAAAAAGAAATCGATTTATTTATCCATTATTATATAATTATTTTACATTATATTTTATTATCGGTTCTATTCTTTGTTTTAGGTCCTAAAGAACCACACAATAGACGCACAGACGGCAACCGATGACGCAGACAGCGAATTCGCAAGCATTCTACACAACGTTTAACGCACTCCTTGTACACTAAACTAGGTAAATGAACTCGTGATGGGCAAATAGCATTTTACTCCATCGGTCGTCAGGAACTGGACATGCCATTGGACCTTGTGCAATCGCTTTAGATGTTGAAATAAAATAGTATATAATAATAATGATAACGGTAGCAGTAATTACAATAATAACAACATTAAGAATAAGAATACATTTCTATATAAAATCAGCACTTTTATCGCTACTAAAAGCGCACGATTGTATTTCATTCTGAAACATGCTTTCTTAAGTTCATTATACATTTGTGGTAAGAGAGATTCGCCAGTAAAGCAGCCGAGTTATCTACAAATGACGGCGACAACTTCGACGTCAGCTGAGTGCTAAACGAACTCGCAAAGAAGCAGCAAAGTCGACAAACCAACGACTGAAGGCTCCGTGGACTGTCTAGCGTAACGACAAACACAAGGTTTGGTTGGCACTTTCAAACGCGCATTGTCTTCGCAGCAAAATATTATCCAGTGAACAATAAATGTACACAGTTGTCTTTTATTTGCCAGTGGCGTGTGTGTGTGTGTGTGTGTGTGTGTGTGTGTGTGTGGTGTGTGTGTGTCGTGCGTGCGTGCGTGCGTGCGTGCGTGCGTGTGGTTATATTATATATATATATATATATATATATATATATATATATATATATATATATATATATATATATATATATATGCTGAACTGCCAGCTACATTGGTCTGTGAACTTGCTTGTCATGTCGGTATTCATTTTAAGCGAATTGGGTTTGAATTACACACATACGCCAGTGTTCTTGGCACGCATTTTTTAAATATTGAAACATCAACGTTCGTAATAGGTTTTTACCTTCCCTTAAGCAGCACATACAACATGTCTTAAATGGACGTCAGAACGCAATGCAGAACTCAAAACTCAGTATTTTCCAATTCCATTGATGAACCCTGCAAAGTACGATATCTCTCCAGACAGATCCGCACCGCGACTTTGGCAATGCACACTGCAGGCGTGGTCTGATGACCGGGTTCTGTTGTTCTTGAAAATGAAAACAACGCCCAGAGCGTTCGATACAACACCAGGTGTTTGACTAGAAACCAGGACTGACACAAGATCCTAGTGGTGTTCTGTGGCAACCCACAGGAGTGTCTCGTCATCTTCATCCAGAACACGATCAGCGAGATGTTGACAAGGACAATGTGCTGTATGTGTACAGACTGTACATGTCGAGTCATGTATCTGCAAAACGAGACATCATATATGATATTATATATATATATATATATATATATATATATATATATATATATATATATATATATATATATATATATATATATATATATTTACGTTCGTCTGTCCGTAGTTGGGCGCTCCAGTATGAACAAATATAGACACATCCCTGGAGGCGCAGATACTGAGTGCCAGAAAGAGGCTAATCCAATGAAGACAACTGCCGCTGTATACACACTGATAGTAAGTTCAGACGTCCTAACTTTAGACCCGGTTTGAATATAAGACTGATAGCCTAGCTACGGTATAATAACATGGTAATACGACAAGGTAAAACAGATAGCAAGTTAAACCTGCATTTGTGGTGTCAGTTTGTCAGACCGTAAACTAACTGTAGTATAAAAGCACGTCAGATCTAAACACGTAGGCCTGCAACAGTAGTTTAACTAGTGTTGTTATTATTCTACATTTAATATACATATTTATTTATTTGTATTTTTCTATTTGGTCACGTCCATCGAATGGCTAATGACCGTCTACCTAAAGATGTCCTGTATGGTCAATTTGTCCCTGGGTCACGCACCATTGGCCGACCATATCTCAGAGACCGCCGCCAGTGATCGTGGAAATTGGAGTTCAATTGTGAAAACTGGCATGGAAGGGGCAAAAGATATAAGTTTGTCTACGCCCGAGTCGGACATCTCAGTCACACCGAGCGATGCATGTCACCGAACTGACCATCATTGCAGCGCAAACCATTATCTGACAAGACAGGCGGATGACACATGTCAAGATGTATAGGGGCCTACTGGGTTTTTAATATTTAAATTTATACATGTTATGTAAGTTAATACTTAATAAATCAACCGTTATCGTCTAGAACGGAAACTATATTAATGGAATTTCTGCGCGTGCGCAAGGTTTACCGTCGAGAACGGAAATGACGTGAACATTGACCTTTGCGTGACCATTTTCCCATGGTGAACGATCGAGAATGAGGCGCCCCGTAGGTCTGGTTGTGAAGCAACGTACAGCGTTCGACCAAACAGTAAGTTCGTAGAAACAATACATTGAATATTATAACAGACATATATATATTCTACTGTAAGATGTACAACATGTCACGCGCGAGGAACGACGAAAATGTCGCAGTACGAATGTTTCTGTTATAATGCTGTTGCAACATAAATGATTAGACGGGTGCGCCAAATGGTTCTGAGACCGACAGCGAGCAAAGCTTAATTGTTCAGGGTCATTATCCCACCAAACATCACTCAGCGAAGAAGGCCCTATAACGTGTTTAAAAATAATGTGACTATGTGTTATAAAAATTGCGTAATAATATACATTTCGGTTACTTTGGGTCGACATGACGTCATCGTCGCGACGTGAGCATTACGTCACACCATAGTCTAGACGCACGGTTCTCATTGCGGGATTTCCGGTTGCCATTTTGATTTATTAACGGTAATGTAACGCGTATGTTTCAACTTGTGCTAGTCTATGAAATATCTGCATCGCTGCAGTGTGAACTAATTGTAGGTGTAACAGTAGGCTTAATTTAAATACGCTTACAGTTACAGCTGGACAGGAAGACACCGTATCAGATAACAGATTATCATGGTGGTGTGACGATAGTAGTGTTCTAATTTCATTATGTGCAAGCAGGACACATAAGGCTTGTTTTTGCTCTATTAATTGCGTTCGTTTTTATGTTGCAGAAACAGAGCGTCAGCCGTGACGTCAGCGGACACCTGAAGTGGGAGTATCGAGCAAAAGGTTAGTCACTAATTCTTAACTGATGTTTTATGTTTCAGGCTATGTGACCCAGAAGAGGACGTAGAAGAGGACGCAGAAGGGGACGCAGAAGATGGAGCAGAAGAGGACCCAGAAGAGGACGCTGAAGAGGACGCTGAAGAGGAACGGAAGAGGACGCTGAAGAGGACGCTGAAGGGGACGCAGAAGCGGACGCAGAAGATGGAGCAGAAGAGGACACAGAAGAGGACACAGAAGAGGACGCTGAAGAGAACCTCACCACTAACTAATAAATTGCTCTGTTAACGCTCTTTTTTCTGTTTTCATGTGCCGTGACGTCAGCGGACATCGGAAGAAGGAATATCAGCAAAGGGTAAGTGTCAACTTTAGCTTGCTAAGTCTGAACTTGCATGCATTTCAGGTCTCATGTTCCATCATATTTTCCGTTGCCCTGATAATGTTGTCGTTTTTTTTCTGTTGTATGTGCAAAACATCAGCCGTGACGTCAGGGGACATCGGAAGAAGGAATATCAGCAAAGGGTAAGTGTCAACTTTAGCTTGCTAAGTCTGAACTTGCATGCATTTCAGGTCTCATGTTCCATCATATTTTCCGTTGCCCTGATAATGTTGTCGTTTTTTTCTGTTGTATGTGCAAAACATCAGCCGTGACGTCAGCGGACATCGGAAGAAGGAATATCAGCAAAGGGTAAGTGTTAACTTTAGCCTGCTAAGTCTTAACTTGTATGCATTTCAGGTCTCATGTTGCATCAGATTTTCCTTTGCCCTGTTAATGTTATCGTTTTTCTGTTGTACCTGCAAAGCATCAGTCGTGACGTCAGGGGACATTTGACGTTGAGCTATACAATAGGTATTTATGCAATTTTCATGTCCACGTATGCTGCTACCGACCCCACAGTTTGTGTTTGTTAATTCTGAACTTATTTGCTTTTCAGATGGTCCCACACAGGCTCGCGAGCCGAGTCGCTGACATTTCACTGCGCTATTTCGGCAGGTAGGACAATAATGTTAGTGTGATGTCATTGCACACTTGTTTTCTTTCCTTTCTGTTTTCATGCTGAAGAACCGGTCGTAACATTCGCGGGCACCTTCGTAAATACAACGCGTCTGGCGAAGGTACGTATGTATTCCCTGCTGTAGAGATTTGTGTGTCTCCGGGCTGATATTCCATTCTTTGATTTTTGGTTTTACTGTTCTCTTCTGTTTCCTGTATCACCAGTGACGTCAGCTGACAGCATCCGGAAGGATGCATCCGGAAGGATGCTGTGTTATGTGATGGCTCTTCCTTGACGAACGCTCCGTGACGTTGAAGCTTCGATGCCTCAGTCTAAGAAGGTAAGGGCACGGGTATCGTTATGGTGTTGGATACAGTATCCATATGACTTGTTCTGTTTCCATGTTGAAACCTATTCAGCGTAAGTCGTGGACTCACAGGAACGAAAGAAGAGCTGCGACAGCAACAAAAAGGTATATTGTTATGAATGCATCAATCTAGACACATAATAAATGAAAGTGAAGTGTCTTCGTAGTGTGTTAATTCGTGACATTTCGTTTGACTTTTAAATGTGATAACTATGCGTTTACATATTAACCGTATCAGTCTATTTGACCACTGAACAGGACAACAGATTACAGAAGAATTATTGTATATGTTATTATTGGTTCTGTTCTTTCTTTTAGGTCGGAAACAACCACATTATTTACGATTTACGCGGCATCTGATGACCTAGTTTCATTCTAATTTTTGTTTCGGTATTGTTGTTGTCTAAGGCCGGAAACAGCCAGATCGAGTATCAACAACGTGGTAGCGTCCACGAGACACTTCGCTGTCGTCGCTGCTGGCGTGGCGAGGTGTCACGTGACAACTGGTCACCTCCTTCGCGACAGTCTCCGTGGTGAGTTTGGAATGTCAACTTACATATTACGTGTTAGTTCACTCTGGAACGTATTCATTGTTTATAAAAACTTTTTCAACAACACATAAATTACGCCAGACTGTCAGGACACGTGACCTGACCACCGGTCAATTCCACATATACATATTTTATTATCCAGAATTTACATGACGCCGGGTGGTCTCAGTTGCGTTGGTGAGGTTTAAATGTATCCTTGTTTTTAACAGCGACGACCGGCGGCAGATGACGACAGGCGACAAGGTGACAACAGGCGACAAGGTGACGACAGGCGAGTAGGCGACGACACAACACCTGATCCGGAGTTTTGCGGCCTAGGCCATAGCGACAAGAGAACCTCGGACAACCGATAGTGTGCTGGACATGCGCTTCGTATCCGGTGTGATAAAGTACCAAGTGTGCCGTCGTACTTTCTCAATTATTTGCAAAGTAACCATTGCAATAAAACACGTTGATTGAGTGACACTTCCACATACAGATTTGTTTCTGCGGAACAAAAAGCGTCACCTTTCTACGAAACATTCATCCTACATTGATAATGACTACAAAAGTTGTCGGACGTGAAATGATAAGTTACTTCGTGAACATCCATCTGTGTGCTAGTTTATGAAGTGGTGCTAGAAGCCAGTCGCAATGTGACTGTCTCCAAGTTAATAGCGAAACCGAAACTGCACGGACCATCGCTGCAACACTCATTCTGCCAATGTGGCGACATTGACACATTAAGTTCCGAGCATCGCTGGGTGAACCAAAATCTAACATGTGCCATATCTGCAAATAAAAAGAAACTGAAAATCATTGGCTGTATTTGTATGTTCTTGCTGCTGTGGTCATATAATTAAAGGGAAGTTATCTGTCCGTCGATTGTTATATTAACTAATATCTCGTTCTAAAGACTAATAATTATGTTGAAGATAATAGTTATTTCTTTTATCTGTTGTCCGCCAGTTGCGTTTTATAGGCCCGAAACAGTGTTCTCTATTTGTGTTTTAACCCAAAATGTAGAAATAGTAATGTTATAAATAACTCACTAATATAGCTGACACTATATTTATACAGCGGCCTGGTTTAAGCCTAAAGCTCTGAGGTGTTCATAGCGGTCGAGATATTCCTACACACAAGGAAGGAAATTCAGCGAACAGTCCGTCAATACTTTGTCGCCAAGTGCACACGGTGCTGATGCTCATAAATCTAATTAAACGATGTACTCAGTGAGACGCTAAATGCCCCTGACAACATACGTCTCTTAGAATCTAGTAGCGAATCTACCCATCTGCAGCGGTACACGTTTGGTAGGTACTTGTTCCATACATTTATAATCCTCCGTGAGAACATTGTTTTTTCTGTTTAATTATTTTATGTAAAAACAATACTTCTGTCAATATATCCACGACCATTCACAAATCTAAACACCCCTCTGTATCATCTTTATCTCATTGGTTTAGTGCTGCTAACCCACATTCCTGTGGATATTTGTTATAACTATGTTGGCATTGCAATTCTCCACGGTACCAATTCTGGTGTTCTCCCTGTACTCTTTCTAGGGTAACTGCCCTTACAACAGAGAGCGGGAACGGGTGGGGGGCAAAGGGGCAACTGGGAATATCGCTGCACGTGAGACAGGCATCATTGTCTTGCTACCCCAGTAAACCTAAACGTGAATGTGGAGTTTTTGGCGAGCCTCGGGGAATGGGTGCAAATCGAGGTTTATCTCCGCGTTTTCTTTTGTTACGAACCGTCAATGGTTCTCTGAAACTACGACCCAGCCCACCCAATGTTGAGTTTCACGCAGTCATTGCTCAGAACTCCCACCACGGCTACGTTATATTCCCATTGCGCAGGAAGTGGACAAATCTCGCCTTTCAGTTCCGGTGATCAAAAAGATAGGAAAAGTACGCTTCCGACGCTATATTGTACGTCATTCAAATGCAATAAACGATTGTTTTGTGTTAACACATTGTTAGGTCTTCCGCGAAACAATTAAGGTCCTGCTATATTTATTAAATTGTATATTTTATCTCGACTGGTTTTAGATTTATTGTACAAACATGGTAAATGCATTGATATAAATATGCATTAAGAATTCACGCTAAAGAATAAACTCATAAAATTTATTAAACATACAAACGCAACCAATTCACTCAAATATCACTTGAGCTAGCAAAGTAGTGTTCTCTATGCTGTACGGAAGAGTTGTCTTCAGAAATTACTTGAATGTTGCCACCGAGTTAGCAGGAGATAGTTTGTTCCACAATTCGGGTCCTGTCACCGAAAAGGACCGCCGGTCGTACCGTTCAATGTAGAACCGCGGCACTGGTGACGTCAGATACTCTGCGCGGATGTGAACAGCGCCACAGACCAGTAGCAGAATCTTGAATTCGATTTTGGCGAACAGGCATAGAGCTCGAACAGAACTAGCGCGATCTCTGCTGCAAGTTGGGAGCAGATGGAAGGTGAGTGCAACTGGAGTGTGCCTCCGAGATGAACTGCATGCGGAGGTTGTTACAGGTCAGCAGTAATTCTCAGTCCTCACACACCACAAACAATGACGCGAAACTAGTGGAGAGATATCAGCAAACAAAAACATCTACTGACAGTTGTAAAAAAGAAGGTTGGGCTGGACATGTAATAAGAAGGAAGGGGAGTTTGGCTAACACCATCCTGTAAGAAGGAACTGATGGGTAAATAGAGGAAGACCAACAGTCATGGATTCTTAGACTTCCTCCAAACAGCCCAAACTTGGGCTAACGCAGTTTTCCTTCTCTAGAATTAGTGAGTCCACTACATTTTACATATCTACCCCTTGTGTGGGATCATCTACTTCCCTTGGCATAGACACCAGATAGAAGTGACCACTGGCGTTTAGTGTCTCTTCCAATAGACACAGGCAAATGTGGGTTAACGAAATTGCGAACGGGAGTAGGTGGGATTAAACCACCGTCCTCTCGATTGACAGTCCGGTGCTCTACCGCGCGACCACCATGGATCGGCAATATCAAAGAGTGGACTGTGCTCAGCTTCAATCAACTTATTAGAACCGCTGAGGGTAGATGTGTGGAAGCCTGCGTGTCAAGATCCGTCATTCTGATGCCCCACGGCCCCCAAGTTATGGCCATGTGACATAGGTAGATACTGTGAAACTGGTAGAAATAGGCTCTTGTGTATATAAATACACATAGATGACATAGCTGCACATTCTGGTTTATAATACAGATGTTTGTCTACATGTCTCTCACCGTAACTTCCACCTATGGGCCACGGTTAGTCTGCCGAGGTTCTAGATCACACAAAACAACAAGCTTCTACTAGTTCATGGCGCCACTTCCATGATAACCGCTCTTTAATGTGAAGCCAATGCATACCCCAACATACTTTATACACACACGCATACAACATTCAAAATAGTGTGTGAATTATTCACATCTCTCTAATGTACATATTATACAGGACACATTATACAGCAAGAATGTGTTATACTGGTCGCATCAATGACCGAAGCTGTATTGATCTGAAAACGGCAAGTATGTGTAATACTGGGAACATCCACAGCTGCAATTTACGCTTGATTTGTGATCACTGGACCACGACATCCACAGTGCAATATAATACTGGTCACAGCGACTCTAGTAGACGTCAATGGTAATACTCTTTAGCCTAACATGAAAAATTAACGCTATTTACAATTCCAGTTGTATGATCACGTAACTTTTTCATATTGTTCTAATCTCTTCATAGGCACTGCAAATCTGCTGTAGGCAGTATTGCTTCAGCTGCTAGCCATGTCCTCGATGATAAGACGGTCCTTAGTAGTCGTTCACCAACTGTTGACAGCTATTCATACAGAGCATAGTAATTCTTGGGGCCCCTTCGTACCCCGAGTTAGTACTGTAAACGGTTGATAAGTGTTCACATCGAAATTCATATTAACAATGTCATGACTGAATGGTACAAAGGTCATCATAGTAGTCAATATTTACAAATAATTATTATATTTACAAATATTTTATTTACATTCACGTTAGGTAATTCGCATACATCCAACATCCATATAATTAATATGTACCCCTTCCTCTACATATGCTCTGTATAAACAGGTAAATATTACATTTATGAATGACCCCTTTTATGAATGATATTTCCAAGTAACAACACTCTTCCTGTCCTGCATGTCATCAGATCTCTTCAACACAAGCAAAGTAGTAACCTACACTGTTCACATAAGCCTTCTATTTCAGACATGCTGTGGAAATGGCAGTGGCTGACAGATAAATTAATGAAGAACATTCGGTCACATTTCATGCTAATGATTTTGCTTTTAAACTGACAAAGTCCATTTTGTGTGTTTATCATAATCTTGTGTTGTAGCAATTCTAACATTGTCACAACATAAAGTTTTACTTAACCACAATTAAAATATACACGTTTAAATGTGAATGTTCAATGTAAACATCATATTTAACTTACATGTAAAGGACAAATATAGGTGATACCGACAAACCCTTCCTATGTTCCAACTGGCACCAGTAAACTTTGTTCACAATTGTTAGAAATTGCTGAAATTTTGAGTCACAAAATTTGGGCAGTCAAGAGACCATACCATAATCCTATATACCGTTGGTATCCACTTAACACTCTCGTGGGACCTTTTCCATTATCAGTCTTGGCAGTGGTATCCGGTTTATGGTCATTTACACTGTACTACGAGAGTAATCCAACTGAACAGTAATGATCGTGATCACAGAGATAAACTCCTTGTGTAAATTAATTAAATTTACATGTTCAGTGTGTAAATTGTGATGTTCATCTTCTTGGTGTTAAATAATAATACTTAGAATGTGGGGACTTTAACATATTAAATGCATATTTAAATGATTGTGTCATGTAATGTTTAATTGCTTGTGCAGTAGAGGCTTACTATTGGCTGTCACTGGTAGCGGCCTTGAAAAATTCACCTTGTTTATATAGGTCAAGAATGGTCACGTGAACAAGTGATTTTATGTGCGACTGGTACCCGCGTTACTCGGGTTACTCATGTAGCTCAATCGAAGTTGGGTTGAGTCTGTGAAAGGTGTTTTCTATTTCCTTCCATGGGACGTTTTACTTCCGTGAACACAGACATGAGATAGAAGGGATCAGGACGTGCATTCTCTCAAAAGGCAGTAAAAGCAGGGTGAGCAAGATTGCCATAGTTTCAAAATGGCGGTTGGTAGATAAATTCTGACCAGTGCTGGATGGAAACTCCAGTGCTCTATCGCTTGACCACTGCGTCACAACATGTTAGGCTTGACCATTGCATCCAACATGTTAGGCTTGATATAATTTACATCACAATTTGCCAATAGAAAGAGCCAGTCTACAATCAACAATTCTACATTGAAACAGTACATACCCTACTAGTCTATATTGACCAGCGGAGGTTGCCTGCTCTATTAGAAGCGCCCCAAACATAGGGTTATACGTTGACTAGCAAATAAGATATCGATACATAAACATGCTCATCTCTTTGTTACAGAAAATACATCTGCTCAACACGTTAATCTGTAAATATCAATGTCATCTTTACCCCAGAACTTTGCATGGGAAACTTTAAATTACACAGATCGGCTACTACAGTAACTTCACATTCGCCAAGGGTCACAATGCGTGCACTTAGATAACACATCATACTGTATTCATTAGCAATAGCTAGCCTATAATAGTGGATGTTTCAACAGTTCAACACTTCCTGTTTTGTGTCGACAGCAGCTTACTCTATCCTGTTTGGTGCTATAGTGATTGTCATGTGCAACTGTTAATAAAAACATTACACATCGTCTGTTATTTGCCTGACATGAAACATGCTGAGCGGGTTCACTGAAACACTGCTATGTCAATGTCACACTAATAGATAAACAGTTCGGGAAACTGGATGTTGTGAATCGGCACCGTCAGTCCGTCTTTCGACAGCGGCTCTGCAGCCTGGGGCGGCTGGGCGATCTTCTCAAGAATCTCGTTCAATTTATTGGCGAACTTCTCCGACTGAAAACAACGACAACATGTACCAGATGGTGGTGGTGTGTTACATGTACGCTAAGTCCTTACACAGCCGGATGTCCACTCTACTGGTCTATTCAACATGTCACACTGCACTGTCATTCAAACACCAATTTGCATACTCCAGCCACACTACAATAAATCATTCTTATAAATCCACCACTGTCTACAGCATGGTACTCATTTACACAGCTGTGTGATATGAAGAACCAGACTGAACAAAAATGCAGAAAGAAGATTTTAACCTGGCTTCTTTTGGGCAGAAACTATATACTCAGCACACCTTGTCAATGATAACACTGCTGTTGTACACAGTGAAGCTACACACTGACTGCTTGGCACTCCTCACTCGACCAACTCAGAAGCATCTTTGACTGTGATGTTGTAAGAACAATATATCCCATATCAGCTTCGACTGCCAAGATCCAGTGGGCTAGAGATAGAGAGGACCAGTCTGTAAGCCCATAACACGTGGGACCTTTTACTGCCATGAACCAGCCACCAGACAGAAGGGACCAATGGCTTAGTGACTCTTTGGAAAGACAGGTTATGTGAAGTTAAGGAAATTGACCAAGTTTTGAAATGACAGCGGGCAGAATTGAATTACTATTCCATTGGATTAACCGACCGGCACTCTACTGCTGAAACAAAGAGCACCATAATTTAACTGCCACACATTAACTGAAGATTGCATGGCACTCTAACAATGTCTCGTAATTTGTTCAAATATTTGAAATAATGTTTTAGACCAGAACAACTAATGGAAATATACACACACACCCATATATATATATATATATATATATATATATACACACACACATCAGCCTGAAAATTCTTATGCCATCTGTACAAACCTTGGCTTCAGAGCGGGCAACAATGTCTTCAAACGGACCATTTGTGAACTTCTCCAGTATCTTCTGTCTTTCCTTCTGCTCCTCTTCTTTTGCCCTTGGGTTCATTTCTAGGAGGGAAGAAGTTAATTTCCATGAAACATGAACCATTTCTAAAAAATTCCCGAGCGCATAACTTAGATTACCAGGTATATGCTTTAAAATCAGTTTAATGCTGGTGTGTCACAGAAATTGTTCTCTGTGATTGTTTTTATAGAAAAGCTCCTTAATTTTAACTTTAGATTATATTCAATTACGGATTTTCTTTACGAGTTAATTATCTCACTTCAACAAGTAACAACTAAAAGTAGTTTTGTGATCAAATATCCCAACAAATATTTTGAAAAATGATTTTCCATCGAGAAATAATCCGACTACGTAATTAAAAAGCGATCAATATATAATGTGAGTCACAATTATTTAGTTATCACTCAATCAACTGAAACGCACATTCAGAAGTCTGTACTTATAGTGATCATAGATTAGAATCATGACTTCAAGTGTGCAAAATAAAATGACTATCAGTAATCACAGTTGATATTCGATACAGTAACAACCATCTCCCTGTGCTCTGGTTTGATACCCATACATATACAGTATGTCTTAACAAAATCAATTGTATGTTGGTAATCTTCAAAACCGAGTTATTGGTACCATTGGAAAGAGCACAATCTCAACTTTCATACAATACCATAAAACTTTATTTATCCTTGTAAGGGCAATAACATTATCGTTTAGACGGGCATTGTGTATAACATGTGTAAAAAACATGATGTGTCATGTAAGAAGATATGTAAATTACAAGTGATGTTACGGCTCGCCATGTGTGGGGTAGAAACCTTCAAACTGAGAAAACTGCCGTCAAAAGTTTCAACATCTTTTTGTACCTGTTACCATGGTGAGATAATGGCATGCTGAAGACATTCTGTTAATATGAAAACAAGATCTTTGTTAGAAAAGAGTAGTAGCCTTTCAATTAATTGCTGAAAATTCATGTACCTTCATTGGCTTCAACAGTAAGAATCACAACAGACGGTTATATTTAGAAGTTTAATACTAAAGAATAACATTGCTACATAATGACAAGAGATTTGTGACAGTGTCCAGATAAATCATCTATAGTTTCTAGACCGGCCACGTCCTCACTTGCGTGTTGTTAGCATGGCGTTCACAGGTGCGGGTGACAGTCCCCAGTTAAGCCAATGCCAAGGCCATGTGCCGCCCGTGACAGTGTCTAGCAACACTTAGTTTCCTGCCAACTTTGACTGGGTGGCTTTGTTACAAGGGTAATTTATACAGCTTGGCTATGACAATGAAGCTGTGCCACTGTTTGACATCAACTAGCATCTTTACAAATCTGGGTCATATAGACAGCAACATATGCTATGCGTCCACGCATGTACTGGTTATTTATATAACCTTCTTGCTCCACCAATCAGCAGCGTGATCCGGGTGGTAACCAGTGCCCCGTATGATGTTGCTGTGTCGTTGTTTATGCAGCTGATATGAACAGACCACCCCTTCACTGCCATCCGTGGGTCACAGTTCGCATTTATTAACATAAATTTGCCAATATGGTACCAATGACATGCCAAGCTTCATTGTGAAGCCCGATTTGTAAGGAATCGTCCCAAATATAGTGGCAAAGACCGCGTGCAATTAGCCACTTTTTCCATGTCGTTTCATAAAATTCAAGCGGAACACTACATATAGCTCTTAGAACATGACACCAAAATAGATAAAGCAGACTTAAATAGACAGTACCAATAGTGAAAACTGATAAAGTGAAGATTAATGAATGGAAAATCTAAAAATTGTTGGATTCGCAATTTTTTTCACAAAAACGGCATTTATGGAAAATCAGTTTTACCGACATCCGACTCATTTCGTTAAGATGGGTCACAAATATTCACGATGGTCAGCAGCATTCCCTTCATACGATGACAGTTGGACAGAAGATGTGAACAACTACAACAGTGTCTGTCTTACCAAGAACTTTCTTCAATGACTCAAATGTGATCTCCTCCCCGACTGATTTCTACAACAATCACAACGTCATCAGTAATGCTACTAGTGAAGTAAATTTAACTATATCCACCCCTCAGAACTCCTAAACGAAAACTTTACAACTAATTTGGTCAACCCATTTACCAAATGATGGTGATAAAACCAAAGTAACAATCAAAGAATTACCAATCTGAACATACATTCCCATATTTTCTACTTTCTTAATTTCCTGAGAATTTTAGACCTGAAACTTAAATAGAATGGTAAGTCAAGAGTAAACAAACAGATGACCGGACACCAACCAGCCGGCCATCAGACAGAATTTAATATTTTATGTCCACTGCACAAGTAACTTTGCATGTTTTGTTCTTCAATACATAACACACGAGCATGTCAGAAGTTGTGGGAAGAATTTTATGTAGTTTGATGCATGAACTTTTGTCAGTTATTGAGACCGTAACGGAATTATAAAAACTGGTTTCAAAAACAACATTAAATACTGGTGCATCAATGAGCTGCCACTTGAAAGACAAGATCAGTGAATGTGGAGAGATGAGAACCCACCCTGATGGACTCGATGGAGGACGACCGGCTATCCAGGGAGAAGCTGATGTTGAGGGAATGGATGTCGCTTGCACTCTTCTTTAAGTCCACTTGATCTGTAACAAGACAGCAATGTGAAGACACGGAGGACCTGAGAGGAGCAGTAGTGACAGCAGAGGGTTGGAGCTGAGGAAGATCCGATAGAAAGAAGAATGAGCATTTAGGAACAAACATTTCAATGAGTAGGTAAGAATATTTCAGTGAGTAGGAACATTTGAAAGAGTTTGAAGCAATAATTTTCAATGAGTAGGAAGGAACATTTCAGTGAGTAGGAACATTTGAAAGAGTTTGAAGCAATAATTTTCAATGAGTAGGAAGGAACATTTCAGTGAGTAGGAACATTTGAAAGAGTTTGAAGCAATAATTTTCAATGAGTAGGAAGGAACATTTCAGTGAGTAGGAACATTTGAAAGAGTTTGAAGCAATAATTGTCAATGAGTAGGAAGGAACAATTCAGTGAGTAGGAACATTTGAAAGAGTTTGAAGCAATAATTTTCAATGAGTAGGAAGGAACATTTCAGTGATTAGGAACATTTGAAACAGTTTGAAGCAATAATTTTCAATGAGTAGGAAGGAACAATTCAGTGAGTAGGAACATTTGAAAGAGTTTGAAGCAATAATTTTCAATGAGTAGGAAGGAACAATTCAGTGAGTAGGAACATTTGAAAGAGTTTGAAGCAATAATTTTCAATGAGTAGGAAGGAACAATTCAGTGAGTAGGAACATTTGAAAGAGTTTGAAGCAATAATTTTCAATGAGTAGGAAGGAACAATTCAGTGAGTAGGAACATTTGAAAGAGTTTGAAGCAATAATTTTCAATGAGTAGGAAGGAACATTTCAGTGAGTAGGAACATTTGAAAGAGTTTGAAGCAATAATGTTCAATGAATAGGAAGGAACAATTCAGTATGAACATTTCTATAAGTAGGAAGGAACATTTCAGTAGGAACATTTCAGTGAGTAGGAAGGAACACATCAACATGTAGGGAAAACATTTAAATGAATAGGAACATTTCAATGAGCAGGAAGGAACATTTCAGTGAGTATGAATGAACATTTCAGTGAGTAGGAAGGAACATTTCAGTGAGTATGAATGAACATTTCAGTGAGTAGGAAGGAAAATGTCAACAAGTAGGAACAACAGTTAAATGAATAGGAACATTTCAATGAGCAGGAAAAAAACATTTCAGTGAGTAGGAACATTTCAAAGAGTAGGAAGGAACATTTCAGCAAGTAGGAAGAAACATTTCAGTGAGTAGGAAAGAACATTTCAGTGAGTAGGAAAGAACATTTCAGCAAGTAGAAAGAAACATTTCAGTGAGTAGGAAGGAACATTTCAGTGAGTAGGAAGAAACATTTCAGTGAGTAGGAAGGAACATTTCAGTGAGTAGGAAGGAACATTTCAGTGAGTAGGAAGGAACATTTCAGCAAGTAGGAAGAAACATTTCAGTGAGTAGGAAGAAACATTTCAGTGAGTAGGAAGGAACATTTCCGTGAGTAGGAAGGAACATTTCCGTGAGTAGGAACATTTCAAAGAGTTTGAAGCAACATTTTTCAATTAGTAGAAAGGAACATTTCAGTAGGAACATTTCAATAAGTAGGAAGGAACACTTCAACAAGTAGGAAGAACATTTAAATGAATAGGAACATTTCAATGAGCATGAAGGAATATTTCAGTAGGAACATCAATGAGCAGGAAGGAACATTTCATTGAGTAGGAAGGAACATTTCAATGCATAGGAAGGCCTATATCAACGAGTACGAAGGAACATTTCAGTGAGTACAAAGGAACATTTCAGTGAGTACGAAGAAACATTTGAATGAGTATGAACATTTCAGTGAGTAGGAAGGAACAATAAGGAACACTAAATTAACTATGCTTTAGAGGATCCATTCCTAATGTTGTGAAAAGGGGAACTGGTCTGGCTTCTACTTAACCAACAACTCATATCACTAAACATTTTCATACAAAATGTATCTGATCATCATTAAACCTGATTAATCTTTTGTGGCTTTAGTTTACTAATCCAAGCAACAAGGTTTGCAGTTGCTTAAAGCAACTATAAGACTGTTATTATCAGCACTATCATGACACTACAAACAGAACATCTTTAGATGTACCATCTCAAACAGAATCGCTTTTGTTCAACAGTTTTGCATGCTTGAAAGCAGACAAGACACTAGCCATGATGTTTACAATTACACAGCTGTGTACAAATTGTTTCTACTCATGTATGTGAAACTGTGACTCTTCCACAAGACTCAGACATTCCATGCCAACAGCAAGCACCTACACAAGCATACACCAGGCTCAGAGGCGCTACAGGATGTTGCTAATGAACATCTTCAATCAACTTTAAAACTATCAAAACTGCTGCAGTACATGCTGATCAACAGTTAAAGTTGAAGCTTAAACTTGTATAAATGAGCTACGGCTGGTCTCATCTTTCAGGGTCCAACTAACAAGGCACCCAGTTCATCTTCACAAGAGAGAACTGAGATGAGACGGTTATGTTCCCGGTGGGAGCATTGTGTAATGATGTTAGGCAACTGGCACATGCACAAGTCAACAAGACGGGACAATTTGTTTACGCTAAACCGATGCCAGGGTTGGGTTCAAGTGTAACTGTAAGGGTTGGGTTCAAGTGTAACTGTAAGGGTTGGGTTCAAGTGTAACCGTAAGGGTTGGGTTCAAGTGTAACTGTAAGGGTTGGGTTCAAGTGTAACTGTAAGGGTTGGGTTCAAGTGTAACTGTAAGAGTTGGGTTCAAGTGTAACTGTAAGGGTTGGTTCAAGTGTAATTGTAAGGTTCAAGTGTAACTGTAAGGGTTGGGTTCAAGTGTAACTGTAAGGGTTGGGTTCAAGTATAACTGTAAGGGTTGGGTTCAAGTGTAACGTAAGGATTGGGTTCAAGTGTAACTGTAAGGGTTGGGTTCAAGTGTAACTGTAAGGGTTGGGTTCAATTACTGAAAGGGTTGCAATGAACTGTAAGGGTTGGGTTCAAGTGTAACTGTAAGGGTAGCGTTCATGTGTAAATGTAAGGGTTGGGTTCAAGTGTAACTGTAAGGGTTGGGTTCAAGTGTAACTGTAAGGGTTCGGTTCAAGTGTAACTGTAAGGGTTCGGTTCAAGTGTAACGGTAAGGGTTGGGTTCAAGTGTAACTGTAAGGGTAGCGTTCATGTATAAATGTAAGGGTTGGGTTCAAATGTAACTGTAAGGGTAGGGTTCATGTGTAAATGTAAGGGTAGGGTTCATGTGTAACTGTAAGGTTCATGTGTAACCGTAAGGGTTAGGTTCAAGTGTAACTATAAGGGTTGAGTTCAAGTGTAACTGTAAGGGTTGGGTTCAAGTGTAACTGTAAGAGTTGGGTTCAAGTGTAACTGTAAGGGTAAGGGTTCAAGTGTAACTGTAAGGGTTGGGTTCAAGTGTATATGTAAGGGTTGGATTCAAGTGTGGCTGTATGGGTAGCGTTCAAGTGTAACTGTAAGGGTTGGGTTCAAGTGTAACTGTAAGGTCAGGGTTCAAGTGTAACTGTAAGGGTTGGATTCAAGTGTAACTGTAAGGGTTGTGCTTAAGTGTAACTGTAAGGGTATGGCTCAAGCATATATGTAAGGGTTAGGTTCAAGTGTAACTGTAAAGGTTGAGTTCAAGTGTAACTGTAAGGGTTGGGTTCAAGTGTAAATGTAAGGGTTTGATTCAAGTGTGGCTGTAAGGGTAGGTTTCAAGTGTAACTGTAAGGATAGGGTTCAAATGTAACTGTAAGGGTTGGGTTCAAGTGTAACTGTAAGGGTTGGGTTCAAGTGTAACTGTAAGGGTTGGATTCAAGTGTGGCTGTATGGGTAAGGTTCAAGTGTAACTGTGAGGGTTGGATTCAAGTGTAACTGTAAGGGTAGGTTTCAAGTGTAACTGTAAGGATAGGGTTCAAATGTAACTGTAAGGGTTGGATTCAAGTGTGGCTGTATGGGTTGTGTTCAAGTGTAACTGTATGGGTTGGGCTCAAGTGTAACTGTAAGGGTTGGATTCAGGTGTAACTGTAAGGGTGGGGTTTAAGTGTAACTGTAAGGGTTGGGTTCAAGTGTAACTGTAAGGGTTGAGTTCCAGTTTTACTGTAAGTGCACCATCGTTAACTGGTTACAATTACAATGTACGCAACAATTATCCAGCTAATCGTATCAAAATTGTGGCTTTGTCAATTTAGATACATTGTGTCTAAGGTGAATAATTACACACAAAACTAGTATGTGACGTGTCTGAGAAACCTAAATGGGAGACCCATTATTTTAATACCAACATCAAATCTTTAGCATCATTATATCAAGAAATAAACACGTTTTGTAGCCGTCTCAAATAACAATATGCAATAACTGTATAAATATTTAATAACCAAATCTGAAAAAGTAATTATTTTACAACAGGACCGATATGTATGGCAACACAGGTCGGATCTAAAAAAAAATTCCTCTTTGGTTTAACAAGGAATGAATGTATGAACGATTTGTGACATGTGCTCATGCATCAGTGTTTATCAATACATACTCAATTATTCACTTTATATACGACTACATCGACTGGCATTCTGATGATCATATCATGTGTTGATGATGGAACCTATTGTTAAACGACAACCAAGGAGGGTATCACATCACGTAGTTTAAAAACAACGGTCAACTTGCAACATCTCAACGTCAAATATTCAACACAAACTTTGTAATCTTCACAAGGGTGTTAGTGGTAGATTTAACAAGAGTAGTGGCACAAGAAGCAGTGGCACAGAAGACAATATCGAGTCTAAGCAAGCACTTACTCTTCTGGCGACTATCCCCTGGAGACAAGAGATTGACAGAGTCAGTGAGAACACTACGAGCTAGCCAGGACTGGGGCCATAGTACTTGCACTGATGTACATTTTTAAGTACATCGCAAGTTTATTTCAAGCACACATCTAGTTTTTTTAAATACAATTACTTGTCTACTGTTTTGCGTGTGATGACATTGTGACTGTATCTATAACTAATGTTTCATATTTTCAAAAAGGCACATAATATTATTACTAGTCATAATGACTAAAATATACTAGGATTGTATACAAATATTATTAATAATCATGACTGAAATGTAGTTGGACTTGTACTTAATGTTCTTATAAACAAATTCAAAAAATATACTTGGCCCCAATCCTGTCAGTGGAAACGTGCATAAATTATAACCAACACCTTCAGTGGTAATATATTACAGGAAAATTACATTTAAACTTCCCTCCTCAAATCAAATGTTTTGTTTCAGATTAATTTTGTAAAACCAAAAACCTTTCTAGTAAGAAATTCGTTTGTAGGAATTGGAATGTATTTTGATTTGGTAAAAACATCACACAAATTATTAAATATTTTGCACAATATGGTAATCGTTTTTAAAGCTAGGTCAAAAAGTGGTTTTGCTCAACACATGATTAAATCAAGTACTCTTGATGATTTCGTACCCAGTTAATTTATTAATCTAACTGAGCACGCTATATATCTGACATATATCTTAATTATATTTGCAATGGGTGAAGCAAATTGAGGTGGGAATTTTAAATACAAATAATATTAAATAATACCTAAATCCACACTAACGAATAAACAAGATCGATTTGAAAGCAGAAATATTTTATCAGTTAACCAATGATGTGCTGTGTTGTATCTGGAACTACCTGCTTTATCTAATAAAGACATGAATCTCCAGGTTAAAAACACATCAGCTTGTTACTACGACACAAGAGAGATTGGAAAATACTCGGTTATCTAAGTAAAACATTCTACAAAGACCTAAATCTACTACTGTACAAAACACATCTCAAGATTCCGTGCACAGCTGTTTCCTTCCCTCAAGCAAAGCAGGAAAAGTCCACCACCACGAGAAGCACAAGTAAGCACTCACCGAACCCGATGACGTTCTGTGGCATGAAAGGAGAAACGAGTGACGACGTGTCATGGCCACTGTTTCGCAGTGCATCGCTGATGGTGTCAGGATTAAACATGCACGACTCGAGAACAACATCCTTCTCAGGGTAGCTGTGGTAGACAATGAAGTAACAATGAACACGTACAACTCTGTCACTGCTGAGTAAAATTATAATGGAATTCATGTCACAATGATACCATTGATATTTATGTCACACTCCAAATAACTGAATATAGTCAATTTAAACTCAATTGAATGCGATGACTAGGTCATGACATAACAAAATAGTGCTGGATATCATTCGACGTGACTACACTCAAAAGGTATTGCTGTTTTGCACGTAGCGTCTTACACACCTGGTAATAAACAAACTGCTACATATACAGGCCCTTGTGCAGTGCTTCACAACAGCAAAGACGCCGTTTTCATAAATAAACATCTAAAGAAACGTTTGTGGTTGATAGTACTGATGAGATGTTGGTGATTATTTGTACTTATTTTACATCCCCAAATGAGCGAAATCCACACTGCAACACCAAACGGTCTCATGAGCTCGTAGGAATGTTTATGAAATGGCTCTGGGTGAGGAGACTGACCTATTGGCTGTGTTCTTGCGGTTGAAGGCCATGGCGGGCAGATAGAAGGGAGCAGACTCCTTCCTACGCGCGATCACGACGGCGACATGTTCACACAGGGCTGGGACGGCCGTCAGCTGGCTGATGAGGTTGAGATGGGCTGCCACGATGGCGTGGATCGCACACTTGTGGGTTATGGGCAGGTCGCCGACCTTTGCCATGTGCTGCACCGATGCATAGTGTGTATTTTAAAGGGATTTTTTCCACTCGTTTTGTGTTGTAAAAATCAGTGTCTTTTGCAACATACTGTCACCCAAACAAACAATTTTGTGTGCTTTTTCAAATACAAATTTCTAGCAAATCAATAAAGCTCACATATACAATTTACAAATTTGTATTAACTGCATACACAATTTAAAAAACCATAAAAGACAAACAATTACATCTCATACCATACATTTATTATTTCCGGCTGGATGTGGTGATCTGTAATACTGAAAATGCATAATTCATAAAAAAATACCTTTTAAATGTAATGATTCCTATGAGGTAAGTCTGTTATTACATTTTCTTAAAAACAATTCAAAATGGTGGTTCATGCAGTGTAATACGTACTGTATAATCTGAACTATTGCGACATGTCAGAAATGGGGCTTCTGTATGTCTCACCACTGTCTGGGTCAGTCTCACCTGTATGTCTCACTCGCACTGTCTGGGTCAGTCTCACCTGTATGTCTCACTCACACTGTCCGGGTCAGTCTCACCTGCGTGTCTCACTCACACTGTCTGGGTCAGTCTCACCTGTATGTCTCACTCACACTGTCTGGGTCAGTCTCACCTGTATGTCTCACTCACACTGTCTGGGTCAGTCTCACCTGTATGTCTCACTCACACTGTCCGGGTCAGTCTCACCTGTATGTCTCACTCACACTGTTTGGGTCAGTCTCACCTGTATGTCTCACTCACACTGTCTGGGTCAGTCTCACCTGTATGTCTCACTCACACTGTCTGGGTCAGTCTCACCTGTATGTCTCACTCACACTGTCTGGGTCAGTCTCACCTGTATGTCTCACTCACACTGTCTGGGTCAGTCTCACCTGTATGTCTCACTCACACTGTCTGGGTCAGCCTCACCTGTGTCTCACTCACACTGTCTGGGTCAGTCTCACCTGTATGTCTCACTCACACTGTCTGGGTCAGTCTCACCTGTATGTCTCACTCACACTGTCTGGGTCAGTCTCACCTGTACGTCTCACTCACACTGTCTGGGTCAGTCTCACCTGTATGTCTCACTCACACTGTCTGGGTCAGCCTCACCTGTGTCTCACTCACACTGTCTGGGTCAGTCTCACCTGTATGTCTCACTCACACTGTCTGGGTCAGTCTCACCTGTATGTCTCACTCGCACTGTCTGGGTCAGTCTCACCTGTATGTCTCACTCACACTGTCTGGGTCAGTCTCACCTGTATGTCTCACTCGCACTGTCTGGGTCAGTCTCACCTGTATGTCGCACTCACACTGTCTGGGTCAGTCTCACCTGTGTCTCACTCACACTGTCTGGGTCAGTCTCACCTGTATGTCTCACTCGCACTGTCTGGGTCAGTCTCACCTGTATGTCTCACTCGCACTGTCTGGGTCAGTCTCACCTGTGTCTCACTCACACTGTCTGGGTCAGTCTCACCTGTATGTCTCACTCACACTGTCTGGGTCAGTCTCACCTGTATGCCAAGAGCAAAGCGGAATGAATCGATGAGAACCTCATCTCCGTTCATCTCGACAAACATAAGGGCGAGGGTGCAGAATATCGTCTCAAAGTTGTCTACTTTGTTGTTCTGCATCTCTGCGTTCTTGTAGAGATGCCAGTAGAACAGCGGCCCACTCTGGCAAACACACACCATGGCGATTGTCAACTAGCTGGATGCTCTTACTAATGTTGACACAAGTACATTTATTTTCAGGTAAAACTGAAAGAAATACATAAGTTTAAAAAATTTAACCAGACAAATATAAACGTATAAACAAATAAGTTATGAAATAAATGTTCTAAATTAAAAAAATTAAAAACAAAATTGTATATAGTCACCTTTTTATGATATCAAGTAATTTTGCCCAGTTCATCTGCATGGGACCATTAACAATATCTGTACAAATACATGTTATCATTGTCAATGTTAAGCACCCATCTTCTATAATAATACACATTACAACAGGGTGTCAAATGTGTCGACAGTGTTGCTGACAAACTTAAACTGGCTACTCCTGAATATCTGTCAACTAGAACTTTTTGGATTATCCTGTAATATTTTCTTTCTGAAAAAAATTAACTGCCAATAGTGACAAATTTAAGAAACTGGTGAAGCTAACTTTCGGATGCAACAGTTATTAAATTTATCAAAACAAATGTCTCAACACATTTAAAATGCTTAATACGGTATATTAGAGACAACACTAACCTTAAAAAATTTCACTTTTTTGCTTTCACTTATCGTAACATATAGTAATATATCACATGCCGTGCTATAACTAACAAGTTACAATAAGTTACCTAAGAGGCATTAAATATGCATCAAACAATGGACCACACTTACCTTTTTGGCAAACATGATGTCTTGTCGTTGGGCTTTTTCAACAGTCAACTTGAGAGTTGAGATCTGCTCTGGTATCCTAGATATCATAAAACATAGTCAAATTTAACAAGTTCTTTTAGAACTACACGCATGTATATATATATATATATATATATATATATATATATATATAGTATATTTGGCTTTTGATTGTTATCCGTGAGGGGCTAAAAAGTGCTGCTATCTCACTGAACATGGTCTAATTCCGCCATAATACCTGCTTCATAAACAATTGCAAATTTGTACTTCTGTTTATTTTTGTGTGAATATACATTTAATGTTGAATACTTTTAATGATATTATCTTACAAAGTATATCCCTACAGTTGGCCTCAGAGCCAATTGGCATCTCTACCCTACTCTGGGATAAGACTGGGATGGCTACATTGGCAGAGCATTAATTGCCCAGGCGGACGTGAGGGGTAACAAATGCTACTTCCTCATGGAGCCTGGGTAATCAAGACAAGGCTGTAAATTACATGAAAGGCTCCCTGGGAAGTCACACTGTATAAAGGGACACACTGGATTAATTCAAGACAGGCAAAGATCTATTCTGGCGCCAGGCATGACGCTGGTGACACTCACCTGACGGTGGTCAGTTTGAGCAGGTTGTCGTGGCGGTCAAGTAAGGTGTGGATGATCTCCTGGATGAGTCTACGGATGCCGGGATCAGACACAACGGACATCCGGAGGAGGGGATCAAGGAAGGTCGATGGGAAGGCGTTGTTGAGGAGCACCGTCTTGTACTTGGTGGCAACCTACAGTGAGACAGCCAGCGTCACACACTTCATCTCATCATCTGAAGAATGTCATAGCTCCGACTTCTGATTAAGAGGAACCTACTAGGATTGCCAGGGATGCTGATACGCCACTAGGTGACGTCATCTGCTCTTTACACGTGCGCAGGCTGTTTATTTATTTCGTTTGTCTGTGAATTCTTTTAGACTCCAACTGTTATTAATATAAGGCATATCTATATATGATAATGAATGCTAGATATAATGAATGAATGCTGGTAATGGGACGCTGGCGGTCGACAGAGTCCCGAGTTGTGTAACAGTGCCACCTGGTTTATTAGTTCTGTAGAATCCGCCTGTGCATAGATTGTATTTCACTTGTAATGTATCTACATAGCGCCATGTCCAGGGTAGTTCACAAACTTTTATTGAGACACCTCGACAATATCTATAAATAATACCATGTAATAAATACAATATTTGTCGCGTCATAATTACAACAGCTACCTGGTAATAAAAGTTTGACATAAAAATCATAAACTACTTATGTTTTGACTTGTTCTGAAGTACATTTGGATCTCTACTGTACTTGGACTTTTGGAATGACAAGTGTTTGTACTTGGTCAGCTGCATTTGCCAAAATAGCAAGTACTTTCTCAACCCTGCATGCTTTTGCCTCTCTTTTAGGGAAAGATAATGGCTGCATGGGCGTTTTTCAAACAGAATGTAAAAGGCTGTTAAGTGGTTACCTTCCGGGTACTTCTACAACCTTCTATGTGTGTAGAATGTCAACATATTCAGATTACCTTCAATAATGTCTTCATGAGCATTGTCTGCAGAAGCACATCTTTGGAGTTCCTAAATTCAAAGAGACGACTACCAATCAATACAGGCCATCTACAGAATTATTAACAACGCTATATACTTGTGTACCCTTGTGTGACTTACAGGCATCAGCTCATAGTGTTACTGTACACTACACAATCACATGATTATTATATTTAACTAATAAAACAGTTACTAACACTGTTAATCTTTTCTACCCATAGATCCTCATGTGTACATCTAAATGAATGAATCAGTCTCACAATCTGTAAGCACTATAAAGAGTTATCAACATGTGGCCGCATTGATACGTCAGAGAGCAGTTTTTAAATGATCACACCAGATTCTAGCACTCTGTGACTTTAAGTGACTATGTAACCAATTATGATGACAAGGTGATGACTGCATATACTTGACTGCACATTATGTATACCAGTGATAATGATGTGATGACTAAGTTGACTAAACGTACTTGACTGGTTGACTCTCTGACGACGGTGGCACTTTCCCCATGATAAACATCATCACTTCAATCTTCTGATAGTCTGGCAGATTTTTGGCAAACTCACCTACAATAATCAACACAGCAGTCAGTCACTCAACTAAACACACAGTTTGTATACGTACAATGACTTCATCTGTGAAACAACAATTTGCTCAATGAAGTTTAGTTTTTTGCATAAACCTCGAATTAGTGACATTACATCTCTAACTACAAATTGCATACCATTTCCATGACATAATTGTCAAATGTGTCCTATTTCTTGGAGACTAGATAGACTTCATTGCTTGATAACAGGGAACGCACTAGTGCAGTGGTTGACACACGCACCTGACATGTCAGCACTCTAAACACTTGGACTGGCCAGGTAAGGTATATTTGGTATAAAAGTTGGCTCTCAACATTGGAGCTTGTGTATTGCGTATCACCAATCACCTTAATGTCAGTCCTGTCCAAATTTGGGGCATAAACGAATCACTGAGGACAATAAATACCCTGGCAGTGACCACCCTCAGCGCCAGAATAAAAAGGTCAGCTAGGTGACAAGGTTCTGAAAAGTGCTCACCTGTTGAGAGTTGATAAGATCACAACATTGTAACCACAATATATACACACCAATCACGTAACAGAATGTAATTGACTTCTGGAAGCAATTATAACAACATATGCTTCACGCGACACATACCAATGGTGTTTATGATAGCCTCCTGGAAGTTCTTTTCATCAGGTGACTGGGTGGCACTGATGTCCTTGTCCACTGAGATCCTCAGGTGTTTCAGTAGTGTGTTGAAGACCTCCAACACCGACGGACCTACGGCACAACACCAGTTCTTACACACCTGTCTTACATGAATTGTCATTTTTGTGAAAAATCACAGATGAAAAACCTTAGTGAAATGTATCAACATTCTAAAACACTACTCATTATTTAATCAATATCATTCAAACCATTAGACATAATTTTTATTGAATAATAATAAGGAAGATATTTTAAGGGAAATACTTGCAATTTGTTCAATGAAAAAACATGCTTTGCAAACTGACATCATCTTGTGAATTTGTTATTAAGACACAGTACATTGCTCAATTAACCACACTGAGTCTATTGGTTAGATTTCATCTGATTAACAATACAAGTAATTGTGTGTTTTTGCTAAAAAGTAAAATATGACATAAATTTCTATCAATATTGGTCTTTTTTGCCATTTGTGGCATCTTGTACATGATATAATAAATGTCTTGAAGATTTGTTCACATCCATTTTCTTCAACAAACATTTTTAATTTGCAGGACATTCTTTGGAGCAATATATTCGAGTATTTGTGTATTTAGTCTAATATCCAATGAGTTTTTGATGCTTACAAAGTAAGGGTAACCAATCTGTGAGTCATTCAACCAGACAATTTCCATAGAGGGACAGTTGCAGAGGAGGTGGGTTGAGGTGAGTGATTTCATGGAGAATACTGCAAACTTTATAATGCTGTCACCTGATTTCCATATCTGGCAACGTGTGCGAGCATTCTGGTGCTGTGGGCGCCCTGAGAGATGATGTATGTGGTGGTTATAAAGAGCTTTTGGTGGTTTTGTTGATGAGGGCCGAGTGGCTTGTATTGCATTTTGTGTTGTGGTGGATGCAATGTTACAGCATCCGCACTTCTGAAGGTCTGGCTCATCGCCTATATGTATGTATGTTAATGTCACAACGCAAAAAATTACTTGTGCATTTTTAATGTTAGTTGGTGATAAATTGTCTAACTTACTTATAAGGTAAGTAAGCAGTATAACTTGTCCTATGCTCACGGCAGTTTTCTCACATCTGCCCCGTCCCAAGGATGACATAATAACGAGGTTCCTCTGTATACAGAGTGTGGTTGGTCAAGACTGTCATTGAACACTGGATATGACAGGGAAGAAAGGAAAGACACAAGACGTACCGACGGAGCCTCCAGCAGCAATGAGGACAGTCTCAGAGAGGACATTGACAATACTGGCCTTGACCCTTGGCAACTGTTTACTGTGGTCATCAAGGTGATTCATCAGCATCTGTACCACTATGTAGCCGTACTGTGCCTGTAACAAGGTGTTGTGGCAGTAGGTAACACTGTGGACAATGTCACGCCAAGATGACACTCTATACCAAAGGCAGACAACTCGCAAGAGTATTTAATGTTTTTATTCTGTTTTTTAAATAAATCTACATTAACACGTTAACTTAGGGGCGTTGTAATTGCATCTCTCCAGAGGCGTTGACTTCAACACGCCATTTTTTATGATCAGTCCGTTTTTGTCCCATCCATACATCACCAATGATTGACAAATTCAGTGGGCTAGTCCACACTACCACGATGAAATGCTCAATATATTTTTGAACTTTGCTACAAAATCCTACAACCAGTTCTTACCTGAACAGAGTACATGATTATCTTGAAACATTTCACTGCAAAGTCGTTTGGCACCCACAACTTGTGGTCATCCAAGTGACTGAAAAGGAAAACAGAGCAACACTAAATGACTTGTTGCTGTTACAATGATAACATTAAAGCTATTGTATTATCGTCTCATACAACATACAACACAGAAACAAGGCATCAGTACTGATTGCCAAACAGTAGTACCAACAGATATTCCAAATGTGTCACTGTAATCACACCTGGTGTTATCATCTATATTTTACTGTTGATTAAAAATATTTAATGTGTTTAATTTAACAGCAACGTGTACGTAAAATTTATCAGTAAGGTAAAGGTAAGTTGTTGTACCAAGGAACAGCCAGTCAATAGGATTGCCAGAAGTGCATTACAATCAATAGGGACAAAAAGTCAGTGGTTGAAGAAAAGCATTGAGACCAGTCTCATCCCTGACGGACAGACGGGGAGACAGGAATGTTGACACCACTCACAGGAGCACTGGCTTGAGGACAGAGTTGATGTTGCCATATGACGCGCGGCACACCAAGTCTCGGAAGACTGTCTCAGCAACCACTGCGGGATGGTCCTCATCCTTAGGGCTCTCCAGTTCCTCACTCCTGGGAGGAGGAAAAGTTGGTGGTATCAGAGACACTTAGCTCAGTACGACTCACACCGCTGTGAAAACACATCCCTAATAATGTCCAGTTTGTTCTGTTTTTTATCTAGGCATTTCTTGAAATCTGAAGTATTAGTAAGTGTGTGTGTGTGTGTGCGTGCGTGCGTGCGTGCGTGCGTGCGTGCGTGCGTGAGCGAATGAGCGAGTGAGTGAGAGAGTGAGTGAACGAGTGCACATATACATAAAAACCACTCCCATGTTCATATACTTATCCTTAGTACCCATCTGAAATTCGTAACATCTTCAATGCTCAACCAAACAGGACTGGTGGTGTTTCCGAACTCACTCAATAACATAACTCCAAAAGTCCCACACAGTCAGCGTCAACTGTGACAGAGACAAAGCTACACAGACACGTGTGACGAGCATGACGACTACTCACATGCCAACTTGCATGTTGTACAGCAGAGACGGCACAATCTTGTCCATGTGCGTCTTCTCCCAGATGTTTACTTGTAGGTCGTCACTGACAGTCTTCCTTACCACCCCCTGCAGCCCTCTCACGCCCGCAGTCCGCAACCTACACCCCACACAAACACAAGTAGTGGGGTCAACAGTCAAGTACTTACTCTTACATATGTTTACATTTCTCCCCCAAAACTTGGTCAGTTCTGTTTGCTAAAATAGCAAGTACATTTTCTAGCTGTCCTAGTTGTTTTTCAGCGTTTGACAATGTTCTATTAACTGACTAGTCTGTGTATATTTTGGTTATGATGTGATGATCTTATGAGGTCTTATTCAACAAGTCAGACCTTACTATGCTGGAAATGAGGGTGGCCACTGCCACGGAGCTTGTCATCGTCAGTGTTTTTTACATCCCAAATTCAGATGGAACCGACATTTATCATGATCTCATAGTCAAAGGAGCTAAACAGTTGCAGCCAGGTTTTTATCCCAAATGTCTTCCGGTCAAATACATATCCATAAAATATGGGGGTGGGTCATTTTTCTATAGGGCGGGTCATTTATCTATAACTGAAAATCTATGGAAAAGTGACCTGGGGATTATTATTCTATATAGAATAGTGCCCTTACCCCCGGGTCAATATTCTTTATGACACTGGCATGCAAGGCGGATGTGCTAACCACTACACTACCGTGCACCCTCAGATCAAGTACATTTCCAATATGAATACATGACTTAAGTATTTAGAATACAAACTGATCCTCTGAATTGTTTTCCATTCATTTATGCACAACACTGAATGCCCATTCTGATTACGCCTACAATTGATATTACATACGTTCACCCCATGTGTGGCTTTGCCAACCAACAGGTGGCGGTTAGTTCAACTGACACTAACCTGGCTCGTACGTCAGGGTCAGCGACACAGTTGTGACACATCGAGCTGAACTTGGACACAAAGAAGTCGTAGCGACGATGATATGAAGGTGTGTCCTCTTCGATGTTGGCAAATTTCACAAACTATAAACCAGCAAAGCAGAGTAGGACAAAATGTACTAATTTTAGTGGTCTCACTCAGTAACAGAGACTAGAACTTTGAACATTTAAACAAAATCACTATTATTTCTGGTTTACCTAAAAACGTTTAACATGACTGTGAATACTAAAACCAGGAACTATGAACATTTAATATTATATCATGATGGTCAGCTAACAGAGGAACCAAGTGGATAATAATCCTAAGGTAATTAACGTCAGGAAGAGCTATTAGAAGATAATGTTTTAACATTATCAATATATGCCTGGCGGCCTGTCAGTGGCAATTGTAAAACAAACATTACATTTATTGAATGCCAGTAACACCAAGTGTATCACTGGCATTTACAGAGGTAATATTTTACGATATATTGAATACTTTTACTGTGAAAAGAGGTTTGTGTGAAATTAAGTTCCGTTAGTTTGGGAGAACGAGGCACTAATAAGGAGTCTAGTCCTTGATTTGTCTCGTACAAAAGTGATGTTAATCACGTTACTGACATAACTGTGGCGAAGGGAAAAAGAGACTTACAGAGTTGGTGGCGAGACACTGCAGATCAGGTTCATCACACTCCAGCAGTTTCTGCACCATCTTGAGGAAGCTCTCAACGAACAGATTGAGAGACTGAGCGTGGCAGGACACCAGGAGAGAATCAAGGGCCTCCATGGCGATCATCACAAAGCTTAAACATGATCATTAACCAACATGAACACCACATATGTTCATAGCTATTCAACTACAAGTCGTATGTAAACCTACAAATATTAATCATCTTTAAACATGTTGCACGTATTACCTTCTGACATTGTAGATCTATTACTTGTATAGCTGTTGTGTATAATATAGTAAATTTACTTTTAACCATAATTATAGTTTTTAAAATGTTACTATCTTACTTCATTATTAATTATGAACTTTTTATCTATTTTTATTATTCATTGATGATATTTTATCAATTAATTATTTGGTGATAAGTTCAGTTTCTACATTATGATTTTAGAAGCTTTATTTATCTTTTCTTTTTTATTTATTATTATCATATTGTCAGTACTACTTAATTTATTACGTACGTTATATACTATTACATTCTTGCTTTGCCAATGTTGTATTTTATGCATCTCTGAATGGAAGTATATAAATAAAAGTATCACTATTATTACCACCAGTGTCACAGTGACCTGTATATTGTTTTTATAAATGGGAATAAATGCCAAATAAAAAAGCATGCAATAAATGTCTTACCCCACTCTCTGTCGTCGTACATCCTGACTCAGCCTCTCGGCCAGGTAGTTGGCGATTCTGTCGAGTTTCTCTGGCGATTTCATCGCATAAAATGTCAACTTGTCCATGTTGCTCTTAACCAGGCCATCCTTAATAAGGAAACCAAATCACTCAACTACACTCTTCATTTTACAGACAACACATTTACAAAATCATTTGTGTTCTGCTGTCTTAAAAACAGGGCTTTATGCAGGACCAAATTATTGCCAGTCACATGTTTTGGTGGACACATGGATGTTAACTTTGTTAAGCGAGTTTACAAACTTTAAAATGTATCTGATGACCTGAAATGGACTACAAACACACATGTGACACCATTTACTGACAATATCTATGGTTTTGGAAGACCTTTTTTTGCTCCTTCATTTGTTTACCTGTTCACCCATATTTCGACCCGTCCACAACGGTTTTTACCCGTCCAAATGAAGGGTGGACAGGTCTCCGCATAAAGCTAAGCTTAAAAATGTCTTACTTAGCATTTTATGACACTCCTCACACTGTCACATCATCCAAGACAAGTGACATTACCTCTGGGACGGCTGGGAAGATATTATCCACCAGTCTCTTGTAACGGGGCTTCAGTGCCGAACAACCACAGCAACCTAAAACACACACGCATGTATATCTTTCTGCTTCTTATTCACAAAGACCACAAACATTTCACAAGCAGATTGAAATTTTTACATTACAACTGATAGTAATTGTTTTAGTTACCCAAACATTCAAGTAACCAACACTGTTTAAAAAACTAACAGACATAATACTTTACAACAACTGTACTGTGATGAAGGCTACTTATTAAAAACACTAAAAATATAGTATTATTTTAGATTTTTAATTAACATGCTATTGTAGTGAAAGTATCATAATTAAAGTTAGCTTCAGGACTGGGTTCAAGTGAGGGGACCATGTCACTGGCTAGAGATGATTATTGGAGATTGTGTTATTATTTTGATACAATTAGGATAACTGTAACTATTACTGCAATACTATCACAAGTCATGTGACTATCATGATACTGTTATGATAGTATACTGGAAATATTACAAACTTATGTTCTATGTTTTCTTGATCGTTAAGCTACGTATTGCATGGACTGTGCCTTTGCTTAGATTGTGGAGTAGGTGCTTCAAATGGCAATTAGTGCATGACGATGATCTCATTGAGCTTTTCATATTGGGTTAATAGACTTGGAAAAATAAGTAAACATGTAATATATTGAAAAATTGCTGAATATGAGTAGAATTACAGTGACATTAATAAACTATTCTGATGCATCTGACCAACTATCAAGTTTCCTGTACTATAATCACCACTGTTACAGATAACTATATTGATAGTTAAATTTACTACCTAATAGTACTGCATTGCAACATTGACTACAAGAATGCATTAATAGTTTGTTGTACTGTTGCATGGTCACTGTTCTAGCCTAGGGAGATCAGATTAATTGTTACAAAGTGACTGTATTGCTGACGTGGCTGTGACGTGAAGTGTACACCAGGTTGACACTGTACAAATGTCACAATATTTGACAGCTACAAAATAAAATCATTTAAATTCATGTAACATAAAATTCATTAAAAAAACAGCAAAACTTGACATCATCTGTGCTGGTTCAGCATCAGTATTTTATGACGGAATCACTAAAAGCTTTAACAATTCTGGTTATATCCCATCCAAATAATAAATATATATTATGTGTATAAATACAATTTATAAATATATATATGTTATGTATATATTATAATGTGTATATGTATGTATATTTTTGAACATGTATAATATATGTATATATTATATATATATATATATATATATGTGTGTGTGACCTGAAATAAATATAAAAATGTTTAGTAAATATAAAACATTATTGTTGGTCTATTCTATGGTATGCTATTAAAAATAGTTATGTTGGCTACATATATTTTAATAGGGGCCATGGCCTACCCCATTTAAAGGGTAGACTTTGGACTCATAAGTGCTTGCCTGATTCATAGTGACAAGATGCAGAGGTTACAGGGGTGCTTGTGTAGGACTTCTCAATCCCACCTTTTGGCATTTTTTCATCACTCAAATGGGATCAAATTACACGAAGTGCAGGAATCTGCTGAATCCGCCAATAAGCACCCACCAGGTTGCAATCCAAGGGGTAACAGGGCAAACAAAAATTATTCATCTAAAATGTGCTTGATGGCTATATAGTGCCTATTAATATATCAACACAAGAGTGCAAAATTATGAATATTTACTGGACTAAGATCCAGTTGCACGCTGCGGCCAACCAAGTAATTTCTCTAGTGATTTTCCACTAGGTAGTCGGATGTTTAAATATCTGAGTATATTAATTTTAGTACTAGACCTATGTAGGTATTTTAAGAGAGGGGAGTGATCAGTCTCGCTCTCTGCCCGTAAATTTTATTTTGTCCCCTTAACCTGAAAGATGGGTTCCCCTTGTCCCCCACCGATCAACACCCATGACTACTGGGTAACCCTAAAGTTAAATTACCAAGTTTGTTTTGTAATTTTTTTGCAATATATATATCCTTTTAATTCATGTAACTTGAGTGATTTTATATATAATCGAATATGTGTACATGTATATAACATATGTGAGAAGCCTGGTGGCTGTTGGTTGTCATTTTCGTGATTAGGTCTGAATGTAAAAGATCGCTGAAGAATGGTTTAATAACTAGTGCTTTGAATTTTGATCAAGCTGTCAGCAGAGAAATGGGTTTGGCCATGGAGTTATGGACCATGGTCAATGACGCGTCATGACATGGTCATGGCCCTAGGGAATCCCAAGGCTATGCATATCCCATAGCCAGGGCCCCGTCCCGGCTCGAGTACTACCACAGCTAGGCCTAGTGACACAGTAGAATTACTAATCTTGTCACAAGATTGACCAGTCAAATAATACGCCGTCTACTGTACTGTCATTCTAGTACTTCAGGCTTCTCTTTCTGCCTTCACTCAGCTCAATGAATCAGTCTTCACGTTACTCAGTCACCGTCGACTGTGGTCAACCAGGCTAGAGGCTAGACGGTTTCAGCCTGCACTGCTGTCAACTGGTTGACAAAAATATTTACGAGCGAGCACCGTGTCTACGTGATTGTGCTTACCAGACATTTTGTTGGAGTTACATGTATTAATCGACCCTACTAAAGTGAAATATTAACTCAAATATGGAACATTTACGCAGCTTTATGTTACGATTTTAGGGGAAGGTGCGCGACCTTCGCATTGGTTGGATGGGAAAGTACAAAATAGTAATCGTTCAACATGGAAACGAAACGTGTGTGTACGCTGATGATACAGCACGCCATGCATGGATTTCAAACGTCTGCTACATATCGTATAGTTCTTCATATTTTAAAATTGCATTTAAATAAAAAGACAAAACACATACAAAATACTTGCACGTGTATCAGCCTTACTGCTTACATGTCAAAGTAAAAACTGCTATGGATTTAACTCCACATTTATCGATATCGTCGTCTGATTCCACCTTCTTCGGCTTCGCGTCCTTCCGACGCCGACGGCAGCAACAACAACAAAGGCGCGGCATTCCAAACTTTGACAAATATATCAGTGGTTAGATAATACATGAATGGTCCGACCATCCTGTGGCGTTGTTTCGTAATCACCGTGAAATAGTAACATATTCACGAGTTTGATACACGACATTCGATCGACCAACATTTAGATCGATGTGGCCACGTGACTTTGAGCAGCATCACGCTAAAGGGAGCAATCATTACTACACAACATTACAAAAGTAAAAACTAATATTGTAATTTCTTGTAACTTCTGTTCAGGCGCCAATATTTATTATAACATCATTGTGACCAAACCTCGTATATTTGTTACACTGGCAAACAAAGTTAGTAAAACTGAAAAATGGGCATTGTAAGAGTATGTTTTCCAATTTGCTGAGGTCCAACTGCCTATTATTATGTTAATTTGCTTTGTTAGACCATTTGTTGCTTATCTGTTGCCAAAGTGTAAAATCACAATAACATACAAATTTACTTATTTGTTTTGCCACTTAATTATCAGATAAATATGTAAATCTTAGTCACTGTAAATCACTGTAACAGTGATTAGCAGTAAACAAGAGGGCAACACAGTCAATCAACCAATAGTTATAAGTTAACAATCCAAGCACAGTAACAATAATATCTGGCACATGCATCCTAGAGGTTTAAGATTCGCCCACACTAAGCCTGAATTAGCCTGATATATCCTCTAAATCATAGGCATGTTTCCTTCAGTGGTGAGGTCTCAGGGTGGTACCATTCGAAGTTGAAGGATTTGACCCTCAAAAACATGAACAAATGAAATTGCTGCAGGACAGAGAACTCTGGTGAGCTACTGTTGGTGGCCTGTTATGAACTAAGAAGCCAAGTCAACGGTGATAGTGGACTGAAATCTTGGCAGCTGAAAAACCTTCAAGAGAATCTCCCACTGGTATGTGCCCAGCTGAACACAGCATTGAAGGAAGAAAGAAATCTTCTGTGGTGACCCTCCCACATCTTCAATCTATATCTCAATCTCCCGAGCCGAAAGCTAGAGTGCATGTTTTGGGAGAGCCTGAAAGTGGCTGTTTTTTGAGAGCCTGAAGGGGTTGCAATTGTTTTTGGATCCCCTGTGATTAGACCAGGATGGTGGATGTCTTGGCAACCATATTGCAACTGCTAAACTTAGTTATGGCATTATAACCTATCTTGCATCTTACAGATTCCCCCACTACAATTTAATCAGTAAAACATTCTTGAAGTTTGCAAACTTAAAAAATTGAAGTGAATTTGCAGCATGTAAGAAAATTCAGCGATCAAACATTTTCATATATTTTTATTTTGCTACCTGAAATACACTCAGAATGTGCAACATCACCAATAACCAGTCACTAATCACCTAAACTACTATCACAATTCATCAATATGGCACTGTGTGTGGAAAGTCAAAGTTATCACACATGGCTTGTGATTTCTGTGTTCGTTGTTTCCTCTTTCACCACCCCTCGGGTCTCATCACAAAGTGGCAGGATTTTGCTCGATTCCGTTAATTTACAAATATTTTAATGAATCATCGATAACAATTGCATAGGCCCAACATCTCACATCTGAATTTCATTTTACTTGCAAATCAGGAAATGTCATAGTTTCTGGTGTAGTTTACATGCATAAATTACATTTGACATGTGGACCTACCAACTGAAAATATTGTCTATTCAATTGTTTATGTACAGTCATATTATGTAGTAGTGTATTGTATCACATGGGCACTTACCATCCAAATAATTTCTAAGCAGAAATAACTGATGAATTAATCAGGCATATCCTACGAAAAGCTGTTCAGAAGCAGTATTTTGTCATGTAAACAAACTGTTTTCTGACAAAACACAGATTTCAAAAATAAAAAGGGTCCATTAAAACATACTTTTGGAGTCTGCTATAACACATTATTGCATATCTCTGATAATATGCATTTAAAATATGTTAACAGACAGCTGCCCTTAAAACCTCCCTGAAGAAAAAACTCCCATTGTGTAACACACTGTTGAGGGAGATCTCCCAATAATTCTTGTTGGTGTCAACTTGGAAGGTTTGCACTAGATGAGTCAACTTGGAAGACTTGCACTAGATGAGTCAATTTGGAAGGTTTGCACTAGAATGAGTCAACTTGGAAGACTTGCACTAGATGAGTCAATTTGGAAGGTTTGCACTAGATGAGTCAACTTGGAAGACTTGCACTAGATGAGTCAATTTGGAAGGTTTGCACTAGATGAGTCAACTTGGAAGACTTGCACTAGATGAGTCAATTTGGAAGGTTTGCACTAGATGAGTCAACTTGGAAGACTTGCACTAGATGAGTCAATTTGGAAGGTTTGCACTAGACGAGTCAACTTGGAAGACTTGCACTAGATGAGTCAATTTGGAAGGTTTGCACTAGACGAGTCAACTTGGAAGACTTGCACTAGATGAGTCAATTTGGAAGGTTTGCACTAGATGAGTCAACTTGGAAGAATTGCACTAGATGAGTCAATTTGGAAGCTTTGCACTAGATGAGTCAACTTGGAAGACTTGCACTAGATGAGTCAATTTGGAAGCTTTGCACTAGATGAGTCAACTTGGAAGACTTGCACTAGATGAGTCAACTTGGAAGGTTTGCACTAGACGAGTCAACTTGGAAGGTTTGCACTAGATGAGTCAACTTGGAAGGTTTGCACTAGATGAGTCAACTTGGAAGGCTTGCACTAGACGAGTCAACTTGGAAGGCTTGCACTGGACAAGTCAACTTGGAAGACTTGCACTAGATGAGTCAACTTGGAAGACTAGCACTACTTGAGTGAACTTGGAAGGTTTTCATTAGACGAGACGGCCAACGTATGCTGCGAGGGGATACGTGTTCTGTAGAGCTGGCCATTGCACTAAGACATGGTCAGCAAAGTAATACAGCAGGCGGCCAGACAGGGACAGTGTCTTCACACGACAGACGCTCTCCACGAATATCACCGTCGTTTGCTTGATACCCACAACCTAAAACAGACAGGAGATAGTTTACTAAGTATTGTTGTCACCAGTATAAAATTATGTTCCAATAACAGTCATAGATGACTGGATGTGTCAAAGGTCCACGTACTAATATGCTCGATTTGGAGATTTGTAAGACTACCTCCTATCATGTAACCAATTAGTGACACACACCCACACAGACACCCACCCAGACACCCACACAGACACCCACACACACACCCACAGACACAACAAACACACACACACATACACACAAACACACACTACAAACACACACTACAAACACGCACGCACGCACGCACGCACCACGCACCACACACCACACACCACACACCACACACCACACACCACACACCACACACCACACACCACACACACACTACAAACACACCACAAACATACAACTGGAGAGCAGAGAAAATTAAATGGTCATAGGGGAAGTCTAATCGGGGTGGGGGTTGTAGTTGAGCTCTCAACATTTTTGGTGGCCAGAATTACCCTCTCCTATATTTATGCAAGGGGAAGCAATCAAATATTTTTGGTGAGCCTCAACTGAATTTTTTTGGTGACTGGAGATTTTTTGTGTGCCTCAGGGGATGAAATAGGTTGATGTTGATGTAAACGTTATTCACTATATTGATATACGTACTACATTACTCACCCGAAGTAGGAATGCCAACAGACACACAGGTATGCATGTTCCTGGCCCGTTACACAGGACCTGTTCAAACAATATCAGAAGAAACGTGTTACTCATCCAAACTAAAAAACAACATTCAGTTTGTTATAAACTGTATATATGCAAGTACCACCTACATATGCAGACAAGCTTGAGTAAATAAAAGAAGAAAATTAGAACAGAAACACAGATTGAATTTATAAATGCGAGACATTGAACTATCAAAGATATTTTGTGTGATCGATACTAATAGTTTGACCAGTCAGTGACTCAGTGCAGTATTTATTTTCAACATACGAAGAATATAATATACAATGTTTGATTTACCGTAACAACTGTGTCTATTCGGACTCATAAAAACTAAAATCTCAGAAAACATACAAAATATAATGAAATTAATTAAAATCTCAGCTGTCAAAAAACTAATTAGAATTTCAGCTGTCAGAAAATTTATTAAAATCCCAGCTGTCAAAAAAACTAATTAAAATCTCAACTGTCAACAAATGAATTTAAATCTCAGCTGTCAGAAAACATACAAAAGTAACTACTTTTGTTGTCTCAAAACATGCAGTAGATATGTACTGTATCTACTATTCAGATATATAAAATAATGTGTGCCCAAAAACATACAATAAGTAAATTTATTCTTTAGAAAATTTACGGTATACAAAAACACTGATCTGAGTACATGCAGTCATTATAGTGCCCACATAAAATAAAAAATGATATGGAAGAAAGTTCATATAACTGTACAGTGCTGTAGTTTTCTTGCAGTGTGACTGAGGGTACAATTAACTGTCTGACTGTACAGTCAACCTTTACTGTCTGGTCACCTTGGAAATACAGCCACCTCACAATTAAAGTCATTAAGACAGTCCCCAAAATTTGCCATACAGTAAAGCAAACAGGATTTTTTCTGGTAATAAGGTCACCTCGTTATTCAGGACAACTTCAGTGGTTCCACTTTATACTTCAAAATAGTGTCTGTTCTGTGATTATAATTCAGCATGCATTAGTATTGCAGACATGCATAAAAACATACATCTTAACTGATAATAAATAATGAGATGCAGTACTTATTTTCATAATAATTTTTTCTTACAGTTATCCGCAGGACATAATAATACATTTTTTATTTATATGACAAAACTTAAATTATATCTAAATAATGATGACATATCTTGTCTACTATAGACAAGATATGATAGCTTTTAACTGATTATGTCACGGACACATACCAGGTCTGGACGAATGGAAAAGACCAGAGGCACACATTTCAACAAGGAGTATATTGTGGAGATGACTGTACTCAGATAACTCTGCTTCACCTCTCGACTCCGGGGAATCTTGCAGATCAAATACTGTAAATAAAAACAAATGTCAATAATAATGTGTTATAAAACGGTCCTCAGTAACATTGACAAGTGCTAGATTTGACAATGACAGGAGATTTAATTAAATATTGTAAGCTTCCCAACTAATAAATAAAAAAATGTGGAGGCTGATAATATTATTTTTTATTTTACAGTAGCCATATATCAAATTACTGACATTTTAAAAGAAAAACCGAACATTATTTATGCAGAGTCAATGTGTACATTGATCATCCAATCCCGGTATAATTAAATACTTGTGATTTGTTAACCTTTGCCTTCTTTCCTTGTGGTTCTTGTTTCTCAAACTTGGTAATCTTTTCTTCACTCATCTTGTCAGTGTCGGCCATGATGTAAAATCGAGGGGAGTAGGTGTTGGAGACATGCTCCAACAGACGCAACATTTCCGTTGTATGGCCACCTGGAATAAAACACATTTACGAGCTTGGTAAATTTGTGTACATGTATTCATGATTCCTCACATATATTGCTTCATGTTAAATGTTTTACTAAATTATTTATTTTATTATTAGTCATGCATATAATGTTACCATTTTTCAATGTTATTTATCTATTATTATTGTGATATAATCACTGTGCTTGATTGATTATGATTAATATTATGGATTTTTGTTATGAACTGTTTCTATACCTTACTTAATTTTGAAATTATACATTATTCAATGTTTTTTTATCTTATTCCTATTGCTACAAATACTGTCAATAATATAAATTCATATTTTAGTTTTGTATCATTTATTGCAATTCTAGCACCTGTGAAGCACCTGGAACAATACTATATGAGGTGCTATACACATAACATATTATTATATACAAACGCTATAATTCATTTTAACACCACTCTTCATAATTGTTATTTGTGTAATGTATGTTGTGCATGTGTGCGTGTGCGCGTGTGCGCGTGTGCGCGTGTGCGCGTGTGTGCATGCATGGGTGATACTGTGTGGAATGGAGTAAATGTGTGCATTTGTGTGTAATTTGTGTATGCATGTGTGAAGGGTGGTAGACTAAGAATACATCATTAATGTACAGTCAGGTTGGCTTTTATTTCAGTTTTAGTTTGATGGGTTGGGCAATAGATTTAACTATATGTTTTACAACTGCCTGGGGCAAGTGGACTTTCATTGTAAATCAAACTTAGAGCTAATTAAAATAGAGAACTGTAGCTTCAGGTCCACAAATGATAGCAAACATGGACTGCAATGAAATAAACATTCACATGATGATATAGAAATATGGAAAGACAATTCAGTGGTTGCATTTCTTCATTTATCAATGTATTTTTTTCAAAACAATTTGTTTACCAAAAAATTCTAATAATTTAAATTAGCATTACTTAAAAAATTATTTAATTTCATCGCCCTTATATATATTTTCAGATATTTTTCAAACTTGTCATATTTATATCAAGACACCTAGTTTGGTTGATACCACAACAAACATACCCCATGTCATGAATATTTAACCAATATTCAGATTTTTTAGTTTAGTTTAAACATAAAATTTTGTCCTGCAAGTTGTTTTTCATAAATAAAATGTGCATGGAAAGTATGGCTTAGCTATGTTCTGAAAGACTTAGTAATAACTGTATTATATACATTTACAGATTAATTAGTTAATAGAACGTTGGTGAGTGATGCAAACAAAGTTCTAGAATTAGATTCTAAAGTGCCAGTGTAACTGGGGTGAACTTGTCTTGGGCTAGAGCCTAGGCTATAGGGCTAGACAGACGAAAGTTGACTACCTGATCCAACAACAATCATTGTTTTTATGCTTGATTTACGTTTATTTTTCCCATAACTTAAAGTTTTCCTTTTGCGGTGTATATCAAGCAAAACAAGTATCAATCTTGTTATAATATATGCAACACCAAAAACAATGGCCAAAATACTGAGAAACAAAATATCGAAAACATCAACACCATCCATTTTGGCCGGTGCGCTGACATTCTGTTGTCGCAATTTCGGCATGCGCATACATACATTGACTTAATGTTTTTAGAGAACCTTACACATAAAATTCACGATTAATTATTACTCTCTGTTAAGAAACTGCTCTCTAATAGCAACAACATGCTTATGTATTCTAACGATAAAACTTTAAAAAAAAATTACGGCATTGCTCCTACTTACGGCAAATGATTAGATCGGTAATGCTTCCTGGCTAGTGGAACTGGAAGACGTGGCGTGTTATTTACACGGTATTTTGCATAATTCCGACGTAATAATACATCTTGATTAAAGAAATTATGCGTGAGTATGATACTGCGTAATCGTTGTATAGTAATGATGTCATATGTGAGCCATATCGTAGTGTCAAAAGGCAAACAAGCAGACTGGTCCAGGGCTTGGTTGGTCGGATGCTTGGAGCCTGGGCTACAGTTTCAGTTTGCTGTTGTTTGGTCGCGTCCTGACTACGATCGATAAGAAGATAAAACTTCATTCTCTCACACAGTTGTCATTATTAGCCTGTGTCGTGCTTCAGTAAGCAACAAAGATTGTGGATATTCATTTAAAAAAATGCCGGGTAACTGCATTGCCATTTGCCACTGGAGTTGGATCCAGTCCAACGCGACCCGGCACGGATCTTGAATTGTCCGCGTGCGACAATGCGTGCAAACTACGGACTCATCAAAATGTGGCTTAAATAGCTGTCGTACCAATAATTAATGCAAGTTGGTATAAACACTTACATATTAATTTTTTGATCGGACAGTGAAACAGACAGTTGCAAATAGAGTGTGCACAATCAATTGAGTCTAATTTGAAACGTGAATATTTGTTACACATTTAATTTAAACGCAATTAACACAATACCTGACTTCAGTATAAAACGCGGATTGCATATGATTACATGTTTTAGCTGCCCATGTTTTTAACTAATAATTAAATGCACACTTAATGAAACAATCTGAGATCGGAAGTAGTTCAATGACAATGCCAGCAATTCACACAACACTACCTATGTAACTTACAAAACTTGCTGATAAATATATATATATATATAATTACATACAATAGTTAACTGTGCCAAATTAGGAGGTAAACTACCAATTATATGCGTAAGGGTAGTATGTATTTGTATAAACATTTTATTACATGAATCTAAATAACCAATTATTCCAACAAAATATATAAATTTCACGCAGTCTGATAATGGGAAGTAAACAACTATGCTAGGCTGTTTTGTATTTTATGTATTCAAATGTGTTAACATATATCTGATTGCAGGTGAATATATTTAGCACATTATTATGGAGTTATATCAAATTTAAATTATATAATGTAGTAAATGGATGCTTTGCATTTGTTCTATATTGTTAGGTTGTGTCATTATTAATTGTTTATATAGTCACAGCATCATAACATTCAACCATATGTTAAAAATTGATTATCACTGCATGTTTCCCATATTTTATTAAATGTATATAAAAATGTTACCTTGACAGATCAATCACTTAGCTGTGCAAAAAAAATCAAAACTGTTGTTAGTTATTGATTAGTCACGGTCATGAATATTTAGAACATAGGAATAAAAGCGTGCAACAGTAAACTATAATCATGGATGATTTGCACATGTTTGTCACAGCAGGGAGTTCTGACGTATACAAACCAACCAATGAATCGGTAAAACTATGTTTGGCAGTACAGGGTTAACAGCAAAACAAGAAATAGATTTAGGGACTCACCTCTTGACAAATTCCAGTTGACATGTACATAGGTTTAAACAACAACTACAGTACTTGACTCAGATCTGATAATGCTAAGCTTTATTATCACTGGACCTATTGGACCATAAACCATTCATTGGTCTCTGACAGCCTGTCTGCCCTAACTGGTACAGTATTATGGATGTGTGTTTGTGTGACTGTCTATGTCTGTCTGTGAGTGTGTATGCATGTGTCTGTGTACCAACATTCTCTTCACATTCCTCTGGTCTTCCCTAATTTCCTTGTAATTTAGGATATTGCCATGTGATATTATCAAATTATCAAGTATCATTACCTTTTTAAAGTGTTTAACCAAGTAAGTCAAATATCCTTTGTAGAACTAAGGTTGCTGGTACAACAAAAACCAACAACAATTGTTTTACAGTGCACAGTCTCTCTGACATGTTACAGTTTATATAAGTTTATGATATTGTAATTCCAGAGTGCAAATATTTTATTGTGGTTATATTTAGTACAAATACAGGTTTGATGTATTATGCAATTTTGAAACATGTTACAAATTATAATTGAGCTGTAGAAATTAACTGTAAACAAGTCTGACATTCTGATTCAAATTTGTTTGATGGGCAATGGTCTACTGGAAGACCCAGCTGTGTGTAAGTATAATGTATATCCACACTTAAATTATTGTGTAAAGATGATTTGTAACCAATGTCGGGTTCAAATACACATTTTGGAATCAAATACAACTTGGCCAAATCAAATGCATTGCTTTTCCAGATTTCAATACAAATACAAATTTCCAATACAAGTACACTTCCATTTTTTATTCAAATACATTGCCATTTTTGAAATTTTATTTAAATATTAAAATACTGGTCCATGTTTCCATTATAGTGGGTAGAATTTTGTCTCTGGCTTGACTGCTGTAGACTAATTGGCAGGCAGGTTTACTAGACTGTCCTTATCTGTACTACTGTACCAACTAGTGGGTAGCTCTTCCCCTGCACTGGAGGAAACCTGGGTTCCTTTGTCTTAGCCCAGGATATTTACACAACAGGTGACAGCAGGATTCTTTGAAGAACATTCCCTGTGAATACCTGCCTTTATGGCTATAGATAAACTTCACTGGCTTCCCATTCATTCATTGATGCTACTGTTTGATCAGCTTCACTGTAGGCCAATTTTCTCAGTGCAGTGCCCACTCTTGTCCAGGTGTGAACAAAATTATGTCTTGTCAGTTGACTCCTGATGTTGTTATCAGGCAGTGCTTTACCTTTTGTTGGTAATTTTTATATGTATTTGGTTGTATTTGCAAATACTTTTCAAATACAGACCAAATATGAAATAGATATACATGCCTTTTTGTGATTTTCAAATTCACAAAATTTCTGTATACAAATGCAAATATGTATTTGAACCCACCCCTGTAACAAATATCCTAAACTGTCTATAGTCAGGTGCTCATTGTGGAGAGCTGAATGAACTAGAATGATGTGGAGTTAAACATAATTGACCAAGTTTTTTTATTTGAACCCGGATTATCTTGTTTAAGAGATTGTTGCTACTTTTCGTATATTCAGTGTATAGCACAGGTTTCTCCAGCTACAGTCTTGTCACAGACTGGCCTAAGACCACACTTGCATTTTCCATAGGTGGCCATTATAATGTTTCCTTCATTTCTTTTCTAAACAGACCTGTTATATAGAACATTTCTCAGCATATTTATCCTCCACTGGTAGACAACTAGACGTGCCAAGAAAAATTCTTGAAATTCTAGTACTTCAGAGTCCCACAAACCACGTTTAAACCTGACACCCCTTCATTCCTGCTAGAATCAGACAGTGACCTATCATTTTGACATCACCAACCTAAATGACACATGTATCGATACGCAGACAAACACCGATTGTTATCTGCAGTAATTATACAGCTCTGATGCCACGCTGCACAAAAACATAATTTCTAGTCACTCCGCACTACATGTGTCCTCACAGAAATTCAGACAACCTGCATAATGCTATTTCTTTAGGGTACTCTTTGGTCGGGTAATGGCGGACAAGCACGTTATTGTGGTCTTACATCTACTATGTTCCTCGTTATAAATGCATGTGATTAATGGGAAACTGCAATTAATTGGTGACACTGATTAGTTTACATTAACTAAGACTAAACACCTATTCTCTGTACGTAATAAGTGGACATAATACACATTAATTGTGTTACTCATAGAGATTTTAGACATAATGCAGCTCCACTGTAATTTAGAAATATGAAAAGGCTAACTGTTTACTTATCATAATAACTTATCTTTAGACATATATGTATCTAGTATGTACTGTATATACTGTATATGTGGAGTTTGTAGCTGCCAGATGATGGAATCAATGAATGGGGGTCGTATGAGTGTAACTGCTTGATGAGATGGTAAAAGATATCATGTGTCCACCGTGTTTTCAACCACTAGTACTACTGGCTGTCTCCGAGTGACAGATGGTCTACTGTATTCTAAAACATTGCAAGTTTAATTAAAGGATTTTGTTAATTAAATTAATTGTTTTTTCTTCTGAATTGCATAGGCATAAACAGCTGTTAATTTTTGATAACAATCAGTTTGCTGGTCTTTGAAATGTGCACATATTGCAGCAGTAGAGGCTACACTATCAGCAGCGACAACAAGCTGTTCATGTAACTGGGCACTGATAATCAGCTGGAGTCAATCCTGGTCAAAGGTGTTTGCCAGAACAACAGTGCCTGGGCCAATGTCTCCTGCCAGCTTTACCAGGTTTACCAGACTGTGTGAGGTAATAAAGGTCACTTGGGGAACTTGTGTCTTTGTCAGGAATATAGATGTACATGTGATTTTGTCAGCCGCCTGAAAGAGGTAGGTGATTGGTATGACCACGATGGTTGAGATCGTCTGGTTAAGATCATCAACTGTGTGTGTGTGTGTGCTTCAGTTATCAATAGTTGAACTGGCAGTGGGGTTCTGTTTATGTTATTGACATTAATATTTGAGCTGTCTGTATCAAGGGTGGTCATTTGGGTCCATCATTTATTGTGCTTGATTAGAATGGCAGCCCGGGTGGTCAGTTTCTACTGGTGTATTTTCACACTCGCATGCCATGTTTTGCTTACATGGTCAGACAAAGCTACAAATCAATATTGTTTAGTTTGCACTACTGGTAGATGATACAACTGCTTATATCTAGGTTGTGCAGGGTAATTGTGTTGTGTAAGCATGTGAATTATTAATCACCGGTTATTGTGGGTATGGCAATAAGTTCAATGATTCAAAACTAAATTTTCGTGCCAGTGTTTGTCTTAGTTACCGTTCGTAATATTCCACTGCCATTGTGAGTACCTAGGTATGCAGTGTCCAGTACTGGACATAAATGACCACTGGTAATCATAATTATTTACGACAGATAGCAGGAATGCTATGATGGATTCGTGTTAGTCAGTACAAAGGGATTTTCTATAAATACTGCCCGGGTAGGTAATAGGTATGATAATTATTGGTAACTTGATACATACCAACATAGTCTTATGACTCATACCCTATCCAGTAATGGTTGCATTATAGGATCACCATTCATGGTGGGGGGGGGGTGAGCGGGGTCATGAAACCCCATCATTGATTACACATATTTTAGTAATAGGTAGCATACAATATTTTCATAGTGTCATGTGACATTGATTGAGACAATGCTGTTGACACCGTATACAAAACAATGTATAAAGTCCAGTGTAAGTGAACGTTGGGTTGTCATTTGCCAACTAGCAGTTCTTAGATAAAAAGATGGAACACGTCCTGTAACTGAACCCACCATGATATAATCTGTCGTATTAATGGACGTGGAATTCAACTTGAAGCAGATGGCAAGACGAATGCCTAACTGTGATGTTTGATAAAAATGTCAGCTAGTCACAATTTATGATATTGTGATTTCAGTAACTGAGATTCGGAATGTACTTAAAAAGTGTAAGAAATATATTGTGGAAGTCACCGATGCGGTTGTTAGTAGAAACATTAATGCACTATGCTTTCTTCTGATTGGTGAGTGGTGAATGCGTTTGGTTTTAGGAATTGTGTGGTTATGGTTAACGGTGATTTTCTATTGCAAAAGCTTTGTGCAACTGTATTAATGTTGTCAATGGGCCATTGTGGACTCTCTGAACGAAATCACTCGACATTGCAAATTTGAACTTTATAACCCTTCTTTAATGTTTAATTGTTTATATGATATATCTTGTAAATTATAATCAATAATGCTTATTTATTAATGTGTATGTTAATACTGGGATAATTGGTCCATGGGTGATTTATTACACTTGTTGCTATATCAGAATGACTTGTATCTGAAGGAAATCAATTTAAGGCTTCCATCTAATTGTGCGTGTCAGGCCAACATTTGTACTGTCTTTATCTAAATACGACTGTGTGAATGCCACTATGTGATGCATAATGCATGGCATTTCGTAATCTTCATTTTCTGCTGTGTGCTGTCCCTGTTTTTGCATTTAGATAGTAAATAATAGTCTTGACAGACTGAACAGCTAAGTTCATTGTCAGAATTCAGGTAACATAGTATGGATTTCAGGCCTGTTGCGTTTAGATATCAACCATACTGTTTTTACCAAATGAGCATTACATTCTGAATCTAACTAAGTATTGGTTAATGATTCTGACCCAAAGTATGATTACTACGTTGGAATGTACTTATTGCAGACATGGAATTCTGTTCGAGCCTATAATAGTTTACTGTTTATCAGCCAACCTAAGGCTAAGGCAAAGTTCTTTGACCATATAAATTGGTAATTCAAATGTATACACATATAATGAATATGTACATGATCATGTTTTTTAATTTGAAGCAAATCTGTATTAAGAATTATAAGAATGGCATACAATCATATTCCTTCCACAGTTTTGTATCGCATCGACATAGTATTGATTGTTCCAAGTTCGCAATTTGTGCAATTCTGTGTTAGTGCAGTATTGTGTTATTTATCAACTAGCAGTTGATCGCAGGAGGTCTATCTTTGCATATAACTGACACATTGTAGAAAGCCAACAAAATATTATTGTTTATTTACAAAAAAAAAGAATTGTTTGATATATCCTTTGTACCTGTCCTTGCTATCTTGGGCATGTTCTGGTGGTGGTAACCAGACATAATCTGTCAATAAGACATACTCAATCATTAAGAATTTACTATGACATTTTGCACATATTGCCAGCTAAGTCTGTTGGGTGAAATGTTATGGAAGGAGGAACACTGGACTCTCAGTCAAAGGAGACCTTATTTTCACCCGGTAACATTCTCAGTGTACAGTATTTTTGTTGTTCATGCACCAGTTACATCTATCATACAGTGCACATGCAAATCATATATAAATACATGGTTAAAAATTTATAAAAAAATAAAACAATATGTAAATACTAATCACAACATATATTGAACATAAAAAACTGATAAAAACAAGTACACTTATAATAATAAATAATAATAAAAGTTAATTTTGACACCATCAAATCCGGGATGGCTGTCCCGTTCATGTGTGTGTACATGCATGATAAATCTGTATAGCTAAATGTTACAATAATAAGTCTGGGTATACTGATTAAATAATAATAGTAATAAGAATAATAAATATTAATGAGACACTATAAAACATGATAAAACTGTATAACATATGCTATGTATAACTTATATTAATTATATATTTTACAGATTAAAATATTATACAAGTGATATAAAAATACAGTTAAAAATGTAAACAAAATGTTAATAATTCATAACATACATGAAACAGAAAAAAAAAGATTAAAACAATGTTTATGCTGTGAAGTTAAATAAAACTAAGGGGAAAAAACCAATTCAAATGACAGGATACGCTAATTTGTGAACGTTTCCGTTGACGACTTTCGGCTGTCCGTTTATGAACGCACCAAATTATTTTGTTTGAGCTTGAATTTTCAATGATACAGGCGCTGTGGAAGTGTTACAATTGTTTTCCCTGTGTTGTAGGTGTGAGGTGACGGAGAGGGAGGGAGATGGATACAACCTACTATCCCTATGCAGGCGTCAGCTGTTCTTTCTTCCTGCTCTGGTACAACTACGGCAGTCCCGCAGTCTCCGAGGCTCTCTTCCCTGCCTACAAGCTGCTGCCCCGGGCCAAGCAGATCGAATGGCACACAAGGTACGTGTGTCAGCCAGCCAGAATTTTTACTATTTATTGATTAATAGTTTACTATTTTACATAGATTTTATTTATTATTGGTTTACAAATGATGCAAATGTTTGTGTTTTAGTAGTCATTATTAAGTAACTATTGTCTATATATGTTGTTTTTTATTCTGCAATTACCTATGTAAGTATTTTATATAGATACATAATATATGCATATTATATACTTCTATTTCTTGACTACATTGACTCAATATAAATTACAACAATGCAATGATTATTTTTAGCTCTCTACTTTCAGTTGCGCACAACAGTGATTTAGCTGTACCTATTCATATGTTTCATTTGTACTTTTATTATATTATTTAAATTTTATTTTATTTATTTCTTATATTTTTAACTAATGTTGTACTGAACAGAATTTTTTCTTTGGGTTTTGTGTCTAAATATAGTTTATTATTATTATACATAGCCACATCTTGGCCTTGGGTGACCGTAGCTTTACCTAGAGACCCGTGCACCTGTCACTTGCATGGGTAGAATGTGTGGTTGGACAGGTAAAAATGTCTGAAGAGAACAAAGCAGGTTTTGACTGTATTTATGTTGACAACATTGTCAATTGTACTTTCAAAATTCATGTTACATTGTGCTTGGATGAATTATTGTCTATTTCTGGACATTATACATATTTGGACTGGCTTCTTTGTGGGCAAGGTTAGACGCTCAAGTCCACCAGGATATGTTGTCTCTTGGTCATTTCATATTTACTTAATTTGTTTTATGAGAACGAAAAGATGGCACGTTAAAAGGACAGTAAAAATGAAGGTCGAGGAGGGACGGTTCCCATTCTCCCACGACAGGGGGTTGACAGCTGCTGACTGGAAATACTCATGTCCCATTAGTTCTGCATTTTTATGATGATGAGGACATCTCTCAATGGCCCTGATTTCATTCCATGTCTGGATTTCCGAGACATTTTCAGCACCCGAGGGCCAAGATAGAGGAATTTTGTGGAGTGTCGTGATGTTATCGCGTGCTAAGGGAGAGAAGGATTACTGTGCATTAGTTCGTCAGTGTGTGCCTATGTGTGTGTGTGTGTAACTTGTATAGTGCTGGCCGGTCCACCGTGTAAATCAAACAAAAATCAATAAATTGCGTGTGTCGGGCATTTCGCGTAATTATCATGGGTGAGAGCAGCCAGGCATAAGTGACATGTAGAGTAGACATGACACTCAATTATGATGTTACGTAAGACTCGCGTGGATGGTGGAGGTGTCTTGTCAAGTTGGAAAGTGTAATGAGGTGTAATGAGGTGTAATGAGTGTTGTAGTTTCATCTATCTGTGATTGTGTGATTCGTTAATTTCCGATGCCCTTGCCAAGGGAAATATTGCAAGGTGGTCGATTCTAGCAGTTTATAACAAATAAACAAGTTCATTGTCATAGAACTGATGTTTGCACTTTGTAAGATATTTTAGATGTGAATAATTGATGTAGCTTGCTGCTGTTTGTTTACTATTTGTATGTCATGGTGTAGTGGACAAACAATGTAAACATCTTCACACTCACATGTATACATGTTAGCAAGCACCACACACACGCCCACACATACGCCCACATCGCACACACGCACACGCACACGCACACGCACAACACACCACGCACAAAACACACACACACACACACACACACACACACACACACACACACACACACACACACACACACACACACACACACACACAAACACAACACATGCACACATACAGACACACAAGCACACGCATCATACGCACACATGTACACACATGTACACACAGACACGACACGCATGCATGCACGCACGCACGCACGCAAACACACGCACACACTGTTAAGAAGGAGTTAACCCTAACAGTAACATTTGAGCATTTGTGTATGTTGCAGAACCAAGTCAAGTGTTCACGCAGTCTTAGTTAGCACGTTATGTCTCTACGTTGTCCTGTATGATGACAACGTCAGTAAAGACCCAGTATGGTGAGTCTCTGTCTCAGCTGATCACATCAAGCTGCCCTCTCTCTCCCTGACCTCTCTCCTCATGTAATCAGCCCAGTGGACCGTCTAGTATGGATGCACTGACAGGTCAAGAGGTCAAAGATCATTGGCTCACTGATGTATATGAATCGGGATATGTAGACCCATCAGCCGTAAGAGTTTAATGTTCAACAAAAGTTACTAGAAAAAGTACATAACCTATGGGGTCTGGGTGGCCCTGCCGAGAAAACACATACACAATACAATGTCCAGGAATGTTCTTTCCTGTTGTTTCGTAGGATGTACATGTTAGCAGTTTGAGTATTGTGCATGGTTTCTAACATTGTTAGAAGGTATTTTATTTTTATGTAACTTATATCATAATGTGTGAATCATCTGTGGTTTAATTGTGTCTGATATTGATAATCAAAATGGTTTCAGCATGGGTGATTACCAGGGTGAAGCTCAAACAATGTATGTAAACATTTCAGATCACCAGGTAAATTATCACAATATATGTCCTGTGTTTACCCGAATTGTAAGGGGTGTGTTTGCGATATTGTGACAATTGACTATTTAACTTTTACATTTGCCTTCTATTTCTGTTTCAGGGGAAACTCCCCAATGGTAAAATGTAGCTGTGCCATTGTAGTTGGCTATATGGCATCAGGTAACTACAATTTACACCTTTTATTACAATTTATCCAGCCGTGAATCATTATTAGGAATGGTCCAGAAAAACACGTCCTGTATCTCAGGTGGTTTCCGCCAAACAGCCCAAACTTGGGCTAACGCAGGAGTTGTCCTTCTCTAGGACTAGTGAGTCCACTACAGGTTCCACATTTACCCCCTGTGTGGGATCTTTTACTTCCCCTGGCATAGTCAGTATTAGACACCAGATAGAAGGAACCACCGACTTTTAGTGTCTCTTCCGAAAGACACAGGCAAATGTGGGGTGAATGAAACTGCCTAAGTTTCGAAACGGCGGTGGGTGGGATTTAACCACCGTCCCCTCGATTGACAGTCCGGTGTTCTACTGCGCGACCACCATGCAACTGTCGCATAATTTCAAACCAGTTGGGAAGTGGCAGCAGAGTGCGGACAGTAATTTTATTTCACCTGCCGCCATTTTGAAACTTAGGGCGATTTCATTCACCTGACATGCCATAATTGTTGTGCCTTTCGAACAACAGTTGGTCTCATCTGTCTGGTGTTTATGGTATGTGAAATAAAAGATCTCGCATGGAGTAAATGTGTAGCCTGTCACAGAGTGGCAGTGTTTCTAAGCCGCCGTCTGATTCACAAGTGCGTACAACATTTCTGTAAATGGCTGCACAGGTAAAACATGATGGCTGTAAACTTAATCATATGTTTGCGAGCCCATTTGTCTAGTGAAACTGTAATTTACTTTCTTGTTGCAGACACAATAGTTATGTTAGTTCACTATCGAGCCGTTGGGGAACTCTTCTATATATTCCATCATGGGGCATCCATCTATGCCTATTATTTCGTCATGGTGAGTGCATCCCATTACTTATTTATTTACGAAACCATGTCAGTTATCATTAATTCAAGTTAAGATGCTATTTTCTTGTAGCAAATCAAGCACAAATTAAAGTGGCTAAAATTGCATGACATTATTTAGATTAACATTCTGCCTGTATTAAGGTTGTAAAGTAATTTGCCATGAATCGGTACATGTAATACAAATATTAAATGGTACCCTCGTGCTCAATGTTATTGATAATTTCTGTACGTTTTAGACATATGGAGCACTGCCATGGTTCGCAAACTTTCGCCTCATTGCTGAATTTTCAACACCATTTGTAAATCAGAGGTAAGTGTGCTGTAGGTATTGTAAAATTGGTAGTGAAGTTATTTTGAATTGGATGAATGAAGAAAAAATTTCCTTTTGAGGTTATATTGTATTTAATAATTACATTTAATAATTTTTTTTTAAATTTAAATGGGGGCTAATTCGCTTTAACAACCATTGCCCTATCATAAAGAACATACCATTTAGAGGATATGTGACCATGATTTGATGAGTACGGAACCACGGTATATTTGAAATATTTTTTTAAGCTTGGATATCTTCAACCACTGGGTGCTGCCATATTATGTTCAAGCTGCATTTGATTTGAAAAGCTCCTAACTACTCCTAATATTTTTTCCCAATTTAATTTATCAATAGCCCTATGACAAGTCACTCAGTGATTTTTTTCATTTCAGTTTGGTAGAAAAAACAGTCCGTTTCACCGATGGAGTGTGCACGAATTTGCAAATCATTACTTATGAGGACTGACTAGTGTGGCATTTGAAATTCTTTCATTGGTTATAAATTGTTGTAATTTAATTTAACTTTGATTTAACAAATGATTTGAAAGTAAAAAAATTACACTGATTAGGTAGGAGCTAATCAAACCAAATGCAGTTTGAGCATAATGTGGCAGCACCTAGTGGTCAACAATATAATTTAATTTTTATTTTTTATTTAACATATACCTTGCCTTCAAATGTTGTGGTCTTCTGTCATGGCAATGTTTGTTCAAGTGTTTTAGCTTCCCATTAAATACAGCTAGCACAAATACCCTTTGTTATGATGGGATAACGTGGTAGTGGCTCTAGGCGACCGCGTTTCTGTAAAACCCAAGCATTTACTTCTATATTATGAATCCTACAGCAGTGCACGCATACACATAAGCACGGAACATTTTTCACGAAGTATTTCTATTGAATGTCACCTTTTTATTGTGGGTAATTATAAAGTAAACAGCAGGTGAACTGTTTTTTGGCACTTGATATACACAGTATCGAGGAGGAGTAGGTTAGGAATCATTTAGAGGGGACATGTTTAGAGGGGACAAGTTTAGAGGGGAGAAGGTGTGAGATTTGTCCACTGAGTATTTCTTTGTCTTCTATGATCATGAACTGTTGGCTACCTTAAAAGATTTATCAACATCTCCCTCTGTCAACAACTAAACAATAAACAAATTGCCAGTTCCACAACTATATTAATAAAGGGTAAATTGTTCATTCAAGTCTATTTGTATTTTAAATGGACAGCATTCTGTTAGCAACATTTCGCCATCAACAATCAAACTCAATTTGTTCTACTTGACATCGATGCAGTTAACATTTCTTTTTTTCGTTGTTGACGTAATAATTATGTAGTGTATGCACCATGTTGATTTACACAAATTTTATTTTAGAAGCCAAACGATTTCAAAATGCAACTTTTACCCTTTAGACCTCAGCCAATTTCACCTGAAACATGAAATTGCCAGGTTCATACATTCAGTTTCTAATGTATTTCCCAAATTTTCCACGTGGCGCCATTGAAAAAAAATTATGGTTTCTGCTAATATGGACAGGTTTGGCAAACCTGAAATGTGAAGTGTTACATGATTCCATGAACATGTTGCGGCTTTCTTCAGGTGGTTCCTTGATGTGCTCGGGTACCCGAAGACGTCGACAGTGTTCCTGCTGAACGGCATCGCCATGGCCGTCATGTTCTTTCTCGTGCGCATCGCAAGCATTCCGCCGTACTGGTACAAGGTGTACACCATCTACGGCACGCCACCGTGCATTCAGCTCGGCCGCATCTGGTACGTCCTGCTGTCTTCCTGCATCATCCTCGACCTCATCAACGTCTACTGGTTCCTCAAGATCTTCCAGGGCGCCCGCAAGGTCCTGCGCTCAACGTGGGAGAAGAACAATGGCACGGCCATCAAGGCAGCGTAAACGGGGGGGAGTTCGTCGACATTCCGTTCCGAATCTACACTCGACCCTGCCGCCCGTGCTCACTCGCATATAACACTGGGACGTGGGGAAATCTGCTATCGATAGCGACGCGATCCTGAGTCGAGTGGGATTCGCACTGAGATCTGGGAACAGTTTTTTATTTGACCACTGCATTTTCTAGCAGATGCCGGACTGTGGTCTATGTCGGTCTGTTTAGTCGCTATCATTGTTTTATTTATCCATGTATGTAGTCATTCGGAGCAGGGCCATAAGATTGCAAGTGTTGTCTCTTGGCTCGAACATGATACTCATGTGACACTTTACGACACGCACACGTATGTGTGAGACGCTAGTTCTGACTAAAAATGTAGCTTGCTGACAAAGATATTAATGTAGGCCCAGTTACTGATGCGTGACTTAATGGGGATAATTTATTCAATGTCCATCTGAATTACTTATTATATTGTTGCCAATTAGTGTCAATGTTTCATCTTTTTCTACTTGCTAAGTAGATACCTGGTTGTGAGGCACATTTCTACTGAAATACTGTGTTATATTATCAAGATTGTATTGTATGTAGCACCATTGCCATGATTAACGTCATCTATGGTATAACATATTTTGGACAATATCCTGGATTTTATTAACACAGTAAGAGTCACTTTGATCATGAGTGTATTTGTGAACTCATGTTTTAAGTTCAGTCAAAAAAAAAACACTGGGTGAAATATATGCAGGTAGACCATGCTTTAAGTAATGTGATAGTACATACATTTACAATGAGCTAATTCAAAACACTCTTCTATTGAATTAAGACTAACCCGTAATGGCGATTTAATCTAATTACATTTCATCGTTCACGTATACTGCAACAGAAGTGCAATGTTGGCGAGGTCATCATGACATCAACGTGAATGATCTCTTGCGAGGTCCCTGAAGAATGTTTAGATTAATTTGTTTGTTTACATTGCGGCTGTACTACCAGTGCACTTCCTGTAGTAACATGCTGCCTAGATCTAATCAATACAGTCATTCTTGTTGACGTTTACCGGAATGACGTTATTTACCTAGGAGGCTTTCCGCAGAACTGATATAAACTGATCTCTGACTAGGTCAACGCTGGACACTATTAATAAAGTTTCATTGTCGTAAATAAGTTATAAACAAAGCGCAAACACAGTTCATCTAAGATAAAGATACGTAGTGGTATTAATAGTTATACATTCACAGGATGAAGTTGTAGAGAAATGTGTTACGAAAGTATTTATATTGTCTTATAGTGCATCAGGTTTTCTAATTACCGTCTTGTTTAATGTTGACAGCATAATGAGTAATTTTATGAAAATCATAAACATGGGCAGGATGATCTTGTATTTTGTTTAAATATGTCTTAAAAAATTGTTCTGTTGGCTTTTAAGTCTGTAGAATTAATTATAATGATTACTTTGATTATAGCATCATTTGTTGTTTACTTTCCAAAAATAACAGGTTTAATTACGTTTTCATAGTAAATCAACAAATTGCCGATTGATTGACATAGTTCTATGCACACAAATAATGTGTGATATAAATGCGTATTTATTTGGGAAGTACACATGAACTGGTGATGAGGCAGAATCGAGTGGCAGCGTCCTGTGGTTATACAGGCACTGATCTCGGCAGTATCAATGCAAATACTGGGAATGGAAACGCAAGTATCTCATTGAGTGTGTAGTTGCCATGCCACGTCAGAGACAGGTCATCTTTACCTCGTTCGGATTATTATAATAAACCAGTGTCTTTGTCCATGTCTGTTTCGACTCGTGAACTTTATTGTAGACATTAACTAGACATGCCATGTGCTTTTTGGGGTAGAAATGTGTGTTTGATGTGGATATTATGTGTAAACACAAAATATTTTGCATAAAGATTTACCATGATTGCAGTCCAAAGCCATAAGTTTCAGATGACGTGCGGACTAGGAAGCCTTTGGCATATCAAAAGTCCAACAATTTTCCACCTACTTATTACCGCCCTCGCCAGATAACTGTCAATTTTCATTATAATGTAATAATACACTTCTGAAGGACCTATGTCAGCAGTCTGAGCTTAGAGGAACAACATACAATAATGATTACAGGGTAGGCATAATCGTGAATAGAGATGGACTGCAGTCATCATTGGAGCAAGTGGGTTTAGGTGGCAATGAGACTCTACCCCGGCAAATCCCTTAAAAAAAATCATCTTAACATCGGCCAACAAAATCACCCATGATGAGTGTGGTCAGCCTCCAGGCATGTGATGTATTTTTTTGGGTGATTTCAGCCTAACGCTGCTTGTGTTAAAGCAGTGTTTAGGACATGAATTCAGTTGGGAGTGGGTATTTGCACTGTTCCCATGGTTGACACACTAGCAACTAGCGAAGTCAGTTGCTACAAGTAGTTCAACTCTGCTTATGGAGATGATCTTTCAGGGGCAGTAGCATAACGCAACGACCCCATTTTATAGTGATATGATGTTGATTCCAGATGTTTGGTGCAGCCACAGAGAAAGCACATTTGGCAATATTGAGCTTTGTTTTAGGAACACATAGTTATCGTGAAACAGACGGGTCCTAGGGGCATCACGCAGGAGACTAAATATGACTTATAAGAGATGGTTTAGAGTAAGAGGGGATGGCGTGTATTAATATCTTATTTGAATTTTACCTTTTATTACAAGTTGCCATCCAGGCCAATTCAGGGAATACTTTTGTCTGTCTAAATCAAATTATATCTACAAAACATTTCAACGCTTGTTATCAGTCGCTATGAGGATGTATTAAGAAAAGGATATTCCAATATCGTAAATACATATTCATTTGCATTACGAGGATGAAGTACAGAAGAAAATTTAAACCTGCCATCAATGTAAGTTATTTTTAAATATAGTATATGTCACATAACACTGTCATCTAACAGGTCTCTCTTTTGAAACACATTATTTAACTCAAAAGGTAGGGCTGTGAGGTTTCACAGGCAATGGCTACTTGCCAACCACAAGCCTACAAATGCCAATTTTTTGTTCTTATGTGGAATAAGTTTGAGGTTTAGGGTTATGGTTAGGTTGAAGGTACTTTTGACAAAATTGACATTAGATGTTTTACATGCATTTGTATATGAGTGGTTAGTAAGAAGACACCTCCAGCTTCATGTGCAGGAAACACATAATTATGTAAGTGGCGCCACACTGTGGCTTGGTGTGACAACACTTAATTGACTTGCGTCACCTACTCTTCAAATGTAAGAGGAGGCCAAGACATGTTGAATGCAGTCATTTAATTTTTGTATCACGTTTACATGGCTATGGAAAATTCAAAAGACCTTTTTAGAACTGTCCAGTGGTGATGTGACCATATCGTATGGAATATCGATTTTTCAAAAATACTAGTTCAACGATATACATATACCATTGAACTAGCATTTTTATGTGGTTTTGAAAAATCGATATTGCATACGATATGGTCACATCACTGCAGCACAGCACAGCACAGCACAGCACAGCACACAGCTCTAACAAAAAGCACCATACTTTCAGTTTCATATTAAACTAATTTATTTCGAATTAAAACTCAGAACGTACGAGAAACCAGAATATGAAACATGAAACTCTGCAATTCTTTGGTACCAATATGCCCACATTGTAAAACTGGCATTGCAGTTTCTTGGAATGAAGCGGACATTGAAAGATAATATCATAGTGCAGCACAATGTGTACAAGTTGTATCAAGCTCTGGAAAATAGTTGTATGAAGCTTTAGAAAAATCGCTGACGCACACCGTCTAATGTGGCATCTTAAAACTAACATTTATTATGAACATGTGGGACAGTCTGCCTGCATCCCTGTCACAAGTCCAGTTGTTTCTTTCTGTGGTCATTAACTACGTTAACCTATTGACCTCTAAATGCTACAATCTATCATTTGGCAATGTAATTTGAAACACTGATTTAGGTAGTTATTTATTTTACCTACGGACACCTATGTTAGGATAAACACCAATGGTAATAACTGTCACTATTCGAGTATGTTTTCACGTAAGGTCAATTCTGGCACAACTGTTTATAACATGCTGTAGTTAGATTCATCACAACTATAGTTGCGCAATCAATGGAATGACTGACAAACTAATGCCTTCTGAAAAAACTGAATAAATGCATTGATGTTTTTTCTCTCTTCAAATGCATCGCCTACGGACTGTTTAGAAATAAATGGTCTGATGGAATATGGAATGTGCCAAATGGATCTTGGCACCTGATGGGAGATGCATTTACATTAATTACACCAAAGTTGGTAGTATTAACATATCAAAATTAACATGCATGGTGAGTATATAAATCCTTATCACTAAGAGTAAAATTATCCACAGTTGTGCGTGCATGTACCAAGAGTAAATCAGCAAATCGTAACAAGGAACATTTGACATTTTCTAAGGACAAACCAACACACACACACACACACACAATTTACAGCATTCCTATGAAGCTTTGCAAATATAAAAAAAAAAAAAACATTTATGTTGGTGGTCCATTTGAACTTTTGAGATTTTTCCCTAGTTCTCATTTTGCAATACGGTGCAGTAGTCAACACAATAAAAGCTCTTAAATTTTACATTACTGTTTGTTTGTGGATATGTGCCATCCAACAAAATTGAAAATTCTTTTTTTTACATTTACAAAGCCTCCTAACTCTAATTACACAAAAGTCAGAAAAAAAACTTATTGCAGCCTGTTCGCAATGGGTCTGACTGGACTAGTCGTAATTAATGTGACTTGTCGTCACAACTCCTCAGATGCCCGGTTGGATTTGTGCCTTTTCAGTGCCTTCTTCATCGAGTCGACAACTGGAACTGACAAGTGTCATCACATGAGTGATGTGTCATCAGATGGGTGATGTGTCATCACACAGGTGACATGTTGGATGACATGTCATCAGACTCAGATGGGTGATGTGTCATCAGGCGGGTGACATGTCATCAGATGGGTGAAGTGTCACCAGACTGGTGACATGTCACAGTGTCAACAATGTACCCAGTAAAACAATGCATGTGACAACTATGCAGACATAAAAGCAACACTGACACACAGACACAGTGTGTCGCTGCAGCATCAGTGCTGCAATTTCTTCTGTCACATTTTGCCAAGAAACTTACTTCAAGTGGAAATGATGCAAATATTTATGTATGTACATATTTTTATATATTTTTTATATTTACATATGCCAATTATTACAGATTATGATTGAAATTATGCATGACACAGATCGTGTCAGATACCTCTTCAATTACATGTTATGTTTATAGTTAGTCTTACTTCACAAAACCAAACTTATTCAGCATTTGTTACAACGCCAACTCATTTGCATGTTTTCTTCAATTTTGCTATTAAAATACACTATTCTGTAAATACTGTATTGTATCAACAATTCTATCTAGAATATAATATTATAACAATTCTTAATTATTTAAGATCTTCATACTATTTTGCCAATATGATCACCTGTACTTACCGCTGTCTGCTACTGAGTAATAATAATTGTACTCAGGATTTCCGTTTTCATTGATGATATCTTCCTGCACTTTGCCATCTGGAGCTGAAACCAACAAGTTGACAATGTCAATATTCCTGGGTCATACTGCTATCTAGTATACAGCAGCCGAGATGCAAAGCAACTACGATAAACATAGACTCCCCGCACGCAACACGCACGCACGTACGCAACACGCACATGATCTAGTTATAGTTAGCAGAGGAGATAGTAGCCTTTTAAAGTATTTGTCACCAAGATTTGTTTTCCGATCAGATCACTGTTAATTTCATGTAACAGGGAGAATGGGTCAGAGCCTGAGAGGTCAACCGAAACCAGTTTAAACTGTTAGTGTTTCTGGTTTACAGTGGAGACAATCAGCCACAGGTTCTTCAAAAAACATTAAATTTAGCTTGCACCCTGTGAAGTTCTCTAAAAACCATGACACCCATCGTTCCTCCAAAAAACATCACATAGTCAGGTACTGAGGCTCTAATCAGTTTCTACCCCTTTGAGGCTTGCCATAAATAATATATTTAGGCTCTCCAAACATTCGTTTGAAGTCTCCCTAAAAAGCTTGCTGAGACATCACCACGATACTCTCCAAAACACAAATTTCACAAATAAATCCATCCAGCTTCCTTACGTATCAGAACTTCAGAAGCTACTCCCAGCTACAGCCAGCTATGACAGCGCACACACAGGGATTAAACACATATTGAATTTTTTGCCTGAAAAAAATGTAAGTAGCATTGAAGAACTGGACGTAACTTAAAGGGATACTCCAGTCAGTAAGAGATTCACAGCATTTACTTACATCTGTATATATTGGTTGTGTATAGTAATTGTGCAGGCATATCGTTAATAAACAATTAATTATAGTATAATTGTACAAGAAACACTCCATGTTGGAGTCAGAGCGCTGCCATCTTGACTCACGCGCCAGTGACGTAAACCGCTTTCGTCAATGCACGTTCAAACATCCTAGGTGTGTCCAGTAGTATTTGATATATCCGGTATGTTGTGGATTGCTTACGTCACTATCACAATTATTAGCGAAGACTCTGCCAGTCCTTGCCTTTTCAACAATGCACCAGTGATATAAACGATCTGGCTTACGTCACTGGTGCATAAGTCTCAAGATGGCAGCGCCATGAATTTAAGATAGCATGGTTTTGATACCATTAAACCATAACTAATTGTTTTTTAATGATCTTTGTGCACAATTACTAGGCACAACCAATATAGTATACATACGTAAGGTAATACTTTGAACCTCTCACTGACTGGAGTATCCCTTTAAGAAGCACTACCGACAGTACTTACAGAGGAAGAGTATTCGGGGAACATATTTGCCGTCCGGTGAATATTTATCATCCTCAGGTTCATCGTCATCCATCGTATTCACCATGACAAACTTCTTGCTAAGCTTCTCAATTTTCTCAGATGTGACAAACTTCGGCTTCAATGCTGGAAACAAAGCAACTTCAGTTACTCACGTCTGGTTCATCTGTGGACAGATATCTGTGTATACGATCAACGTTTATGTCACATCAGCCTAAAAGGATGCCTTTTACAGCCTGGACCAAGTTTTATTAACCCTTTATTATCATCACTCGCAATGAAGTTCAACTATGAATAACAAATTACATTAAAGCTTTCTCTTACATTCTCAATTTCTGACATACTGAATCAACATTCAGACTTGGCTATGTGTGCCCTATTATTTGCCGTCTGTGGATCAACGCTAGATTTCCATTAAAATAATATCAATTTATCTTAGAAATTCTGCAATTACACATGTACCATTTTTATCTGCCTGACAAAGAAACAGAATAGACAGAGATATTATTGGTGAGAGTAACCAGGACTTTCCATGTAGACTCTATATGTGCCAGACAGGCAGAACAATTGATCACAAATGGGACCTAAAGGACTGGGGACTATTTCACTAATGTTGTTAAGAGCTCTTAACGGTAGCCATGGGTCAAACATTTGTTGTTGTTGACATTTTATGTTTTCAGCATTTTTTTTATAGTTTAACATGTTACGCATTCACAATAAGTAGTATTTTACTAAATTCATCCCACAAATACCTTAAATCCAATGATTATAACTGCTTGTAAAACAGATTAACAAGGAATGCATTTGTTTTGCCATTTTCTCAAAACTACATTTTTGACTATTTTTTTGAAATGTTCACCAATTGTTCTGTGGAATGTACTAGGTGCAATAAGCAATTTTGGATGTCATAGCTTTATTTTAAAGGTTTATAAGCAAAGGCAAACCAATTAAGGAATTTTAAGAAAAAAGTCACTTAAATGGTGCAGTTCACGATAGTCATAAAACACTTTATTGCAATTGTATGATGGTACTTGCTATCATTTACACTGAATATTTTTTTATGTGTGGACATACACCCGTATCCATATAAATCGCTGTTGCCATGGCAACAATTATGCAAATTTTCCTAAATTACAATAACCTTCACGAGTAATATAATCCTCAAATTGTATTAAGTTTTCACCAAGATATGGTCCAGAGTTACTTTAGGACCAGTGGCTATCCTTAAACCCAATTTTGACTTAAAATAAATTTTGATCCTTAACAGTGGTCTGGAAAACCTGAAAACGGTCAACAAAATGACGCACCAGCAGGACACTGTCACTGGCGTGTCATGGACTCAGCGTCCACGATACTATGACAATGAATATTTCCATCTTGAAGAAAAAACTAATTTAACATAACAACGAATTAATAATGATTAATTTTCCTTGAGAGGTCTTCATCTTAAGTATTGAAACGGCCCCCAGGTCTCCATCCATGAGGCTGTCACACATGTGTAGTGTAGTGTGTGCAGCTGTTACCTTTGCAGGCGCTGCACCAAGACTTGTGTATCAGGAGCATCAGTGGCTTGTTCCTGGAAATGACACGTCTCAATGAGGAATAAATTAACCTTGCTAAACTAAAGGGAAAAACAAGGCATCTAAACTGTATTGACACCTAGAACTAACCATTAACAATTACAATCAAGAGTATTACGCCAGTAGTTTACCACAGTAATTCTGTCAAGCACATGTTAGACAATTGAATTTTATACAATTGTATTTTATACTGTTAGTAATGAAGGTTACTTAATTAAAATGATGATGGTGTCATTAGAAGACGGCTTTTAACCCAGTGACATCAATACAATGTAACTTGCTGAATATGATAGTATATGTTTATTTTTTTCTTGTTGCATATGTTGCATTGTAAAATAACTTACTTATTTACTCAGTTTTTCAGTTCACCATTCACCAAACTGAGATTATTACTCAAGTTTGCATTGCTGAATAACTATAAACATTAAGTCCACATTCCAATTTTGCTTTATCAATAATATGTCATTAATACAGTTGTTACCCAAGTATAACTATGAAAAAAAAGAATGTGACGACTTGGCATATTCATATACTAGTACCTACTACCTACATGTTGAGAACACAGGGGTAATACATCTATTTTACATCTCAACAGATACACATAGAGAGGCTGTTGGCACTTATTGGTGAATCATTCTGGGCTTGTCTTAACTTGTCAGCTGTTGGGATTTGTGTTATTTCACTAGAATCTCCCAATTTGTATATACATTCTTAGTGATGATAATGTTCACGATTAGGTTTATTTAACTTTTTTTGGATTATAGGCCCACACAATTACCTTCCCATTAAACATTATTGTAAATAATATGCACCTGGATGTTGAAATACTGCAAATGTGTGTACATGTGCAGCAAAAAAAAGATATATTTTGTGTCTGGTGTATGATACACCATTGTTGTAATAAGATATACAGAAAGGCTGCTTTCACAAGACACACCCAGTGACTGAAATAGGTGTAAGAATACTGACTGAAAAAAAACCAATACTTTAAAGATATCTTGTTGTGTATGTATGATGAATTATGCAACTCGATCCTGCTCTTTGTCAGCCAGTAAATCCTGGAAAATTTAAACAACATATGTTGGATAAACATTCTAGATATGTTTGGGTGTATGTTGACAATTTGTCTAGACATCTACTGACATAATTATATGAACTCACCAATGACATCTTCAATGTAAACGATCACACGCAAGAAAGTGTTGTTGGCAGCATTTATTTATTGTGTGTGTGTGTGTGTGTGTGTGTGTGTGTGTGTGTGTGTGTGTGTGTGTGTGTGTGTGTGTGTGTGTGTGTGTGTGTTGCAATTGACAGCGTAGGTTGTATTTAAAATAACACCGTTAAAATAAATATGTGGTCGGGATCAATGTGGTCGTAAGATAAAATTGGGAAATAACTTGTTGATGTTGACATGTGTATTTTCAGTTACAATCCATTGATATCAGTTCTACTTGGATGCCATCCACCTTTAAGAAAACCAAAATGGATAACAAAGTAATAATATCTTATGAAATTTATTATTACACTCAGTATAATTTTGCAATCCAAGCACCTTTTTGTTTGTTGAAAATCATATATTGACACTATTTAATGTATTTATATAAAGCTGTAAATAGTTAATGCTCAACATACTCAGTCTTTGCTATCTGCAGTCCTTTATCCAGAGTCACCCATTTTATGTTGTCATTGAAGCCTGCAAAAATCAAAAATGTTATGTAGCAGTTAAGTGAAAGATTACCAAGTCCATAGGAGACCACATAAGCTTGTGCATTGTATGATTCTGATCACAGCACAGGATCTACATGGTATTATTATGATTATAAATTATATCCCTGAATATATACATGTATAACTATAAGCCCCACTTTAGCCTAGCATAGACTGGAAACAAACCTAGTAGTTATATTTAAATTATATCTAGTAGTTATCTTAAATATAACTTCTAGCTACGACATATTGAGACATATGTAAGAGAGACGGGGACAACTAAATATAAAGAGGACAATAGACACGAATGAGAAGGGCCAGAATAAGAAGTGCTCACAGCCACAGTGGGACGCCACAGTCACAAAACGCAAGCTTGGCGCCTAAGTAAATTGAATGCGAGATATTCTGAGTAATGATACAATTTATGATTAAAGAATCATACCTTTGTAATCAACAACACTGCAATTACTACATCCCCCATACACACCCAACTAAGACTGAGAAGTATCGCGCTCCTCAGAGTGAGACACTGTGAATAGTGTGTGACAGCTACTGAGTCACCCAGTCTCAGTATCGGAAAGCATCAGTGACAGTGTGATTGTGTGTGTGGCATAAATCATTACTAGCCGCACTCGGAATCACAACATCGAAAACTTCAACTGGCACATATTAACAACTTACCATTAGCCTTAGCCAATTCGTCGCTCAGTGATAAGGAAATTTGCAACACACACGTAAGTATACATAAATATATCAACATAGTTGCAGAGATTCAAGTGGGCCTCGATTCAAACCCATGCACTCCCTCTGCGTTCGACACGTATCCCGACTTTCGGTTCTTTGTTGTTTCACAGGTGGCACCACAGTAGAAAGCCTCACCAGTGTCACGTGACATTGAAATGTTGCATTTTTAAACGTTATTTTAGTTGTGTCTCTTTCACTTTGTGTACGAAAGAAAAAGACTTGTCTGTTGACCGAACAGAATGATACATCTCACGAAGGTTTGATGAGCATGTTTTTACACGAATAGTGTGCACACACTATCGCAAATCGTACTACGCACGCCTGAAGATGAGCGATAATATGTTTGGTGGGGATCTGTTCAGCGTGTTTGATGAAAAAGATGACGCCGAAAGCAACAAAGACAACACCGACAGTCATGCGAGTGGAAAGTCTGGTGTAAAGAAGAAAGGAATAAAGTAAGGGCACTTATGCAGAATTCGGACTCACCTCAATTTTGCCATTATAACTATATTTGCCTGTATATTATAGGATACATTACACAAACTCTAATCCATAAACTGTAAACATGATTAATCAGCATTCCCATGTATATTTATGTTTCACAAATATTGCATTTTGATACCCAAATAGCGCTCCGATTTGTGCCAGTTGCAAGCACAGCGATGCATGTGTCACTGCGCCGTGCACATGGAATGCGCGATAAACAGATTGTTTATGCTGAGCACGCTGTCCTAAAAAGTCTGCTAAGACATGCTGTTTATAAAACATAAATATGTGCAAGATGAGGTTAAATTATTGAATTAACAAAATCAAGTATCAAATGTAGGCAAAGATAATTATAATGGCAAAATTGAGGTGAGTCCGAATTCTGCACAAGTGCTAAAGTAAGTAGTTACTATAAATTAATCACCCAATGTAAACAAATATGTTATTGAATAATTCCATGGAGTTACAGACGTTATGTTCCAATGCCAAGACCAAGTCACTTGTTCCAATACAAGTCACTTAGTTATGTCCCCCAAATTGTGGACGATGTGTCCCCAGAAAAGATAATAAGTAACGTTTAAAATGCGCAAATGACTTGAAGTGTTCCGCAAAGAATGCCAACATTAGTGCTAATATCCATGTTTTCTGTGTGATGCGTATCAGTAACAAGTCCATGGCTTGGACCTGACGCTGTCAAAACATTTGTGGCACTGGAATCTCATGTTCTAATGCTTCTGGCCTGTGACGATACACAGTGGCACAGTAGATAATCTCACACTCATTCACTTGACATGCTCTGGCTGAACAGTGCAGACTGGACATATTTCTTATAACATTTGGATTTTATGTAATTTTGTTTGTGAGTACTTCACTCAAAAAAAGTCCCAACAGTTTGTTTGCACACCTTTGACGATTAGGTATTAAACTATTAATGATCACCTAGATTTATTATGGAAGAATGTGTTCAGGTTTATGTAAAAATTAAATGTCAAAAAACAGGACAAGTTAGAAGTGCTTTTGGGAGTATAAATAAATATCATTGGTAATACAATTTAATGTTTTTTTAAACATGGTGTAAGTAACGTTATCAGCAAATATGATATCATTGCTTCAGGGCAAGCGATCTGCTTGAGAAAGTGGCCAAGGGAAAGCGCAGTGTCTTGAATGAGATTGAAAATGACATCACACCAGCAAAAAAGATCAAGACCAACACCACAGCCAGCGCTGCTGTGTCTGAACTCAAGTAAGTAAATGGATTCCACCACCTTGTTAAGTTTGTTTTAATTACCTTTTCTTGTTTATGGATTGACGATTTGATTAATTGAGGTGAAAGACCTGTAAATGAATATACGAAAAAAGTATTTGATATTGAAATAAAAAATATGCTAGAAGTTGTCAGTTTGTGTGTGTTCATTAATTTTGAATTCCAGCATTGTCTTCACCATGTAAGCTGTAATTCTTTTCAGGAATCATGTCTTGTTGTACATTTTCAGCCTTCTGGACAACATGCCCAGGATTCAGGTGCATTCGTTACAGACACTTGAAGCCTGCACGCACGAAGTAAGTACTTTGTCAGTACCACAGTAACTTAATCTAAATCCAAGTATTATCAAACATCCCTGCATAACAAGTTTGTTTTTCTATCCGAACATGTTAACCTATCCACTATCCTGCAATTTATTTTTTGGAATTTTTTATATATATATTTTTACAGAAATAAATTTGATCAGTTTGAATTTAGCAATTTCAGTTAATGGTGAATATTTTATATATGAGTCGTCAAATCTGCACACGATGAATCCTCCTCCTCTGGAAGCTGCCTACACAGCTACACCATGTCTTATCATGTTGAGAACTTTAAAAAATGTCTAACATAGTTTTTAGGCCTAACGTGAAGATCGTGGTTGTCATGTTGTTTTCAAAGAGATTTTGTTCCCTTTCAGGTTGCAATGCCTCCATCCATGGAGTTTGTTCCACTGAAGGCGAGCACGTCTGAACCTGCGAAGGAGTATCCGTTCATCTTGGACCCGTTCCAGAAGGAGGCGCTGCTGTGCCTAGAGAACCACCAGTCGGTGCTGGTCTCGGCCCATACGTCGGCCGGCAAGACAGTTGTAGCCGAGTAGGTCAATTATCCACGGCTTTATGCAGGATAAACATTTTGTCAGCTGCATATTTTTGGTGGACACATGGATGTTAACCATACATATACAAGCCAGTTGAGATGTGTTTTATGACCTGAAATACACATGTGACACCCATTTGCACCGCTTTTCAAGGCAAAACTGATAATATATATGTAATATATATGTAATATATATATATATATATATATATATATACATATATACCGGTATACATTTTTGAAAATCTGTTATCCTTCTTTTTACCTATACTGTGATATTTCTTCCCATCCACAATGGGTTTTACCCATCCAAATGACAGGTGGACGAGTCTCTGCATTAAGCCATGCAATTATCTCTTGCACCACTTCCTCCCAGTAGTGATGCAGTTCTGGTGCTACTCTAAGTCTCTGACACAGCTGCATGTTTGACTGTGCATGCATGTTCCATGTTTTTCTCGTAGATACTGGGCACATCAGAGGACCATTTCTCTAATGTTGTTAAGAGCTCTTAAACCTGTTTTTGCACTATTAAATAAATTTTGATCCATAACAATGATCTTAAATACGTGTAAACTGTCAACTCTATGACATGTCAGCGGGACGTTGTCACTGGTGTGTCACAGAAATGTGTCCTCAGCAATACAGCAATGGATATTTGCATGTAAAAGATAATTTACAGGTTTTGTGTAATAATTTTTTTATTAAGAGCTCTTTATCGTAGTGAAATGGTCCCCCGGTTTAAGGATTTTTATGGTTTGTCTATAACTGCTGGGAAGAAAAGTAACACTATTAATTTTTAGAAGTTGGCATGTTATTTTAATTGTCTAACCAACTCTAGGGGGTCATACTGGTTGTTAATCGACGGTTCACAGCATTATACGTGTCCTCTCTGGTTACTCCAAAGTCTATCGATAACTTTTTGGGATCAATTTAGAAAATTCATATTAATAATAGTAACAGTTCTGTACATCTGAAAATTTCAAGGCACAACAAAAAAACAATTTATGCAACTGCTTTGCAAAAAACAACCGGAAAACAAAACTACACATGCAGCATTTAATATAGGACACGTGGGAATTGATTTACGTGACCATGTCGCAGGTACGCCGTGGCGATGTCCCTGCGAGACAAACAGCGAGTGATCTACACGACCCCCATCAAGGCTCTGAGCAACCAGAAGTACCGGAACTCTTTGAAGAGTTCCAGGACGTTGGCCTGATGACTGGTGACGTCACCATCAACCCAACAGCATCCTGTCTCATCATGACCACAGAGGTCAGTGGCTGTAGTGTGACCATTGTGACCACAGAGGTCAGTGGCTGTAGTGTGACCATTGTGACCACAGAGGTCAGTGGCTGTAGTGTGACCATTGTGACCACAGGGGTCAGTGGCTGTAGTGTGACCACAGAGGTCAGTGGCTGTAGTGTGACCATGTGTGACCACAGAGGTCAGTGGCTGTAGTGTGACCATGTGTGACCACAGAGGTCAGTGGCTGTAGTGTGACCATTGTGACCACAGAGGTCAGTGGCTGTAGTGTGACCACAGAGGTCAGTGGCTGTAGTGTGACCATGTGTGACCACAGAGGTCAGTGGCTGTAGTGTGACCATGTGTGACCACATATGTCAGTGGCTGTAGTGTGACCATTGTGACCACAGAGGTCAGTGGCTGTAGTGTGACCACAGAGGTCAGTGGCTGTAGTGTGACCATGTGTGACCACAGAGGTCAGTGGCTGTAGTGTGACCATTGTGACCACAGAGGTCAGTGGCTGTAGTGTGACCATCTGTGACCACAGAGGTCAGTGGCTGTAGTGTTACCATCTGTGACCACAGAGGTCAGTGGCTGTAGTGTGACCATTGTGACCACAGAGGTCAGTGGCTGTAATGTGACCATTGTGACCACAGAGGTCAGTGGCTGTAGTGTTACCACCTGTGACCACAGAGGTCAGTGGCTGTAGTGCGACCATTGTGACGACAGAGGTCAGTGGCTGTAGTGTTACCATTGTGACCACAGAGGTCAGTGGCTGTAGTGTTACCATTGTGACCACAGAGGTCAGTGGCTGTAGTGTGACCATTGTGACACAGAGGTCAGTGGCTGTAGTGTTACCATTGTGACCACAGAGGTCAGTGGCTGTAGTGTTACCATGTGTGACCACAGAAGGCAGTGGCTGTAGTGTTACCATTGTGACCACAGAGGTCAGTGGCTGTAGTGTTACCATGTGTGACCACAGAGGCAGTGGCTGTAGTGTTACCATGTGTGACCACAGAGGTCAGTGGCTGTAGTGTGACCATTTTTGTATTGTGCATTAGTTATACAGTATAAATTATATCTATAATAAGGTGCAGAAAACCCAAATATGTTTTAGTGAAGCAGAAGCAACTTTATAATTTAGCCGTTCAGTCTTTGTTTACAATAATCTCAGTGCTGTTATTAAAATTGCCATGCTGTCACTCAAATTCCTGAACAGTGTGCTCGGATCAGACCCAGGAAGGTCATTACCCAAGGGGGTGGAGCGACAAATTAATACAAGTTAATACTTCCCAGTCAATATGGCTTACACTGTTTACGCCAACAAATCTTCAGAGGGGAGGCAATTGATTCGCCACAAAACATGACATTTCACCAACCAAAACTGGTTCACTAAAATATTATGGGCTGATAGTACGATACAAGTTTAATTTTTTCTGTATAAGATTACTGTACACAAGAGCCAAAAATTGCTATTTAGGTTAATTGATTTTTGCGATTTTAGCAGAAACACGTGCAACATAATCTTATCTTTCAATGGCCTGTTTGTGTTCCTGGGCAGATAATAAAAATATATGCTTTTATTATTAAAATATGTCAGGCAATACAAATTAAAAATACCTTGTTTCTCGAAATATTGCTCTTTTGAAGTTTACCTCAAATTTAACAATTAAGCATGGACGATATTTCGACAAGTAAGGTATCATTCTAACGCTTGTACTTTTTGGAATACAGAAAGCTAAACAATTCCATTTTACAGTGTTGTGACTGGCACATCTGTTTCTTACATTATTCCTGGAGTTGTTGCAGTGACAGGTGTTTTATATAAAATGCGAATAATTTGTAAATAAATTAATTTCATATAAATGGACACTGATGATACTGCTTTCGTTTTAAAAACAGAATGCATATGTTTTTTAAATTCCATTTCAGATTCTGCGGAGCATGTTGTACCGGGGGTCAGAGGTGATGCGGGAGGTCGCGTGGGTCATATTTGACGAGATCCACTATATGCGAGATAAAGGTGTGTACGGTATCTGCCATAGTCGTGGTACTGCCTGTAGGCAGCAGGGGCATGTGCTGGTACAGATATGTAGCACATCACATGATTCATGAAGACACTGATTTCTTGGGTGTGTGTGTGTGTGTGTGTGTGTGTGTGTGTGTGTGTGTGTGTGTGTGTGTGTGTGTGTGGGTGTGTGTGGGTGTGTGTGTGTGTGGGTGTGGTGGGTGTATAACTTTGTGCCATATATAGAGAGGGGCATGGTTTATGTGTGTGAATGTCCATATATGGTGTTGTGTCATATATAGAGAGAGGTGTGGTCTGGGTGTAGGAATGTCCATATATGGTGTTATGTTGTAGAGGGGTGTGGTCTGTGTGTAGGAATGTCCATATATGGTGTTACACTGTAGAGAGATATTGTCTGGGTGTATGAATGTCCGTACATGGTGTTGTGCCATAGAGAGAGACATGGTATAGGTGTAGAAATGTCCATATATGGTGTTATGCTGTAGAGGGGTGTGTGGTCTGAATATAGGGATGTCCATATATGGTGTTGTGCTATAGAGAGAGACGTGGTATGTGTGTAGAAATGTCCATATATGGTGTTGTGCTGTAGAGGGGTGTGGTCTGAGTATAGGGATGTCCATATATGGTGTTGTTCTGTAGAGAGGGGCGTGGTCTGGGAGGAGACAATCATTCTACTCCCTGACAATGTCCACTACGTGTTCTTGTCGGCCACCATTCCCAACGCCCGCCAGTTCGCAGAATGGATATGCTACCTTCACAAGCAGGTATGTAAAACATTCCTCTTTCCTGTTTTTACTCGTTTACTTCTAGATGATTGTTATAACAAAGTGTCCCATGTTTAAAATAGTAAATTTACAAATCAGTGGCATTATATTTGAGTAAGTTTATTTTAGGGTATTGCTATACTGCTGTTGTCCACACACTATATGATCACAAACTTAGCCTGGACCACAGTCCACAGCTGTCTATCACAGTTACATAATTTATGTGAATATGTGTCAGCTGTGATTAAAGTTTAACATTTTTTCACTTGGCCGTATTGTTCCGGTTAAAACTTATCGTAGAATGAAATGTCTAAAGATATTGACATAGGATGGTCTTTTAATTTCATGTCGACATGTGTTACATATTCTGCGGTCACCAATTCAGTCTCTAACAATCATTAACCCATTTTATCCTGAAGCTAGTGCAGACGAGTTGCAGCCAGTTCCTGATCATTTCCTCAAACCAATCTGTCAGCATTAAAAAATGACAGGCCTTCATTTAAAATGGACATAACTTTATTATTTCTCAATCAATTTTTAAATGTGATATACCTTTAGAAAGTAGATAAAATAAACTATACAGTCGCATCAATAAACTCATAGTTTTATCATATATATTATATGTGGCATATGGCAAAACAAAATTCAAACCTATGTTGAGGTTTGTCACATTACTTTTCACCCGACATTTTCGCCATGAAGGAAGCAACATGTCAATGAGCAAGTTGAGTTTATTTTATGCATTAATCTCTGCTGAAAATAAAGGTATACAACTTGTCTACATATCTTGGATAATAATCTCATAATGTAAATTTTTTGTAATACCCCCACGTCAGTCGACTGAATCGCCAACGTGTGGCGCCGCTGAGCGGAATTATGCAAATTTTTGAAATATTTTCTGTCAACGATATATAATTCTGTGGCTCATTTATTATAACTAATAAAGAAGTACTATAAAGTAACAACTTTGTTCAACATTTCAACATCACTTTATTTATGAAGTAGTTACCGTCGTTGGAAATATTCTTAACTTTGTTTGGCGCCAAAAATACGGCGTGGAGCGAGGTGGGGGGAAATGGATGCCGTTGTTGGTTGACCCACTTCGATGGCTTCAAAGTATGTCTTCACGGACAAATGTTGCATCAAATACCATAACCGTCCATCTTATATCGTCTATCCACTTGTCTGCCTTCTTGTCATCACCAGTATGAAGTAAATTAGCGGAGTTATCCTTCAAAATACGTCAACATTTAACGATCTTTGCGACTCGACGCCATCTTTGATTTCACTTTAGCTTGGGGGGTACCCACTTTGAACTGCAAATACCCACAGAACGGCGCTGATTGGTTGAAAAATATGAGTTTCCTAGTGATCCCGATATACTGACGTCATTCGGTGTTAACCAGCCAATGGGATTCCAAAACGTCAGAGTGCAGGGAAGCCGTGTCAAGTGCAAACTACGACTAGAATCGTATTCCGGATAAAAAGGGTAACTACGACTAGAATCGTATTCCGGATAAAATGGGTTAACAACAAAAACAAGACTGACAGCTACCGTGTGAGACAGCTAACAACTTGTATTTGTACCTATAGCTGCACTTTAAAAATAGCAAAATTTGTGGAATCATCAATTTGGTCAGATTATGATAAACATGACAGGTTTCAATACTTATTGTCATGTGAAATATCATCCAGTCATGGAGGTTGACACACCGCCATAAAAGACAATTAGTTGAGTTGTAGTTTGTGTTGTTGTTTCAGCCGTGTCATGTCGTGTACACAGAGTACAGACCCACCCCTCTACAACATTACATTTTCCCGGCTGGTGGGGATGGCATACACCTGGTTGTCGATGAACAGGTGGGTAGTCTAATCCCTCAAGATTACAGTTCAATTCTTCACACTTGGAGCTCAATTTGGCTGTTATAATACAGGGCTTGATGTTTTTATTATTTAAAGGAAGAGTAAAATTGAAAATCAACTTGTCCATAATCGATTGATGATACGTTAACTGACGGTTAATTCACATGTCACAGGTAATCAGGACATGCAAGTCCTGTGTTATGGCAGTATTGTTTATATTACTTATTAATTGTTTTATCATTGTATTTGGGGTGTTCAATAATTATTAGAAGTAGTAGTATTTCCAGTTCTGCAGAACATGGGCCTTTTCCTTATTTTGTGTAGAACAAACATGCAGTATCATAAACTGTTACTGATTTTTCTGCAGTGAAATACGTTTTCTGCTACTGTTTACCAAACACAATTCTCAGCATTTAATCCCATGACGAATGATACAGGACTACAGGTACACAAATACTGCTCCTGAAAAAATCTTATAGTTGATTGACAGCTGTCCATCATCAGCTCACACCTGTTTAATGGAATCGTGATCAACTGATAGGGCGAGTTTCGTGAGGAGAACTTCAACACAGCAATGGCTACGCTGAAGGACGGGGGTGACGCAGCGAAAGGGGACCAGAGAGGAAAGAGAGGGGGCACAAAAGGTTAGGGCTCACCTGGCATGTCATCACTTAGTGAAGCAAGCTAGCCTGTTTAAGAAGGCCGTGCGATGCAGTGGAAATATTAATAATTTTGTCCAAGTGTCTTGTGTTGTGACGGCCACTGATGAAACAGCAGTGATCAATGTCTACTGAGTAAGATGGTTAATAAACTAATTTAAGGTGATGAAATAAATTCATAAAAATTTACAACTGAAAGAAAATGGTGAATTTTGCACATTGTGTAATATATATATATATATATATATATATATATATATATATATACAAGTCGCGCCTCGTTATAACGCGGTAGTTGGGGTCCACGAAATGGAACCGCGTTGTAAACGAGGCGCGTTATAGATTATATTCCGCCAGGGGCGCCACCACCCACAAAACGCCACAACAGCAACTGAAGCCAATGTGCTGGTTGCGCGGTGTATGCGTGATTTATAAAACTAACGGACATTGAAACCAACGTAAATGTGTATTACGTTAAAGTAATATACACTGTCGAATGTTGAACCGAGTACATCTTGCGAATGTTGTACAGTTTTGAAATAAATTCAGAGCCAACACGCCTCGTCTAGCGATCCGAACTGAGGCGGAGCGATAACACAGTACGCGGTCGCGGTCTAAAATAACCTTGAACTCAGCAGCCGAAACGCACAAATGAATTAATATGTTGCCGAAGTCGGTCAAATATTAATACTTATACTAGTTGCGCTCACTATTGGCTTAATTTCATCTTTTAATCAATCCCAAAATATAAATTTAGATCGCACATTTACCGTGCCGATTTATAATGCAATTCACGGTGGTTCGAGGCTGCCGCGGTTCACACGCAGTTGACGAATTCGTATATTTGCGCACAAGTAAATGTTTTTTCGTATACGTAGTGAAGAAAACATAACATAACATTAGCCTGCCATTTCAGTACCATTATTATTTTTCGTCACCGCCCGATTCGTAAGCAATTTAATTGGAATTTACAAGCCGGCGAAGGCGCCCGTTCGCGGAAGCCACAGCGAACGGGCAGGAGACAAACGCGATTGATATCGGGGCTAACAAACAGGACTTTGTACCAAATTTACTGTGCCTAAAGTTAATTAAATGCAATCAAAGGAATTGGTAACGTTTTAAACAAACACTTAAGGAAATTACCACACAAACCAAGCGCTGGTTACACAATAGATCGGTTTCCGTTTGAAAAACGATTGGATTGGTGCCGCGAAGCCGACGGCAGAGCAGAAACCAGGGGCACAACGAACTCAGCAACGCAGTTGTACTTCTGTGTTAAATTTCTTAATATCATTAAATTGTTTCTAGATACACCTGTACAAGACAAACATGAGGATTTCATAAACATAAGTGACAGTTAATTACAGCGTTATTGTTAGCTGTAGCGCCCATTTCCCCCCTGGCGGCACAAATTCGGGGTCCACGACCGACCGCGTTATAGCCGAATCGCGTTATAGCGAGTCGCGTTATAGCGAGGCGCGACTGTATGTACATATGCGTGTCATTGTAGGAGAGTCTAACTGCTTCAAGATTGTCAAGATGATCATGGAGCGCAACTTTGCCCCGGCCATTGTGTTCAGCTTCAGTAAGAAGGACTGCGAGGCATACGCCATGCAGATGTCACGACTTGACTTCAACACAGGTAGGTACCTACATGCCAGTGTCCCACACAACGTCAGCCTTATCCTGGCATCAACCACTGGTGCCTTGTACACAATGGCTGTAATTATGTGCTGTTTTGAACGTTAGTGTATTTTTATTTAGTCAGACCAATATTTGATACAGTACGTTACATCTGGCAATGGTTGAAGGGTTTCCGGGAAACTACGAACCTCTCTATTAAGGCCACCTTCACTTTTAAGACCACCTTCAGTGTTAAGATCTTCTTCACTGTTAAGGCCATGTTCACTATTAAGGCCACTTTTGCGGTTGAGCGGAAGCGACGTGAATGACGAGGTAAATGTGTTAACGAGACTAATTGATACAGAAATAATTCAAGGATTTTTTTATGATGACTAATTGTGAGGTGGCTGAGTTAGTGAGGTGACCCTAAAGCGAAGTTCAACTGTATTATTTCTTTACACGACTCACTTGTGTATTTTGTATTCAGAGCATAAATTAAAACTCGTACATGATACCTTAGAATGGAAAATTACAGTGATTGATTAGAGACAACGTAGTACATTTTGTTTTGAGCACTGGATTTCCAAGCTGTCAACCCTTGCATGAGTCTCAGAATTGGAATGAAACGACAAAACTGTCAACGCCTTGGTGTCTTCACGTGGACAAAATACATGAAACAAACATGTTTTGAAATGTGTCTTATTGTGTGATTGCAGAAGAGGAGAAGAACATGGTGGCAGAGGTGTTCAGTAACGCCATCGACGCGCTCAGTGACGAGGACAAGTCGTTGCCACAGGTCAGGAGGTCAACATCAGGAATTGTGCGGTGTTTGTGTCACTTCGTCCTGGGCAGCAGCAGTTTTCTGGCCCGTAAAACAGTCTCAGATTTGCCTGCCTAAATCTGAGACCGTTACATTTTCACTGAAGTTGCTAAGAGCTCTTAAATCCGATTTTGTACTTTAAAGTCAATTTTGATCCTTAACAATGATCTTGAATGCCTGAAACCTGTCAACACCACGACGCACCAGCAGGACATTGTCACTGGTGTGTCGTGGAAATAGTGTCCTCTATACTATGGCAATGAATGTTTGCGTTCTGAAGAAAAACTCACAAACTCAACAAAGGATTTTGTTTAATGATGAATTTTCCCTAAGAGCTCTTTATCTCTGTGAAATGGTCCCTGGATCATATTATTTCAGGTTCATGGTTTTTGGGTACAGCGTGGAGGTTATTCAGCACAGCAGCCCATGTGCACAGCAACAAACCAGGGTCAACGTTGAAATTGTTCATTGCCAATTGATTGGTTTATTGTGTTCTAAAATAGGGTTGTGGTGCTTAGCCACACACACTTTGACCAAGGGCTGCGTAGTGAGTTTAGAGCATGAACGGGGGGGACATGCCGACACAAGGAGTAAAACTGATGCCACATTAGCAAACATCACTGCTTTAGAAATATACCGGAAGACGCATGGAAAGCATGAAACAACATTAGAGAAAGAAAACGGAGATTTGAGACACAGAGACATGAAATTAATAAGGATGTAAAATATTTCTCTAAAACGTGATGTTTTGACGAAACATAATCATGTGTCGACCATCGGCAGCTTTGGATGCGATGATTGTTAGGATTTGTATCTTTGCTAACTTCTGATATTTTCTTCCACCAGGTGGAGCATGTGTTGCCGTTGCTGAAGAAGGGAATTGGCATCCATCACTCCGGTTTGTTGCCAATTCTGAAAGAAACGATTGAGATCCTTTTTTCAGAGGGGCTCATTAAGGTGAGCTCATCCATGCCTCTTTCTTCTCAGTATACTTAATCTTGGCTCCTGAGTTTGTTTCATTAGTATGCTGCAGACAATAATTTGTGCTACATCATCATTGTCCACTTAAGACAAGGGGAGAAATAACTGCAAAATTTCTGGTAGTCTACTTAGTTGGGAAATCTGGTAGTCATATTGCCCAGATTTAAGCAAAATAACATGGAAAAAAAACAAAATCTGAAAAATATTGCCAAATTTTGTGGTAGTCCATTGGACTACTGCTCTCATCATCTTTGGTAGTCCGGCTAAGTTTCTGGTAGTCCTCGGACTACCGGACTACCGCTAATTCGACCCTTGACTTAAGACAATGTCTGTGATTGTGCATGATATTGCATTTTATCAGTAGTCGGTGCCACAAATACAGAGTGTATATTACAGAGAGTTTTATGTTTTCAAAGTATTCCTTTTCGCTAACATTTGGGACACGAAAGAATCCCTTTTTGTCCCAAAAAATCCCTTTAAACTAAGACCATGCCTAATACATGTAAAAAATAAATCACAAAATGTTTGGTAAATAATAAACAGTTGTGACAGTTCTCATTTCTGTAGCAGTTTATTTAAGACTGAGACATCTGCTGCAGGCGCTGTTTGCCACAGAGACGTTTGCGATGGGACTCAACATGCCAGCGAGAACCGTTCTCTTCACCAGTGCTCGCAAGTTTGACGGCAAAGACTTCCGTTGGGTGAGAATTGTTACTCGTACGAGATGTACGAACATCTGTCGGTGTGGGCATATGATGGACGTCATGTCGTCGGCGTTTCAGCTGCATTTCTGACATGGACAACTTTGTTGTATGTTTTGTCATAAAGAATCACATTTTGACTACAATGTCTACAAAATACACGACGGAATGTTTGATCACTCCAAGTGTTTGGCAGCCATTTCTGATGGTTTGATGTATCTTGTTGCTAGGCAACAGGCCACATGATGCTAACTGTAGACTCTCGCTGTCCCCAACAGTTGACGTCCGGTGAGTACATCCAGATGAGTGGTCGCGCTGGACGTCGCGGTCTTGATGACAAGGGAATTGTCATCCTGATGGTTGACGAGAAGATGAGTCCCGAGGCAGGGAAGACAATCCTCAAGGTCAGTGGGACATTTGGGCAGAATCAGACAGGTGTTTTTTTTTAAACTGACATGTTCTAACAAAATGAGTCGAGGGTCAAGAAATAAAAAAATTGAGTTAGTTACACGATTGGAAAGATGATATGTTAACGTATGCCGCGGGTCGGGAATTGCCAGGAAATGATAAAACGGTCGATTTTTAATAAAGTGGATTTTCAGATCGAACGATGTATTCCACACATGTTGCTAACTTTATTTCACTGAATTCGTCCTAAAAGTGTCAAAAAACGATTAAATATGTCGCTACCCAACTTGCTGCTAATGTCGTTATGGCGGATGGACTTTTAAATCGACGGAAACGGGCCAACTTTCAGCGCGCTCAAACGTAAACACTGCTCCTTGCAAAGCGGCCATGTTTGGTATCGTCGTGTTGGAAATGATCCCTTCTGTACGCTGCCGAAGTCAAAAGTCGACGACATCCGTACATAAATTAGTTATCGGCGGCGAAAGTGCCGCAAAACTATCCAATCACCAACTGTCTGAGCCGGTTGCTTGGCAGCCCGACCGCACCCGAACCATATATGGTGATCGCGGTCACGTAGCTATTTAAAATTGACCTTATGCAATGACGCCAGCCAATCACGGTGCGGCTTCAAGATGATTGACCTGTATGTGTCATGGCGTCCGATCGACGAAGGTTCCATAGTGTTCACCAATTTTAAAGAAAGAAACGACACAATAAACGCAAATGAGCTGAATGCGCGGGAGGTTGCATGAACAGCCTGCATGACGCTGTTCAATCGCGCAACGGACCTGCGGAAGCGGCAGCGTACGGGGAAAGAAACGGCGACGTCGGGCTGGCGTTGTTATGCCGCGTAGGCTACACCTACGGCCTACGGCCGCCGGCGACGCGCGCTGTCATAGACAGTGACAGCGGCGCTGGCGCCGACGAACTTTGTAACTCTACCAGTCGGAAGAACTGAGATTTATTCGAAGAAGTTACATTTATTTATTACAGAAACTAATTTGACTGAATTTGTTTCATTCATATTAACCAAGTGTGGAATTAATGTAAAACGAAAGGTGGTACTGTTGTTGGATTTACTTTTTTAACATTATTTTTTTTCTTATCAGATATGAGAACTATTTTAGGTAAATTAAACAGTTTATTTAACATTAAATAATTCATCAAAAAATTATTGTGACAGTATGCTTATCATTTATGATATGTGTCTATGAAACTGACCAATTATTTAGGAATAGATGTATGTGTGTATGTATACATATATGTACATATATGTACATATATGTGTGTGTGTGTATATATATATATATATATAGGCCCTACACATAGGTATATACCTATGTATATATATATATATATATTACATTTTATTTCATAAAAACATTACATAATACATATACAATGTATGAGTGTGCTTGGCCAGTGATGAATTTCTTCGCCATTGCAAGAAGTAATTCAGACATCCAATCCCACTGAGAGCCTCCATGCCACAGTCTGGAGGAGAGCTCTAAAATCAAAGCACAGTGGCAAGAAGACAGCTGAGTTGGCAGTTGCACTGGCTGTCATGCAGCACAAGGTGGCAACTGCACTAGTTGACGCTGTAGACAGCCTCGGCGTGTTACCTGGAGCTGAAGTTGTGAGGGTTGCGTCTCTTTATGAGACTGCGAATAGCCAACCATGCCACAAAGCAATGTCCAAGACGTCCAGGAAGATGAAGGCTCTGGGGAAGCTGCAGCTGGGAGTGTGACAGGAGGCCAAGGGGGGGACTCTATGAGTCTGAAGCTCCCTGAGCTGTGTGCCATATAGTCAGTGTGCTTTCACCAGTGACCTTAACTTGTGTAAATTATATATTTTTTTCCATATAAGTACTGAATATGGTTTACACACTTTCATTATATATTTACCACATGTTGCTGGTATAAAAAACAGTCATAATGGTGACTTTACACTGGTGTTATTAAAAATATTTGATGTTCATTTGGTTTTTTGCCGTTTTCTCAAAACTTACTTTTCGACAATATTGCAATTTTGCGGGAGGTCTCCCGTAAATAGTACCAAAGTTAGGAGTCTGATATTTTTACCACGTATTCCTTACAGTACAGTGAGTGCAATGATGCTTTTTAAACATGATAGCTTTTATACAAAGATTTTTATTGATGACTGAAGTTGTTATAATATTTGGAAAAATTTAAATAATTCTTCGCAACTTCTTTTTGATAATAAATTTTGTAAGGGATTGAACAAAAACAGCATTATTGCACTCAACAACACTTCAGTGAATCATGACAAACAAAAAAGAAGGAAACAAGTGCTTAGTTTTTCTGCAAGACCTCCCGCAAAATCATGCATACCTATTTTCACAGAAAAGCCGGTTGCCATGGTTACCATTATGCAAATGAGATGAAATTATACAGTTGGTCATCTTTTCCCACCAGACATACATCCTGAAAGTTTTATTAAGATTGCTTCTCTGGTTGTTGAGATATCATCAGAATCCATTTCCCGACCAGTGTCCTACCTTAAGCTTTCCAGTGGTGGAAACATCATGTATCTAGCTCACACATAGCCAAACTTATTCGACACTGACATGCCTATGGTAGAAAGGTTAAAACGTTTTAAAAACATTTGAAGTTCGCAATCAAGTAAGCACATGATTGAGTATGTTGCCGTTCCAAATTTGGCCGTTTTTCTTTTATTTCTCCATTTGATGCTTTCCAAAACTCAGTTTTCTCAATTCACCAGGACACATCACATTTTGTAATGTATTGTTTGTTTGTTCATTATTATTTTGTAATGTTTGGTATATGCAAGTTTCAGATCAACATGCCTTCTCACATACAACATGGTGCTAAATATTGCAGGGCCTACCCGATCCTCTCAACAATGCGTTTCACCTCATGTACAACATGGTGCTAAATATTACAGGGCCTGCCCGATCCTCTCAACAGTGCGTTCCACCTCACATACAACATGGTGCTAAATATTGCAAAGCCTGCCCGATCCTCTCAACAGTGCATTCCACCTCACGTACAACATGGTGCTAAATATTGCAGGGTCTACTTGATCCTCTCAACAGTGCGTTCCACCTCACGTACAACATGGTGGTAAATATTGCAGGGCCTGCCCGATCCTCTCAACAGTGCGTTCCACCTCACGTACAACATGATGTTAAATATTGCAGGGCCTGCCTGATCCTCTCAACAGTGCGTTCCACCTCACGTACAACATGATGTTAAATATTGCAGGGCCTGCCTGATCCTCTCAACAGTGCGTTCCACCTCACGTACAACATGGTGCTGAATATTGCAGGGCCTGCCTGATCCTCTCAACAGTGCGTTTCACCTCACATACAACATGGTGCTAAATATTGCAGGGCCTGCCTGATCCTCTCAACAGTGCGTTCCACCTCACGTACAACATGGTGCTAAATATTGCAGGGCCTGCCTGATCCTCTCAACAGTGCGTTCCACCTCACGTACAACATGATGTTAAATATTGCAGGGCCTGCCTGATCCTCTCAACAGTGCGTTCCACCTCACGTACAACATGGTGCTGAATATTGCAGGGCCTGCCTGATCCTCTCAACAGTGCGTTCCACCTCACATACAACATGGTGCTAAATATTGCAAAGCCTGCCTGATCCTCTCAACAGTGCATTCCACCTCACGTACAACATGGTGCTAAATATTGCAGGGTCTACTTGATCCTCTCAACAGTGCGTTCCACCTCACGTACAACATGGTGGTAAATATTGCAGGGCCTGCCCGATCCTCTCAACAGTGCGTTCCACCTCACGTACAACATGATGTTAAATATTGCAGGGCCTGCCTGATCCTCTCAACAGTGCGTTCCACCTCACGTACAACATGATGTTAAATATTGCAGGGCCTGCCTGATCCTCTCAACAGTGCGTTCCACCTCACGTACAACATGGTGCTGAATATTGCAGGGCCTGCCTGATCCTCTCAACAGTGCGTTTCACCTCACATACAACATGGTGCTAAATATTGCAGGGCCTGCCTGATCCTCTCAACAGTGCGTTCCACCTCACGTACAACATGGTGCTGAACCTACTGCGAGTGGAGGAGATCAACCCCGAGTACATGCTCGAGCGCTCATTCTACCAGTTTCAGAACTACGCAACCATCCCAGGGCTCTGTGACAGTATGTTCAGCCAGTTGTAATGTTTATCGTCTGAGTATTGATTCGTGATATCTGGTTAACAAATAAAAGATGCACTTATTCGCTTTAAATAAAGTCTGAGTTTATTGATTCGTGATTATTGGTTATTAAATAAAATATATACTCATTCACTTTAAATACATTCATTGAGTTATTGCCGAATGTTGCATGAATTGGATATAGTATCGCAAAACATTTCATATTCACACTATGATTGTAGTATGGTTATCATTTCACTTACCTGTGATAAGAACGTTTCCTGCTGCCAGAAAATGCTTTAAATCAGCATTAGAGTTGAGTCTTTAAACATAAAAATCTTCAGCTTGCCCTGGTCCCTTTCACGGACTGATATCTCTTATTATTATCATCAATAAAGAGTAAATTAGCATAAAATCAGTCAGATATTGTAAGAATTGTATGAGTATGCCTTCTCTGTTCAGAAACAAATTTGATATCCACGTTTTGCACACACCCATATTGTGCCGCTATCAACATGTAACCTACCACAACAAACCTACTATTAAGTCACCAATGCCTATTCTGCAGGCGAGCCAAACAGCTCCTTTGGTCGGGTAAGGAATGGTTCAGTCAGACCCCAGCATGCTACATATATTTTGTGTCTCACAGAACTGAAGTCTCTGGAAACGCAGCATAACAAGATCTCGATCCCAAACGAGGACCAAGTGTCGTCGTACTACAAGATCCGACAACAGCTGCGCCACCTGGCGGAGGAACTGCAGAAGTTTGTCCAGAAGCCGCAGTACATCCTTCCGTTCCTGCAGCCAGGGCGACTGGTTCACGTACGTGGAGGGGGCAGTGTGAACATTGGAGGGGCAGTGTGAATACTGGAGGGGGCAGTGTAAACATTGGAGGGGCAGTGTAAACATTGGAGGGGCAGTGTAAACATTGGAGGGGCAGTGTGAACATTGGAGGGGCAGTGTGAACATTGGAGGGGCAGTGTAAACATTGGAGGGGCAGTATGAACATTGGAGGGGCAGTGTGAACATTGGAGGGGCAGTGTTAACATTGGAGGGGCAGTGTGAACATTGGAGGGGCAGTGTTAACATTGGAGGGGACAGTGTTAACATTGGAGGGGGCAGTTTGAACATTGGAGGGGGCAGTGTTAACATTGGAGGGGACAGTGTTAACATTGGAGGGGCAGTGTGAACATTGGATGGGCAGTGTGAACATTGGAGGGGCTGTGTGAACATTGGAGGGGGCATTGTGAACATTGGATGGGCAGTGTGAACATTGGAGGGGCAGTGTGAACATTGGAGAGCAGTGTGAACATTGGATGGGCAGTGTGAACATTGGATGGGCAGTGTAAACATAGGATGGGCAGTGTTAACATTGGAGGGGCAGTGTGAACATTGGATGGGTAGTGTAAACATTGGAGGGGGCAGTGTTAACATTGGAGGGAGCAGTGTGAACATTGGAGGGGGCAGTGTGAACATTGGAGGACAGTGTGAACATTCACACACAAGTGAATGATGCCACAAGGCCGCATTTAGTTTTTAATTTTACAGCCAACATTTGTTAACACATGTTGTAGATATGCCTTGTAGTTATAACAGTTGGAGTTTAAAAGAACTCAAAGATGAACTAAAAAGTAAACGGCACGCATAAAGAACGCGACTACTTCAGCGGCCCGAGTTGCGTATCAGTGCTTCCTGATGATCTCGTAGGATCCCCATTCATTTTGACAACCATGTTGACTTTGACAAGTGTTATAACATTTTAAGGAGTGTGTTTCAGTTTTGTATTCAGTGCTATGTAACATCTACTAATTATTGCATTTTTGCATATCACATATCACCATTTCTTTGCGAAAAACCAAAATTATAATTTTTTTTATAAACATGAACCTGGCAGACAGTGGCAGTTAGCTTTTGTATGTCACAAGATACAACAACAAAAGGTAACTAGTTTGACCATGTAAACAAATGTATAGACTGTTTTATATGGATTTGATGAACATAATAATGTAAAAGCGCCATGAGCGCCACCACCTGGCAGATACTGGCACTATAAAAATTGATGTTATTATTATTAAACTTCCACATATGAAAGAATTGTTTTGCATAATAATTGGCTAATTGCTATATGGTTGATATCTTATCAAATATATTGAACTCAAGTGATGAGACATACTGGAGGGTACATGTCCCAGTAGCTGGTCAGTTTGGGTCCACAGGTGGTCAACGGGGACTACGACTTTGGCTGGGGGATTGTGGTGAACTTCCAGAAGAAGGCGAATCAGAGCAAGGTGGGGACATGGGCGTCTTTGTGGTAGTGTGTCTGTCTCAGGCTACTGATGGGTGGAAAGTGTTTTTATGACTTAAGGCTGCTGAAATTGTTGTTGTTTAAAGTATAAACTGTTTATTCTGTGATTGTAAAGATTTGTTTAACGTCATAAAGATTAGTGAATGTCTTAAGGCTGCAGGATTAAGCCAGCTTCATTATTATAACAACTGCAGTACCAAAGAATGATACTACTCGAGGCTTGAGTTGACTATTCACTGTTGAATTACAAAGGTAATTGCTAATCTTCAAATTCGATATTTCATAGTATCAAGCCAAGAAAAAGTACTTTGCGTTGTACACCATAGCTAATAAAATGTATGTAAAAGAATGCGAACATTTGAGGCCACCTGACTGAGAGCACATGGTGAAGTCACCCCTCAAAATTGTTTTTTTTAGTTTTCATATATTTTGACTGTGTTTAGTATTTGTTTAGTACGAGTCATGTGATATGTCTGTTGCATGGGCAGAAACTCCATAAAGCATCCTAATATTATTATTTTTTTATTTTACAAATACTGAAATAACCTGAGAGCTCGGAGCAGCGCTATACTCAGTGTTGTTGGTTCTTGTTTCAGACACCAGTGGCTGCTGAGCCAGTCTATGTTGTGGACGTCCTACTGTATCTCACCAAAGAAACAGCTCACTCGAGTCGCACGGGGGATGTTCGACCTTATGCGCCCGGTGGAAAGGGGGAAATGCAGGTAGGTTACCTTTTGAGACAGATCCAATAACAGAGTTATTTTAATGTAAAATAGAAAGTGTTGTTCTTTAAAACACATGAATGGTTAACAGCTTAGACAGTGTGTCGTTTGTACAGTGTCACTTAATCCTCCACAGTGAAAGAGCTGCCGAGTCACACAGGCATATTCTGCAAAGGAGTTAAACACATGTTATGTCCCATTTATTTTATGATGTTGGTAGAAATGGACCCATTATTAAAATAAAAAATTGACAATATCCACCAGTCAAAGTAAACACTATTCCAGAAATTGTTGTACAAATGATTTGTCTTTTTAAAGCACTTGATCGATCATAGTTAAAATGTTACTGGACTCCATTTTACCACGTTGCAATTCAATACCTGCCCAGTTTTCTGTGGCACGTCCCAGTTTATGACAAGAAAATTTGATTTTGTGATGGTCTGTAATATATTTTTTGCTCAAGACGAACATGTTGCCATGGTTACAGTTGGTTCCCGTGTTACATGTGGCCATGGTTCCAGTTGGTTCCCGTGTTACATGTGGCCATGGTTACAGTTGGTTCCTGTGTTACATGTTGCCATGGTTACAGCTGGTTCCCGTGTTACATGTGGCCATGGTTACAGGTGCTTCCCGTGTTACATGTGGCCATGGTTACAGGTGTTTCCAGTGTTACATGTGGCCATGGTTACAGTTGGTTCCCTTATTACATGTGGCCATGGTTACAGTTGCTTCCCGTGTTACATGTGGCCATGGTTACAGGTGCTTCCCGTGTTACATGTTGCCATGGTTACAGGTGGTTCCTGTGTTGCTCCACCTCATCACAGCCATCAGTGCTATCCGCCTCTACTTCCCCCAAGACCTCCGCCCTCTCGACAACAGGATGAGTGTGCTCAAATCTATCCAGGTGTGTTGGTCTGTGTCTAAATGGAGTGGACTCGTTGCTAGATACAACTTTGAAGTTCTTATGTTGGCTATTTTGCTCTGTTAAATGCCCATGGATTTTAAGCCAGACACCCCAGGGGAAATGGTGTTTTTGACAGTACAATACACCAAATCATTTTCTGCCATACAATGATTGATTTTCATGTCTCTTCTGTCGATATAGTTAACTTCTGTGTTAATTTTATGCTTCCAAATGATTTTGTATCAATTAGGCAACTTCTAGTGGATATTTTCAAAAAACAAATCTTAAAGGAAAAGGCAGAATCTGGCAGAAAAAAGTTAAATGCAGTTTTTCTGCATTCTGTACATTGGGCAGAAAATTTGTTATTCGTATCAGTTAAAAATCCTGTCTAAGGATATAAGGTATAATTTGAATAAGTCCTAATGTATCCCGTACACAACCATCCAATTTCAATTATTAGATCTGTTGTAAGACGTCAATAAAACTATGTCATTAACAGCATCTCCGTTACTGGATTTCTTTGGTTTTGGTGTGTTGATGTGATGTTATTTGTAATGGGTTAGGAAATCATAATGTGATAAATTTCCGTAGTTAGTAGTGGGTTTAATTAAGACAACAAGTTAGCTGCATGTGGAACGGGTAAGCAAGTACACAGATCATGAAGACGTAGATTGCTGTGAACGTATCCGAGGTGATTATTTACCTACCACCCACTTGTTACCAGGAAGTGGAGAAGCGTTTCCCGGACGGTCTCCCTCAGCTGGACCCAGTGGACGACATGGGCATCAAGGACAAGGCCCTCAGAGAGGTCATCAGGGTAAGTAGGGAATATATTGTTCAGGCCTCCTAGATTTGGTTGTTTTGTAAGAAATTTACTTACTTTGGAGCGTAATTTGTGAAAGGTACAAAGCTTCGACCCATCAGGTATGAGTCTTGGTCATATGTGTCGTATGTTTCACAAATTACGCTCCAAAGTAAGCGAATTTATTACAAAATAATCAGGGTTGGTGTTTAGGTTGCTTACAGTGAGCATTCATGTTTTAAATTCCATGTTTTAAATACAAATTTTTAGTTAAAGGAAATAAAAACACCTTATGCTTGAATTCGTATTATATTACATCCCGCTATATATGTCCATGTCGACCAAATCAAACAAAAGATATATTAGAAATACCACATTTTATGCTTTGTAATTTGCAGTTTTGGAGTATGCATATTTTCGCGATGCTGAGATGTGACATCATTGTTGTCATCTCAAATCATGCACGATATAGCTTTCCATGTATTTACAGCATGTTTACAAGATTGGCTTTTGGATTGAAACTAGCGATATTCCCGTGTAATGCACAATAGAGGAACTAGCAATTAACTTACGGTTCCAAATAGAGACAGCAATGTTTTCTTGTATATAGCTGTTTACGGCTAACCAGACAAACATAACCAAACTAATCTTATCTACAACTGCTGATCACAATGATCAGCAGTTGTAGATAAAGTCTTAAAACTGGGTTGTTTCTTGTAGAAAACAGAAGCATTTGAGCACCGCATGTATGGGCATCCACTCCACTCTGACCCAAAACTCGACCAGCTGTACACTTTGTACGAAAGCAAAGTAAAGGTGAGTACACCGCAGCCAGCTACTTGAAATTAAACTGATGACGAGATTTAAGGACGGCTCCTCAATTTCATTTTTCACTTCATTCATTAGATTTTGTTATTGATTTTTGGGCATTTCTTTCCAGATCTTTCCATTTCTGTCCTGCGTGTGTCATCTCCCTCCCCATTTCTCTGCATCACATGTTTCTCAGCCTTCCCCTTTTCCTTGTCGGTTCCAGCTTAGTGCCTCTCTTGGGATGTGATGTGTTGTTTTCCGTAGTGTGTGGCCTGTCCAGCTTCACTTTCTCTTTCTGATTTGCCGTTCTATTGGGTCTTGGTTAGTTCTATCCCATAATGCATTGTTGCGTATTGTTTCTGGCCGCCATATTACTTGACATTTGAGTTTAAAATGCATAGCTTTGTTGATAGAGTGAAATTCCTTTAAATTTTCATATCTTGTTGAGTACAACGAAAGCTTCTAGCTTAGTAATTAACTTATAACTTGATGATTTTATATTTTGTCAGATTTTGTAGATTGAGTTATCACCTCCTTATTCTTCTATTTAATGTCCAAGAACATTTTTAAATGTTTTTTTTTCTCAGAGTTGTTCTTCTCTAGAATTAGTGAGTTCACTACAAGTTACACATTTATTCCTTTTGTGGGATCTTACTTGGCATAGACACCAGACAGAAGGGACCACCGGCTTTTAGTGTCTCTTCCGAAAGACACAGGCAAATGTGGGGTGAACGAAATTACTAAGTTTTGAAACGGCGGTAGGTGGGATTGAACCACCGTCCCCTCGATTGACAGTCCGGTGTTCTACTGCGTGACCACCGCTCCCCACTTGACTCAAATTTATAATGTGTGTGTAGATCGCGAGTGAGATCAAGGCCCTGAAGGCTCAGCTGAAGAAGAAGAGGTCGCTGCTGCAGATGGACGAACTGAAGTGTCGAAAGAGGGTTCTCCGTCGAATGGGGTACGCCACGGCGTCCGACGTCATCGAAATGAAAGGTCGCGTGGCGTGTGAAATTAGCAGGTTTGTCACAGATGTCATTAAAGTCAGTAATATTACCGTTGTTTATGTTTGCGATCGATATCAATGTCCATTTCTAGAGATCATTTCTCCAACCGAAGATTATTGAATATTGAGTGGTGGTCCACCCTCCAGGTGTCACTACTGTAAACATGCTCTGTAGGCTGAGCCTGTATATATAATTTTGCTCGAATGCTACAGATCAGTGAACCAGACAAAATTAATGGTCTGGCAAAATTCATCTTGTATGGCTTAAACTATGTGGGCAATGACTCGACATCTAGTGTGTTGTTATTCAATTTTAGTAGTATATCTGGGTAATTACTAGCCTGGTGTAAATATTTATAATGTTGGATGATGCATGTTCTATACATGTATTTGTAAAACTTTGATCTTTATGTACCATTGTATGTGTTCTGTTCTGCCTGAAGCAGCGTCAGTTAGAAAGCTACGTATTGTTCAGTTGTAATTGTACCTGCATGCTTCTGTATGTGTGAGTCATTTATAAAAGTGTCTTCTGTGGATGTGTAATGTTTAGGCAATGCTTTTAATGCTGACATTCCATGTGTGTGTAAGTCGCTGTGCCAGCTGTCGTTCGCCCTCCCTTGCAGTGCTGACGAACTTCTCATCACGGAGATGTTGTTCAACGGCGTATTCAACGACTTGACGTCGGCCCAGTGCTGCGCCCTGCTGAGTGTATTTGTCTTCCAGGAGAAAGCGTCCGAGATGCCGAAACTGACCGAGGAGTTGTCCGGTCCTCTCCGCATCATGCAGGTAAGTGAAAGCGCGGGAGAAGTGTAGAGACAAAGTGAGTCCAGCAGCCTCATCCTGTGGTGTTGAAGGGAGGGTGCCCATTTTATTGTAAAGTCGTGTTATACAGTATAGACTGTATTATGTGTTCTAACATATACGCCATCCAAATGTGCTTTAGCAGAGCAGGAATAATACAGGACACTGTGTCAGGGATCACGACACTGTGTCTGGGATCACGACACTGTGTCTGGGATCAGGACACTGTCTGGGATCAGGACACTGTGTCTGGGACAGAGTTGGCACATTTCCGGGAAAAACTGGTTTTAAACAGGGCAGTGGGAATAACCCGGTAATTACCGGTAATTACCGGTAAAAGTGGTATTTACCGGTAAATATGTGGGAATAATTCTGAAATTTATATTACAACTGGCTAGTTCCTGTCCATTTATAATATTCATCTAAAGTTAACTAGTTCACCAGTTACTAGTTCAGGTGTATCCTTGTATTTGTTTAAAACATGAAGTCAACAAGATATTCAAAAGAAAACTGATCATTAATATTTTAGTAACAAATGTCAGTGTCATTCTCACACAATGCCAAGTACTAGACTAAAGTCTAGCACTGTCAGGTGTCAGTTGGTAATCTGTTTAAGGAACAAAAGAAATGTTGGGCTCTGGACATTGGCAGACTCTACTGAACCCACTCAGCAAACATTCAGACTTGGGGGAAAATACAGGCTAACTGTAGACATCTGTAGTCATTGTCTCTGTGAGCCCAAATCAGCTCCACCTTAATATTTGAACTTGTAATCTGCTGGGATCCTCTGCTGGGAAGCCATGTATCTCAGAATCAGTAGACCAGAGTACACAGGCACTTTCTGTCAGACATTCACAAATCTTTAATTTTTACTAAATTCACTGTTGTCCACAAATTGTACAGCAAAATAATTGTCTTGAACATATAATTATCAGAAGCTAAGGCAAAATCACAAAAGGATATAATTATGCAATTATATTAGAATAATCATGAAGATAGTTCTATGTTGGCCTTCTGACTCATGTGTTCCCTAACTCATCACTGTGTACCTGCATAAGTATGGTTGCCTTTTATCACCCACTGTAAGCCATGTGGCACATGGCATGGATTGCCCGTGGTGCAGGCACACATTTAATCCATTCAATATATATTGAAAGAATGCCCATCAATAAATCTCCACTATAAAATGGTTTTATATTATGCATTTGTGTTTAATAAAATATAAACAGAAAGTATACTGATGTATACTAGTACTGATGTATAAGTACACATGTATCATTATGGTGATGGTACAGTAACTTATATTCCAAAAATTGTTCAAATGTAATCACTTTAAGAGTTGTTCCCAGGTAGTCTGGTATTTACCACTATTTGAGGTTTTTCCCAGGACGGTAATTACCGCCCGGTATTTACCAGGGTGGGAAAAACGTGCCAACCCTGGTCTGGGATCAGGACACTGTGTCTGGGATCAGGACACTGTGTCTGGGATCATGACACTGTGTCAGGGATCACGACACTGTGTCTGGGATCAGGACACTGTGTCTGGGATCAGGACACTGTGTCTGGGATCACGACACTGTGTCAGGGATCAGGACACTGTGTCTGGGATCACGACACTGTGTCTGGGATCACGACACTGTCTGGGATCACGACACTGTGTCTGGGATCACGACACTGTGTCAGGGATCAGGACACTGTGTCTGGGATCACGACACTGTGTCTGGGATCACGACACTGTCTGGGATCACGACACTGTGTCTGGGATCACGACACTGTGTCTGGGATCACGACACTGTGTCAGGGATCAGGACACTGTGTCTGGGGTCATGACACTGTGTCTGGGATCATGACACTGTGTCAGGGATCAGGACACTGTGTCTGGGATCGCGACACTGTGTCTGGGATCGCGACACTGTGTCTGGGATCATGACACTGTTCATGTTGACAGGACACAGCGCGGAGGATTGCTAAAGTGAGTATTGAGGCGAAGCTGGAGCTAGATGAAGAGAAGTACGTGGAGTCGTTCCGCCCCAACATGATGGACATTGTCCATGCGTGGTGCAAGGGTTGCACCTTCGCCCATATCTGTACAATGACCGATATATTCGAAGGTGTGTAACCCACTTTGTGGAATGCAGCTATTCCATAGTTATTTTTGTGTGTTTCTTTGTTGTCATTTGTTTTGTATATATATATATATATATATATATATATATATATATATATATATATATATATATATATATATAGTTTCATACTTTCATAATGTAATTCAAACTAGGCTTATAATATATATATATATATATATATATATATATATATATAAAGCCTACAGTATTATAATTACCTAATTAGTTACTGAACCTTATTAGTTAGACTGGCTTGTATTTGCCTACTAATTTAGACAGGGTTGTATGTAGGTTTATATACAGGTGTCCCATAGGTTTATATGTGTGGGTGTGTGGTATTGTTATACATTTACCCAACATGACTCATGTGATAATGACGTCTTCGCATCATAACGTATCACATTGAGCACTAATCAATTGTATTGTATCTTTGACCTAAAACCACATGCAGAATCACCCTGTTAACGTGATACTTTGACCATCATGAAATAACTCTGACAAGTGTTACTAGTTAGCCTGTTGAAGCGAAGGTTCCAGCTCCTACGTTTAATTTTGTTAATTTAATGTTACATTCTTGTGACTACAACATGCATGTCGAAGGTTTACTGCCTGCCAGTTTGTGGTTTGTTAGTTTAGTAAGCTCAGAACAATGTTTGTAATTTGACAGAAAGCCACCAACACATTGAAATGGTAAACAAAACACATAGTTTCAAAACAAAGTTGCTTGGCAATAATGCCGAGGCCAGCAGAGTTAAGCGCGATATTTAACTTTCCCTCGTGCTAGACAGCAGACTCCCTGTTACTAATTGGTGCTCTGCCAATTCTGGGCAGGGCAGCTTGCACGCTCCCTTTAATACATGGATTGTTCCTGCCGTGGACAGGGAGCATCATCCGGTGCATGAGACGACTGGAGGAGGTCCTCAGGCAGATGTGTCAGGCAGCGAAAGCCATCGGCAACACCGACCTCGAGAAGAAGTTTGCTGAAGGTACACGGAAGCAAATTCGCCAAATTTCCTAAATCCAGTTATCAACAAATGTTCTGTTATCAATAAGTCCTAGCTATATTTAAATGTTTATAACCGTTTTTATGATTTCAGTACGTTTAAAATGTAATTCTGTTGTTACACTGAAGCGGTGTTCTGTTGTTACACAGAAGCGGTGTTCTGCTGTTACACCGAAGCGGTGTTCTGATGTTACACTGAAGCGGTGTTCTGTTGTTACACTGAAGCGGTGTTCTGTTGTTACACCGAAGCGGTGTTCTGTTGTTACACCGAAGCGGTGTTCTGATGTTACACTGAAGCGGTGTTCTGTTGTTACACTGAAGCGGTGTTCTGTTGTTACACTGAAGCGGTGTTCTGTTGTTACACCGAAGCGGTGTTCTGATGTTACACTGAAGTGGTGTTCTGCTGTTACACTGAAGCGGTGTTCTGCTGTTACACTGAAGCGGTGTTCTGATGTTACACTGAAGCGGTGTTCTGGTGTTACACTGAAGTGGTGTTCTGATGTTACACTGAAGTGGTGTTCTGTTGTTACACTGAAGCGGTGTTCTGCTGTTACACTGAAGCGGTGTTCTGCTGTTACACTGAAGCGGTGTTCTGATGTTACACTGAAGCGGTGTTCTGGTGTTACACTGAAGTGGTGTTCTGATGTTACACTGAAGTGGTGTTCTGATGTTACACTGAAGCGGTGTTCTGCTGTTACACTGAAGTGGTGTTCTGTTGTTGCACTGAAACAGTGTTCTGCTGTTACACCAAAGCAGTGTTCTGTTGTTATTACACTTAAGCAGTGTTCTCAAAATGCAAAAAAGGCTCCTCCATATAACAGGGCACACTGGTGAAAGTTCCTTTCTGGTGTTAGCAGTGTTCAGTGTGCAACATCAGTGTTAAGGAGTGTGAGTAATTTTATGACCTAAATTGCGTGTGTATGAGTTCACGGGACCGCAAAATAATCCTCCCAGCCCCCTGCATGTCCCTCATGACTTGTCACCTCCCAGCAGCGTACGAAGGGATCATCTGACTTATGCATGGTTATATTATTTGACAAAATCTGCCTCATTAACGTCGCACTTGATTTTCCACAAGATGTGCCATTTGCCCGAGTTTACACAAGCATGGAAATTTAAGCCTAAATCAGTTTATAAAATAGCCCAGTGACAATATAGAGCGCAGTGGCTCAGGGGTAGAGTTTCGGACTCTCGACTATGAGAACCCGGGTTCGAATCCTGTGCTGCAGTGTTAAAACCTTGGGCAAGTTTTGTCACTCTACATTGCTCCAGTTCACTCAGCTGTATAAATGAGTACCTGGCTATAGACAGTGGTGGATATGTGTACGAGCAGCCTTCGTGCATTAATTGTAACATATGGCTGGATGTTTCTCAGAGAAGGCGAGATGGTGTCTTAGTGAACAGGTCTGTCAGGGAAGTAAAGTGTAAAGCGCTTTGAACAGTCCTGAGGACTGGATACTGCGCTATATAAGAACTTTTACAATGACTGACGGATGTTTTGTTTTGTTTCAGCCATCCGAGAGATCAAAAGAGATATCGTCTTTGCAGCCAGCTTATACTTTTAATGGGATTCAAGAAGTCCAGAATGAATCTTATGAACGTACTTGATGTATCTGTCACGTGACGATGGCGCGAAGAATAGCAGCGTTCTCCAGTGGTCATCAACTAGTGGTGTAAATGGCTGAATATGAACAGAAACAAGGCCTACGGGAAGATGCAGGATAGGGTCATGTCCAGCCAGTGCGGCCGTGTTCAGTGTCTTGCAGTCCTGGTCTGTATTTTGGTAGAAATCACAGGAAACCGTTTTAATGTCAGTATCATTTTGTTAGCTGCAGACAGTTTCTGTTATCCATTTCCGAATTTTAGTCGGTCATCAATTGTTTGAATGGATGATAGCTGCTTGGAAGTGTGGCACTGCAGAGTGTTTCCACAGTTTCACTTGTAAAGTTGATTAAATAAATGATGTGTCATGTTAAAATCACTGTTATAACGAGTTCAATTTGCTGTTATAGTGAGTTGTTGCCGATTCAAAATTGGCCGATTCAAAATCGCAGAATCCATTCAGGCAGACTCCATCATGGACAAGATTGCCTGGCAACACAAAGTAGCACCAACACATAGAAATACTGTTTGACGATTTATACTATCACAACTAGTTCCTATCAATAATTATTATTATCATTTATAAAATGCCATGTATCTGGGTAAAAACATACTCTAAGGCGTTAACAATATAAAATAAGTATATATATATATAGATATAAGCTAAATAATAAAATAAAATAAATAGGCTAAAATAAATTAAATTAGTTAATTCAATAAAACAAATAAGTTAAATACAATATTAAACTGACGCATAAAGATTAAGAAAAGCAAACTTCAAACCATGACAAGTGTTGTTAAGAGCCATGTAGTTGGCTGCATTTAAATGTCAGTTCAGGTAGCCACACAGTGTTCTAAATGTTATGGTGGAAGAGGTGTCCTTAGCATTGTCTTAAATGTTGCCACTGAGCCTGTCTCTAACAGCAGGGGTAGATGGTTTCATGGTGTCAGTCCTGCCACCGAGAAAGATGGATGTGTATTTCACTTTCTCTCTGACTATTGAAAGTATATTTCACTTTCTCTCTGACTATTGAAAGTATATTTCACTTTCTCTCTATTGAAAGTATATTTCACTTTCTCACTATAGAAAGTATATTTCACTTTCTCTCTGACTATTGAAAGTGTATTTCACTTTCTCTCTGACTATTGAAAGTATATTTCACTTTCTCTCTGACTATTGAAAGAATATTTCACTTTCTCTCTCACTATAGAAAGTATATTTCACTTTCTCTCTGACTATTGAAAGTGTATTTCACTTTCTTTCTGACTATTGAAAGTATATTTCACTTTCTCTCTGACTATTGAAAGTATATTTCACTTTCTCTCTCACTATAGAAAGTATATTTCACTTTCTCTCTGACTATTGAAAGTATATTTCACTTTCTCTCTGACTAGTGAAAGTATATTTCATTTCTCTCTCACTATTGAAAGTATATTTCACTTTCTCTCTGACTATTGAAAGTGTATTTCACTTTCTCTCTGACTATTGAAAGTATATTTCACTTTCTCTCCAACTATTGAAAGTATATTTCACTTTCTCTCTTGACTATTGAAAGTATATTTCACTTTCTCTCTTGACTATTGAAAGTGTATTTCACTTTCTCTCTCACTCATCATATTGCAGCATGTGTCTGATGCTCTGAAACTATTGCATACATACACGAACATGTTTTGGTGTGTGCGGCAAAGCTGTGCTTTTGTAATATTTGTTAAATATTGCTATCACAACTGTGATGTACGAACTACCGAGTTATCTCTTCCATGATGGGATTTTTTGATAGATAAGTCTAATCGTATAACCTATTAAGAAAAGGTTTCCAAATGTGTGAATGATGTCATGCCATCAACACTTTGTCAGATGTCACCTTTTTATTCGCTGCAGTTTTCCTGTTGCCAATAATTTATCATAAATGTCCTCCTCATCTGAGCATGCGCCATCTGGCATTTTGCTGACATCGTATCTGTGCTGTTTGTCTTTCCGTACCCATTTCTGTGGGTCACTGAAAATGTCACTTACATCACTGTCACACGTCCCCAAGGACTCGGCATCTATTGTTCTATCTGCAACATTTCTGCTGATGTCACATGTAGCGATACATTCACTGTCTGTCGAATCACTTCTTTTGTCGACCCGACGAGCTCTCCGTGGAGATTTGTGTTTTGGTGGTTTCCTTGTTTTCGTTGGTGTGCCAACATCTCCAAAGAAGATATCGTCCAACATTGCAGTGACAGATGAATCTGCTGCTTCTTTCTGCCCTTTTGTTTTATCCACTGTCTTGGCAGGATTCACTAAAACAGACGTACAACTTACGCTGCTCTTCCTCGGCACACAAGGAGTGGATGAGGTCTTGGGAACATCATTGGTCTTAGCCTTTCTGTCGACTTTCCTAGTCCTGACATTGGTGGCTGTCCTGGTATTGAGCTTTGTGATGTTTCCGGTTCTTCTCTCATTTGGTGCAGTATTTCTCGACAGCCGACTTTGTTTCGACTTATCGATTTTGAGACATGTTTCATTACCGTCATTCTCTGTAGGACTAAGCCCAAATACATCATCCAGTAAGTTCTCAATGCTGTCTGTGTGGGTCGTTTCAGTGTTTTCATCGTGTCCACTCTGATTATCTTCCATCCTGCTTCTGACACCAATTGTTGCAGTTGACTGTTTTGCCGACTTTGTTTTCCTTTTAAGTGATGTTTTGATCTTGCATGGTTCTTCCTCTCTTTCGGGGTCTTCAGTTTCCTCGCTGCTTGAAAAGTCATATCCCTTCCTTGTTGTTTTTTTGGAGCCGTCGTGTCCTGTTGATAAAAAGTTAAATTAATATAATAATTTCTAGAAGAACAACTTATATACAGTTGCTTTATTAGTACAACTATCTGATGGCATAGATTTGTTTGTGTAGCAAGTAAAAAATGGTAAACCATAATGTTCCCGGCTAAACCGATGTATATTCTTGTCTTTAATCTTGGGAAAGGATAGAGGATGTAATTATTTCATAATGCCAACAAAAATTACTGCATTACAAACAGTTAAAACTGCAGACTGAAAAAAAACCGCACCATAAATCTGTTGAGGATGTCACCATTACCTTGTTTCCCACCATGTCGTCTTGGTTCCTGCCGTCGTCTTGCTCGTAAAACATTCTGTTTTGGAGCGGGTGTCGTAGCAACACGAGGCTTCTCGCGCGGAATGAACAATAACTCCAGTGCAGGGTTCTGACCCACGTAGAAGGCTCGGAGTAGGGCAAGTCGCTCTTCACTTGTGGAGGTAAGGATCTGATGTGCCAGCGTGGCGGGATCGCTGATGTTCATAGATGTGGCCATGGAGATCAAATGGTGACTGCAAGAAACAGTCGTTAGATCTGAGAATTAGTTGAATTCAGAACAGTTGAATCAGTTGAGACCAGACAAATTTTTTTAACTTGACATTTTTACAGTATCTGTAAAACATTTCCTTACATCGACATAATATAAATACAACAAAGGAATGAAGAAGAAACTGATTTGTGAAGTGTATTTTTTTGCGAATGAGAATTTTATTTGTTTCAATGTACAGTATTAACAATCCAACATGGTGGGAGCAATCTTTTCACAAATTCCAACACATACCTGGGAAAACCTATCAGTAAGAGTTCGAAAATTAACTTTAAGTAAAATAGAAACAAGAGGTTCATGCCATGTAATGAGACTGAAGAGACAGTCAAAATAGTAGATTTCTACAGCAGAAATAATTATATGCCGAGTCGCATTAGCCGGGCTATCCACAAAACGGTAGTAAGGTTGAAAACGAGATCTGTATACTCCATACTTTAGGACAGTGCTCGGCAAAACAATGAGACTTTGACACTGAAAGGGGAGGAAAAGAAACGCATACGATATATTCATCCACCACTACAAATACACTATTATAAACACACAGGTAAGGCACCGGATGTTCTGGATAAACTGAATGCTGAGAGCAACTGAAATCTGGGCCAGAGATAAAGTAAGGATTTGTGACGAAAGTGTGCTACGTGACATCTTGGGAAGAATCTTGGCTAAGTATGACCTTTGGTAAAGGTGTGACATCTGGTACTTTGCAGAGCTACAGGAAAGTAAGCAGGATTAGTTGACAACATTAGACATACAGTGGCCTCGGAATGTCTGCAGCGATCACATGATGTCTGAGGCTGCATCGCTATCATCCTAGCACTTTACTAACCTGCAGATTGCCCGCGGTGTCTGACCTATCAACACTCGGTCATTCCCAATTGTCCTGACAGCCGTCCCGAGTAGTCCCTGTTTGCTTTCATTCTTCCTTTTCCCTCCCTTCCTAGTCTTCCCTCCCTTTCCCACTGTCTTTGGTTCCTCTTCCTCATTTGCAGAACTCGACTGTGGACAGAGAAGTTACAGACACATTCCGACAACCGATGACGAACGTGACGATGTTGCACAACTTAAATGAAATTAATGTTATATTCCTTTATGTATGACTCGATAAACCAAGAAACAGTACCTTCTTACATTGTCCAGTATTCGGTCACTGTAAGTGCCCAAGGCGTTCTACACATTACTCTCTGGCAGACCTGGTCAATCTTGATTGACCAATATATTATAGTATTACCTTATGATAGTGGCTTATATGGAAAATGTTCAGCCATCTTACAATTAATGCATGAAGACTTTTCATACACAAACATCCAAAAGTTAGCCACAGCCTCTTGAATGAAAAGTATAATATCATGGATAAGTTGCAGTTCGTCGATTGCTTGATCATCTCGCCTTGAATGGGCTGCATGAAGAATACCAATCAGCATATAAGATGCTTCACAGGACAGAAACAGCTCTACTGCGTGTTCAGCATGACATTGCTAGTGAACTCGACAAAAATCATGCAGTGTTGTTTGTCATGGAATTATCAAGTGCATTTGACACGATTGACCATGAACATTTGCTGACACTATTGCACGACGAGTACGGAGTGCGTGAAATGGCGATATCGTGGTTCCGGATGTACTTGGAAGACCGCACCCACTGTGTCCAGATAGACTCAAAAACATCTGCGACTATTCCGCTACATAGTGGTGTGCCACAGGGCTCAGTCCGTGGGCCTGTCATGTTTACTCTTTACACCACCCCAATGCAGCAGATATTCAAAAGACATGCCATAAAATATCATAAATATGTCGAGGACATTCAATTATATGCATCGTACAATCCCGCTACACCAGGCGACCAAGTGGAAACTGAGAGGCGACTCACAGACTGTATTGGGGAAGTCAGGCGATGGATGGCGGTGCGCATGCTGAAATTAAACGATGACAAAACTAAGATGATGATCTTTACACCAAAACATCATCTCAAGGTGTGCGGAGATTGCTTCTTGACAATTGGCGATGATACGGTTTAACCATCACACCGCATAAGGAATCTGGGAGTTCACATGGATCAACATCTGACAACAACAGATCATGTGACTGCTGTGTGTGCCGCATGTAACTACCATCTATACAGGCTGTCATCAATACGGCACTACCTGACAGCCAAGGCCGCGAAAAGTGCAGTCAACGCACTCGTAAACTCTCGACTACTGCAACCCATTGTTACATAACATCCCGTTATCACAGACAGCTCGGTTGCAGTGTGTCCAGAACAATGCTGCCAGGCTAATAACATGCACCAGTAAACACGACCCCATCACACCAGTGTTGAAGGAGCTGCATTGGCTGCCAGTTAAGAGCCGAATCGCCTTCAAAATGTTGGTAATGACTTTTAAATGCACCAGTGGTTTGGCTCCGTCTTATCTGGCAGAACTTGTTCAACCACGAAAGTGTGACGGACGCCAACATTGCACCAAGGCATAACAAAGAAGTGTATTGGTGATTCGGCATTTGGCGCAGCAGCACCTCGACTGTGGAATAAATTACCTGTGAACATTCGTGCATCCGGGACATTACCATGTTTAGAAAGTGTTTAAAGACATATCTTTTTATTAGACATTTCAATTAATTCAAATTCTTTTGAAATGACAGACATTGCTTTAAAATTTCTTTTTAGTGTCATGTACGTTTTAATCAGTGTTTATGTTTTATATTAATTTATAGATTTATATATACATATATATATATATATATATATATTTACATACAGATTTTTAGTAAAGGTTTTAATTGTATATTAATTTATATAATTTACATACAAAGGTTTACTAGTGCATCTTAAAACAAAAAATTAATATGATTTATATTAATTTATATAATTTACATTTCTATTTATTAATATATATTTAGTATATTTCTTGTGCAGCGCATCGATCCGCCATGCGGGAATTAGTGCTATATAAAAACTATTATTATTATTATTATTATTATTATAGAAGACATTACAAGTATTATCTCTTATAAAAGATATTTTTAAAACAAACCAAGCTGACCTCCATATACGGGTCGCAGGCCATCGCAGGCATCTGAGACCCCTGGAGGCGTTCGAAGACATCCTCCATTGCACACCGGGTCATGTGATCCTCTGCCTTGCTGCCACCAATCAGTTCACGGTTACAATGTGTGTGTGCAACACTGCAATTCTCTGAAACAGCAGAGGTCACAGAGAGGTCAACTAAAAGTCACATAGAAAGACATAATTATAACTTAAAACAAAACTTAGACACCAAGGAAGTTAAATAGTTTAATTATTGTTAAACAAACAAACGACTGTGTATGTGAAAGACAAATTGCTTTATTTCTGCATCAAGTTAATTACATTTAAATACATGTATATTAATTTAATAGAAATTTGCAATACAGAAAAATCTGCCATAACAGTAACCTGCTCGCTTTTAATGTTTAGTCATAATTTTATTGGACTTTAGTCGTTATACCTCACACATATTTATCATATGAACATTTTAATTGAAACTAATAATGTATTGTTGTAGTCACATACTATTTATTAATTAACTAATGCAAAATATATATATATAATATATATAATATATATATATAATATATATATATATTATATGTATAATATATATATATATATATATATATATATATATATATATATATATTATATATAATATATATATATATATATATATATATATATTATATATACATAAATTATATTTATAATATAATTTACATCAATGTTACTTTTAATTCACCTTTAGTCCCTATATTTCAGCTATGTACAACAATGCACACTTTATACATATAGTTATTTATAAATTTTATTTCTATTATTATTTTTATATCTCAATCACGTTTGATATTTTAACAAATATTGTATTATAAGTACTTCTGAACAGAGTTCAACTTTGGATTTTTGTGTATGATAAAGTTATTATGATTATTATTATTACATAGAGGTCATTTTTGACAGTCCTGAATGACTTCCTTGAATAACAAAGTCATGAAACTCTCCACAATGGGAACCTGCCTATAATGGTAAAACTACTGCGTAGTCACGGCAGTCACCGCTGTAGTAACCTTTTGAAAGGACATCGACCGTCGAGTCACAGCTGACATCTGAGAATGACAAAACTAAAACAATCTTTCTCAAAGACGGTGTGATTCACTATCATAACACACACCAAAGGTAAACTTAACACAGTGATGTTTTGAGACTGGTTTTGTTTTTAATGGGAATGATTCTGAATATAATTACGATTTTCTTACGTAGAACATCGTTGATGGACGTAAAAGTTCCCGTCGAGCTTTCCTTGTCTTTCTCCTCGCCCCATGAAACCTTCCTCTGTTTTCCGAGTTTCCTACTGTCCTTAATTACTCCCTGTCTTTCTTCTGTATGTTTCTTTAATGCTGTATGTTTGCTTCTAACCACACAATCTGATGTTGATGGTTGTGGGCTAATTTCACCCCCAGAGTCATGCAGAATGTTTTCGTTGTTTCTCTGCGAATTCTTCAGTTTGCTTTGATCTCCAGGGCCGGTGTATCGTTTTGCGGAGACTTCATCACTGGAACATTCGTCAGTTTCTGCAGAATCGGAGCAGGTGAAACTGTCAGTGATATGCGCTGGATTTGTAGGACAGTGACCTTGTTTTCTCTTACTTCTGCCAGCTGGCCTGACGTCTGATTCACCGTCTATAAACAAAGGAGCAAGTCAACGTTAATCTCATACCTAACCATTGTTGAGAGCTGACACGTCTGGTTATACTTCCAATGTTATGCCACCTAAATAATTTGTTGTAAGTTATTACGTTATGTGGTGCCCAGATTCAAGGGCCGTGCAGGGAGCCACTTGTCCTCCCAATACCAATCTGACACCAGCCACACTGCAAGTACCACATGGGGACGAGGTACTCATTCAGTTTTACCCACCAACTCAGTACCCATATATGGCAACTAAGGCAAAATTCCACATTCAAAATGGCGGTAAGCAAACGCAAACCCAGATGGTCTTGATTCACTTACAAGGCCAGTTTCACTCAACAACAATATGCAAACTTTCTCACTTGTCTCTGATCAGGATTACTGTAATCACAATAACTAATTACCGTCAGACGATGTGTCAGAACTTGACATACACGACGCGTCATTTGATGACCCGTCATCTGGTGTGTCTACTTCAGAAATGCCTGACGCGTCAGTGGCAGACGACACTTTGGTATCCTCACGCGGGATGTACTTCTGCACATTGAAAGTTCTCAAACCCTCTTCGATCTCCTCATTTCGCTGAAAAATTTAGTAAATGAACTTAACCATAAACCAATTGGCTGAATTTCTGGATAAAAAAATTATATTCAAATAAATTAACAATTTCTCTGAGTATATTTGTCAACTAGAAGGCAAACTATGTTATGGTAAACTGTATTACTTGTGTTTTCTATGTCCTTAATGTTGAAAGGTTATTCAGGTCAGTTTCCTTGTTGCTATAGCTGAAGATACAATAGTATTTACATCTTAATTTAGTTATTGTTATTACAAGATTCATCTCAGCTTATTTATCTTAGCTTACTAACTTATATATATTCGCTTACTTACTTATTTATCCTAGCTCATTTATTTTATCTTAGCTCATTGATTAACTTATAGTTTAGATTTAGTCAACACATCTGTTAATGTGAAACACTTTGCTTGGCATTTAATTATTTAAAAGAAACAGAATTATTACTATCTTAGTCGCAATGCGCTGCATATTTCTCATCAAACATATATTTTTGCTGAGCCTATCATTTGGTTAGACACAAATTATCATATTGTGGCAAGCCATGAATTTTGTGTTGCCGTAGTAACCTACTTGGAAGATGTCTTCTGTTACGCTTCTTTCTCCTGTCCGCAACTGGAATGTGTTCTCGATGCCAAACAACTCCCCCTGGTGGTCACGGTCACCAGCGATGGCATGGAAGTACCGGCGTGCATTTTCACCAGTTGTTGCAATGTTTCCAAGTTGCTGTAGGAAGAATTTATTTACACATATACATACATGCTCTGTACACATACATACATAAATATACATAATTATCATATATATATATATATATATATATACGTATATAAATTCTGAAATGGATGGAAAATTAATTTGCGTTTAAACAATCAGTTTTATTTTAACACCCATAGCTGTACGAAGTAGATTCGGGAGTAAACCAAGTAAAAACAGGCTATGAATGTAAAAATTACATTACAACTCAATGTATATGTATTGCGTAAGATCAGCATATTAAAAGTATACACTGCGATTGTATGGCAGTGCACAAAAAGTAAACGACTAAGTAAAGGCCGGTGTAAACAGAAAAATGTCTAGGTCCTTCCTAAAACGTTGAAACACGTTGTGACCTCATCTGTAATGGGAGTGCGCTCCAAAGTGAGGCTCCATCGCATGAAAAGGCTCACCAGGCAAACCACTCTAGGTCAATCGAAGGAACGACAACGATAGCTTGGTCAGGCTTCAGAAAGGAATGAAGTGAAAATGTCAAGTGTTAATTTGCTGTTATGTACTGGAAATAACATAGCCTGTTTTGCTGATATTAACTCAGCGTTATCAGCCAGAGGAAGCTCACACCGGGCATCAAAAAAATGTTTTATTTCATAAATACCGCTGATGGATCCACTGTCTGACTAACCTGTTTATACACCTGGCGGAGGTAAATGTTCTCCTCGATTGTGCCGCTGGTAATCAGTCGAAGCACATGGACGTCTCGACGCTGGCCGATTCTGTACGCCCTATATGGACACAGAAATCAACCATTTATCAAACTTATGTTTCTGAAACATTTGGTCTACAAATTGCAGCGTTTCATAGTTAAATCTAATTGAAATCTGGTGGTCTAAATACCAGCCTTCACCACCCCTAGCACATCCCTATGCAAAATTCTTCTTTTACGCTTGACTAATGAAATCGCTCACAATGAGTGTGGTCGGCCTCCGGGCATGTGATGTAATTTTTGGTGATTTCAGCCACATGTTACATGCAATGTGTAGGATGCAGAAGAGAATTATTTCAATACACAAAACAAGTTCACCAGCTTGTGTGATTGGGCAGATGGGTCATTATAGTGGAATTCCAGTAAATTGCTGCTGCGTCTTCAAACTGAGCCAAGTATTTGCATTGTTCTCACAAGTGAAGCTTCACAATTGGTGATGTCGGTAAACTAATTTGACTCTTCAAAATCAAGCACTTCTCACATTGTACAATCAAACAAATACTTTAATATCCTAACACTTCTATCGTGATCATTTAATTATTGTTTGTTTACTATTCATCAGTGCTATTTATAAGAGTATTTCTAGACTTTCTTATAATTTTAAATAGGCTTTTATCAAACCAACCTATCAACTGCTTGGAGGTCATGGGTCGGATTCCAATTTGGGTCAAAGATCACGACCTTGTTTGCTCCTGTCAAATTCAGGCCGATTCCTCCAGCCCTATCAAACAGTAGTATTATGACATCTAATAATGTCAAAATGTCCTTTATGGCAAAAATATCCTGGAAAGCGACTGTTTAGTATACGTCATCTTTTCAAGCAATCTATAATAAAGATATAATTATTAGTTCTTTACCTAAATCTGTAAAAAAAGTTAGTAAGACAGTTTATTCTAAAGTACAACCACATTATTATTCACAGCAACAGCTAATACATGGTAAATAAATCAGGAAATACCATACAACTACCAGTGGAAACAGAAGACCTCATAATTCATGAGTGACACACATGTACTAAAATAATATGCTTACTTTGTAGAGACAAGGAAGACAAAAATGTTCTGGTCGCGATTGAATTCAGTGACGACTTCTGCCCGCTGTCGTTGACTGGTGCTGCCGTCGAGTCGGCGGTAGACATGTCCGGCACTAATCACGTATCGCTCTATGATGTCCAGCAACTAGAAATGTTTCACTGCCCATTGAAGTAAAGCTTTATAAAACAAGTCATTTTATAAAACTGAAAAAACATTATTTATAAACATTTTAATAAAATTATTTAAGTGCAAATTTCCCCACTCTTATTACTCAAAAAAATTATAATCATTTCTTAATGTATTCATACAATGATTCAAACATCAAACAAACTTATTAATAACGAACAGAGTCAGCTGAATACTAAGTATTAAGTAAATGATAAACAAGCTACACACATGGTTTTTTCTGAAATGTACAAAATAACTGGCATGTGTGTTACTTACTCGAGTCGAGTAGGAGAAAATTAGCACTTTGCTGTGATCCTTCTTGAAGACAGATAACAGACCCTGTAGGACCTGGAAGAATGCAAGGAAATGTCTCATTGTAATACACTCTAAACCATGATCTGCCAACAGAATCCATTCCCAGAAAAACCACCTAGGAAAGACAGCAGCTCTCGTCTCACAACAGTCACATTATGAATTTAGTACATTGAGTTTTGTTCGAAACATTAATATCCTCAAGAAAGCAACTAACATGGGTCATTTTCATAGGAGAATAAAATTTAGATAAACAGGCCTAAGAAATACACTTACGTTTTCTACTTCTACTTTTACCAGACTGACCGCGTACAATAGGCTGAACATTACTGCCAAGGGGCAGTGCAAAAGGAAGAGAGACAAAACAAGAGAACAATTAGGGTGTAAATAAATACAGTGAGAGTTAAAAGCAAGAGCCTAGATCAATATGGTGGTAAGTTGAGCCTTAGAGGTGTCAACTGTGGCCACTGCTACAATGTTTGTTGGGAGACTGAGACGTTTGAAATTGTTTCTTGAGAAACTTGTTAAGTATGTTTGTAAACACATGGGACATGGTTGGATGCCAGAGTGTCCCTAGTAGACACTACCCAGCCCAAGACACTGACTAATGACGTGTCATAGAGGGGCCTGATTAATGATGTGTCATAGAGAGGCCAGATTAATGATGTGTCATAGAGGGGCCTGATTAATGACATGTCATAGAGGGACCTGATTAATGACAAGTCATAGAGGGGCCTGATTAATGACGTCTCATAGAGGGGCCTGATTAATGACGTGTCATAGAGGGGCTTGATTAATGACATGTCATAGAGAGGCCTGATTAATGATGTGTCATAGAGGGGCCTGAATAATGACGTGTCATAGAGAGGCCTGGTTAATGACATGTCATAGTGGGGCCTGATTAATGACGTGTCATAGAGGGGCCTGAATAATGACATGTCATAGAGAGGCCTGATTAATGACAAGTCATAGAGGGACCTGATTAATGACGTGTCATAGAGGGGCCTGATAATGACAGTGTCATAGAGAGCCCTGATTAATGACATGTCATAGAGGGGCCTGATTAATGACGTGTCATTAGGGGGGCCTGATTAATGACATGTCATAGAGGGGCCTGATTAATGAGGTGTCATAGAGGGGCCTGATTAATGACATGTCATAGAGGGGCCTGATTAATGACATGTCATAGAAGGGCCTGATTAATGACGTGTCATAGAGGGGGGGCCTGATTAATGTGTGTCATAGAGGGGCCAGATTAATGACGTGTCATAGAGGGGCTTGATTAATGACATGTCATAGAGAGGCCTGATTAATGATGTGTCATAGAGGGGCCTGAATAATGACATGTCATAGAGAGGCCTGATTAATGACATGTCATAGTGGGGCCTGATTAATGACGTGTCATAGAGGGGCCTGAATAATGACATGTCATAGAGAGGCCTGATTAATGATGTGTCATAGAGGGGCCTGAATAATGACATGTCATAGAGGGGCCTGATTAATGACATGTCATAGAGGGCCTGATTAATGACATGTCATAGAGGGGCCTGATTAATGACGTGTCATAGAGGGCCTGATTAATGACATGTCATAGAGAGGCCTGATTAATGATGTGTCATAGAGGGCCTGATTAATGACGTGTCATAGAGAGGCCTGATTAATGACATGTCATAGAGGGGCCTGATAATGTCTGTCATAGAGGGCTGATTAATGACATGTCATAGAGAGGCCTGATTAATGATGTGTCATAGAGGGGCCTGATTAATGACGTGTCATAGAGGGGCCTGATTAATGACGTGTCATAGAGGGGCTTGATTAATGACATGTCATAGAGAGGCCTGATTAATGATGTGTCATAGAGGGGCCTGAATAATGACATGCATAGAGAGGCCTGATTAATGACATGTCATAGAAGGGCCTGATTAATAACATGTCATAGGGGGGCCTGATTAATGACATGTCATAGAAGGGCCTGCTTAATGACGTGTCATAGATAGTCCTGATTAATGACGTGTCATTGAGGGATGCACGAGTCTGTCTTAAGGCTGATGTATGCTAGTAAACAGGCAGTTACTGGAAAAAGTGACCATGCAAACTAAACCCACTGCGTTGAGATGCCTTCAGTTCAATACAGCTTCACTGCACAGTGAGGGACAAAACTCTGACCTTCATTTTGCCACAGAACCTGGGCTGTGACAAGGCGCTCATGGAATGTTGTACAAGCTCCGGGTGTGAGGCGAGGAGTTCATTGCACACAGCGAGGTTGTAGACAGACTGCTTCTTCGTGTTTGTGAACTCTGGCAAGAGCAGGGCAAGGTGATTGGCTGTCTTCAGCAGCAATGACATGAAGGTCATGGTAGCGTGCTTCACAACTGCACCATCTGGCATGTTCTACAAAAATATAACTAAATGATGGATTCATTGCATGACGTCTTGCAACCAGATTCAACTAGTCAAACTTGCAAAAAGCCGATATGTTGATATATTGTGCACCAAAAATAACAACCTGTGGGATATTACCTGGCAGTCAAGGTTACCACATTACATGAAATGATTGAACGAGTGAATGAGCGAGCGAATGAACAAATGAATGGACGAACAACTGAACGAAGGAGCGAACGAAGGAGCGAATGAAGGAGCGAGTGAAGGAACGAACGAAGGAGCGAGCAAAGGAGCGAACGAAGGAGCGAATGAAGGAGCGAACGAAGGAGCGAATGAAGGAAGGAGCAAAGGAAGGACTGAAGGAAGGAGCGAACAGAGGAGCGAACGGAGGATTGTACGGAGAAGTGTACGGAGAAGTGTATGGAGAAGTGAATGAAGGAGCAAACAAAGTAGTGAATGAAGGCGTGAACGAAGGAGCGAACGAAGGAGCAAAAAAGGAGTGAACAAAGGAATGAATGAAGGAGCGAATGAAGGAGCAAATGAAGGAGCGAATAAAAAAAGGAGCAAATGAAGGAGCGAACGAAGGAGCGAACGAAGGAGCAAACGAAGGAATGAATGAAGGGGCAAATGAAGGAACAAACGAAGGAGAAAATGAAAGAGCGAATGAAGGAGCGAATGAACAAACGAACTGATCCCATAAATGTTAACTATTTAATTGTGACAGGTCACAAATATGGCAGACAGTCTGCGATGCTATGACATGACGATGGTTTAGTGACACTGATGATGTTTCTATTAAAATAAAAAATTCAATTATGCAATATTGCAATTATTTCCCAGTTATTCAATATTATTATCATTATGAGGCAGTACATGTTATATATCATGATTGCATTACAATTTCTGTAAAATTAATGTATTATCACCGCACTAAAAGTGTAGAGATCTGTGCCGTTTTTGTGTAATTGCATGAAGGGATCTTTCTGACCTTGTGGCAACATTTGATCCTGCGTGCCGCACTGCCGCAATCACACATGTGGTTCTGCTGCAGGATCAGCTGGACGTCGCTGCGGTCAAGGATCGCCTGGTAGATGTCCAGTTGAAGTTGTGACGGCCGACAGTACACAACCAGCTCATCTGTACACACAATCTATACATCAGTTATATACACAAATACAAACTGTACATTCACCGAGACCGTAGTCTGTATGCACAAACAGAATATGTACATCAGTCACTTGTCTGTATATACAAACAGAAACTATTCACCAGCCACTTGTCTGTAGATACAAAAACAAACTGCACACCAACCATTTGTCTGTACATGCAAACACAACTGATACTCCAGTCACTTGTCTGTACATACAAACACAAGTGATACACCAGCCACTTATCTGTTCATACAAACACAAAGTGTACACTGGCCACTTGTCTGTACATACAAACACAAATGATACACCAGCCACTTGTCTGTAAATACAAACACAAATTATACAACAACCATTTGTCTGTACATACAACCATACAAATATACCAGTCACTTGTCTGTACATTCAAACACAAATGATATACCAGCCACTTATTTGTACATACAAACAAATTATACAACCATTTGTCTGTACATACAAACATAAAGATACACCAGTCACTTGTCTGTACATACAAACACAACAAATGCACCAGTCACTTGTCTGTACATACAAACACAAACTGTACACCAGCCATTTGTCTGTACATACAACCCCAAACCCTACACCAGCTATATCAAACAGTACACAAAACAAACACATACATTAAACCAGTTATTCATGTTTACTCATAAACTTAAAACCCCCCTGTCTGTAAACAAATGAATTGAAATATTGAATGTTCGGAATTGGAATGTACAAAAGAAAGATAAAACAAGAAACAGGAAAACCAGTTGCTTTTTAAGCGTCTCGTACGTTTCTTGGGCAGTTCCTCAGCTATGATGGATTTGGTTCGACGTAACATCCACCGAGAGCGTAATCTGCTTAGGCTTGCCTGGGCTACAACAGTAAAGATAAGGGTGCGTTTCTTTTTCAAAACAGTCCAGAAAAGCAGGGTAAATTATAGACACGCACACAAATGTAAGCTGTATAACAACAGTTAGTATAATAATTATAATCCACAAAATAAATATATTGCAATAAAAAGTAACAAGTGTTTTATTGTATGTCACTGAAAAAAGGTCTTAAGACCTGGTAATAGGATCAATTACAAAAGATTCATTAATAACTTTTAATTAAACCTACATCCACAACCAGTCTGTGAATAAGTTAACTGACAGAAAGTCATAAAAACCAGGCAGCATTCAATTAGACATTCTGTTCAATGTGTTAAGTCCTGACCAATAAAACTGGCACTTAATTAAAACAGTGACTATAACTATTATGGGATGGGTGATGAGGGTGTTGTTGTGTGTATTTAAGCTAGGTGGATAGCTTTAAGTAAAACCAACAATTCTGACAATTAATGGACATGCATGTATGTGCACATACACAAACATTCTGTCGTACAAGATACACCCTCACAAACACAACCACACACATGCACATGAACGAACACATTTACACACACAATAACAATTTCAATTCCTAACATAGCGCTTTTTAAATAATGAAATGCCCATCAAAGCACATTACATTAACATGATGTGTTGACTAAATCTAAAACAGAAACAAATTAAATACATAAGCTACGATAAAGTAAATAAATAAGCTAAGATAAATAATTAAGTAAGCTAGGATGAATAAATAAATTAGGGTGTAACAATACAGTTTCAAACAGAACAGTTTGAAACCAAGCAATGCTATAAAATAGTAATTAGTGTCACCAAGGCATGTGGTGCAAGCGAAATAGATAAATTTGTAGTTGTTTCCAGAAGACTGCCCCAGACACACCTTTCCTTGCCTCTGCCAGTTCCCTCTTGGTGCTGTCCTGTGTCTGCCCCCTCTCAATCACCCTCACAAACCTCTCCTGGAAGTGTCCCAACGTCCCCAGACAGCCTGGGTTAGCCCTGCAACGACACCGGCACCAGTTTTTCTTACAAATGAATGCATTTATTTCAGGTAAAACCATTAAATAATTTGTTAAATGGATGTTTTGAAGTTAAGAAATAAATGTTACAAACATTACAATAAATCATTCAATAAATATTCAAAAACACGATACAAAGTCACCATTCCAGGCTGATTTTATAGAACAAATAGTTATGTTATAAAATTATAAGAAATCATTACATCATGGATAAAATCCCTCTTTCACAAATGAGGAGGAAATATTTTAACAAACTGAAAGTGTATTATCTACCACCTTTGAATAGCAGCATGTAAGTAACATATGCATTGATGTGCTAACTTTCAATCAATGTAAATCAGCCTGGTTATTCTGTAGGGCATTGGGTACAATACAACTGTACGGTGATCAAATCACCAGATGACGATTTAGGTCACAACAACCGTTATTTAAAGTTATTTACTTACTTTTAAAAACAAAATTATGCTTTTCTTCCCTGGAGGGATTTTATCCTACCAGAGATAAATAAGTAGTGATCAACTGTCGAGATGGAGCCACCAGAATGAGTGATAACTAGTTTGTTGATCAACGGGTAGGGGGTGTATGTGAGGACTGAATTAAGATCATTATGTAACAATGAATTCTGATACATATAGCTTTATGTAGAGACCCGTCCACCCGTCATTTGGACGGGTAAAAACGAATATGGACGGGTAGAAATTTGGGTGGACGGGGAGCAAAAAAAGGGCTTCAAAAACCATAGATATTGTTAATTATGTCTTGAAAGTAAGTGAAAATGGTGTCGCATGTGTGTTTGTAGTCCATTTCAGGTCATCAGACACATTTAAAAGTTTGTAAACTGGCTTAACAGTTAACATCCATATGTCCACCAAAACATGTGTGACTGGCAATAATTTGGTCCTGCCTAAAGCCCTGCTGATACCCACCAGTCAAGAATACACCAGAGTTCTTCCAACGTGTTCTGCAGCGGAGTCCCAGTAAGAGCAAACCTTCGCCGACACTTCAGCGTTCGCAAGGCTTTGCTCACTTCCGCTTTCAAACCCTATGTCAAACGGTGTAATATAAATGCCTAATTGCTTCAGTAAAGTTAGAATAAATTTAAGAAGTAACAATATGTAATCCAATGCTTTCTCTTCCATTCAGTGAGTGAGTGAGAGAGTGAGTGAATGTGAGAAAGAAACTGAGAGAGAGACAGAGCAACAGAGAGACAGAGCAAGAGACAAACAGATAACTGAGAAAGAGAGACAGAGCAACAGAGAGACAGAGCAAGAGACAAACAGATAACTGAGAGAGAGAGAGAGAGAGAGAGAGAAGAGAGAGAGAGAGAGAGAGAGAGAGAGAGAGAGAGAGAGAGAGAGAGACAGAGCAACAGAGAGACAGAGCAAAAGACAAACAGAAGACGAGAGAAGAGAGAGAGAGAGGAGAGACAGAGACAGAGACAGAGACAGAGACAGAGACAGAGACAGAGACAGAGACAGAGAGAGAGAGAGAAGAGAAGAGAGAGAGAGAGAGAGAGAGAGAGAGAGAGAGAGAGAGAGAGAGAGAGAGAGAAAAAGTTGCTGTGACACAATTATTGCACCCAAGTTATAAGATTTAATAAGAATGTTGTAGTAAAATATGCATGAAGTTTCCTACCTTTATTTTGTGAGCCTCATCGGCAAAAACAGCATCCCACTCAAAGCTGTTAATTTCTTCCTGCAAATCATCCGTGTATCAGTTACACAGAATATCAACAGGCTCATATTAGAATGCATCAATTCTTACTTTCTTATTTAAAGATATATTTCTAAAAAAAAATTCAGGGATGTAACTCTAGAAATGGAATTTAGGGAGACCAGGGAACAGTGGGAAATATGATATATTTAAGAGTCCGGGAACAAGGAAGATTGCGGTTGGCAACTTTGTACACTACAATAACTCTGTAGTGACACTTAAGTTGACTAGCTATTCAGAACACGAACACCCGACAGAGTCTAGACGCCCACACCTTCAAGCACCTTAAAGCATCATTAATTTTCTTTATGTGATTAATAAAATACAGTTGATTGATTGATTGATTAATTCATTGTGTTCATTTCGCTCTGATGATGTTTGGATGTAGCGTCATTAACCACATACTTTCTACAACTTGTGACTTAGACTCAGAATATCACGTTTCGTTTGTTTAATTAAAAAGTTGAGTAGTATATTTAGCAATATCCTTCACATGATGCAATTACCTTTAAGATAAACAAACACAACTACCATTGTTAATAATTAATGAAATACTAAAAAAGATATATGCAAAAACTGTATGTTGTAGGGATTCAGGGCAGATTTCTTAAATGGATGTGTTGTCTAAAGGGTTAAACCACACCTGTCTAGATCGGTGTATTGTCGTCCATCCATCCGTCCGTCCGTCCTCCATCTCCGTCGTCCACTCCGTCCCAATCGACGACGTCCACACCGACCGACCGACCGTCGACCACGACCGAGACCGACCGACCGCACGATCCGACCACGCCGACCGACCGACCGACCGACCGACCGACCGACCGACCGACCGACCGACCGACCGACCGACCGACCGACCGACCGACCGACCGACCGACCGACCGACCGACCGACCGACCGACCGACCGACCGACCGACCGACCGACCGACACCGCGCCGTCGACGACCCGACCGCTCGCCGTCCGTCCGTCCGTCCATCCGTTCGTCCCACCCACCCACACACTCATCCACCCACCCACACACTCATCCATCCCACCCGCCACATAACTCACAATGTTGTCTCTGCATGTCTCAAATGTGGTGACGACAACATCCAGTTTGTGTCTCTTCAAGTTTGCGACTGTCTCTGCCTTGTACGTACTGTGATACTTCCTGAGAGGCAGGAAACACAGTCAGATTACTCCAGCAACGAGAATGAATACAGTTTGTGTATAGAAGAATATTGTATAATTTTCCAAAGTGGTATAAACTGCAGAAAAAATCTGCTTAAGAGCAATCAAACTGTTTTTAAGATTCTTTCAGAGTGAGAATAAATATAGTAAGATTATTCCTGGTACACTGTACATGGTATATTGATATATTAACAGCCATCACTTGCATTGAAAATGATGTCGTTTTCATTGCCCTGTCACCTATTGATTTCCAGCCAGCTTGGTGCCTATGACAATGTTGTCGCTATAAGTGTTTATTTGCCTACCCTGGATAGGTCATACCCTAACTCAAATGATATTAATTCATCATTCCCAGGCATACTTTTATGCTTTAGAAATATTTCGTCTTAGGCACATTTTGAGACCCAAAATAATGCCCAAGTGAAGGACTTGCTGAAGTGAAGGACTTGCCCAAGTGAAGGACTTGCCCAAGTGAAGGACTTGCCCAAGTGACAGACTTGCCCAAGTGAAGGACTTGCCCAAGTGAAGGACTTGCCCAAGTGAAGGACTTGTCCAAGTGAAGGACTTGCCCAAGTGAAGGACTTGCCCAAGTGAAGGACTTGCCCGAGCTTCGAAACAACAGCGCAGAATTCAAACCCGAGTTCTCTCGATTGAGACCCCGATGTTCCATCCACTGTGGCACTGCGCTCCACTAAACTAGACAAGGACAACAGGAGAGACTCACCCGACCCCGAAGTAACCCCAGGTGTCCAATTCATTGATCCAGTTGAAGAGTACGGAGGCCGGGCCAATGATCAGGAACACTTTCTTATGGTCAACATTGTCCGGAGATATATCGTCGTCACCGTCCAGCTGGGACAGATGACAATACAAGTGGTCATGTGACATGCCACAAAACATTGTATCATACTGTAAAACTGAGCAACAGACAAAACTTTACAAAACTTTACAAAAAAAACCTTAATGTGACGTGTGTGTGTGTGTGTGTGTGTGTGTGTGTGTGTGTGTGTGTGTGTGTGTGTGTGTGTGTGCGCAGCGTGTGTGTAGTATGTAGTGTACATACAGTGCCCATTATGTGTATACATAATAATGTTAAATTAATGCTTTATTATTTAGTAACAATTATATAAAATGACAACGTTTTAAAAACAATAATAATTAAAAACGAACCCACCATCCTAATGAAGCGAGGCACCATCTGAGTGACGTCGTGTCGTGTCCCAGTCTTACCCAGAACGGCAGCGATGAATGCAATCACCTTCAAAACCAAACACACAGACATGTGACACCACACGCGTGACGTCCTCATAAATGACTCTACCATGGTGTCACCAACATTGTTCAGTGCCGGATTATTAAATAGCTGCGGGAGCGTGGCAAAACGATAGCAAATTACACCTACCTCACATAATGTCACAGGCTTACACAGTGACAAAAATAACAGTAATTCCCCCAATATTATACCATAGGCTTTGGTAATGACACAAATAACAAAAATTTATCGTGCAGTGAATCATTCCCAGGTATTGTAGTAACAACAGTCACCAACAATATTAATAATTAATACGTACAGTAAATGACATTAAACTAAAATGTCACCAGATGGTAATGTCATAGCAGGGAATCTCAGCAGCCCATATTGTCTCACCTAGTTACAGTTATACATCGTACTTTTAGCCCCTAATCCCAGTTAGTAGTTCTAATAATTGTAAAAAAAAAAATACATGGAATATATTGCTCATGGCTCCAATATTTAGTTATTTTGTACGAGATTCACTTACTTCATAGTAAAATTTGTGAAACATTTGACGCATCGACCCACCAGCTACGGGTCACATATCGGTATCACGTGGGATGGCTCAGGTTTCAGTGGGATAATTTGGTTGTAGATGGCACGTAGGTGGTATCCCTGGTCACTGTCAGATGTAAATAGCCTCCTTCACTTTCCGAGACTTGAGTCTTCCCATGTGATACCAGTACGTGACCAGGACTCGTGGACCAACATGTGATGTTTCACAAGTTATGCTAGAAAGTAAGTAACTTTCATACAAAATGTATAAAAAATCAATCGATTTGCTGGCCCCCTAAAAGCATGGCCGGCAGCATTTGCTACATCTACTACATTGTTAATCCCGCATTAAAGCGACATGGTCCGTTCGTGGCTTTTTATTTTTATTGCAAAATCATGTTATACGGTATAAATTATACCTATTATAGCATAAAGACAGTCAAAATATGTTTACATGTACCATTTAGGGGTTGAAAATAGACACAGTAAGGGCGCTTAACTCTGTGTACACATTGACCACGAGGCGTTTTGAAACCGTTGTAGGCGTGGCTAAAAGCCCAGAAGGAAATGAACCCAAGCCCATGAACACAAGTTGACGCCACTAACACCACACCCAGCCAGGTGCACGGCTCCCAGTTGGTAAAGGTCAAAAGGTGGGTGTCACTCGCGGCGATTTTAGTGACAGCATCGGGATTCTTATAACATTACAAAGTCAGTTCTGTTTCGATAAAACATTTATTGGTCATCAGGATGCTACAATAGTTATAACTTATACTGATTAACATGATTTTGCAAGATAAATAAAAAGCCACGAACTGATCATGTCGCTTTAACATCTGTTGCTGTAGACCTACCTGGACTGTCTTACCAAGTCCCATGTCATCTCCCAATAGACAGCCCTGGCCCTGCCTGTAGTGGTCGTAGATGAAGGATACACCCGCCCGCTGGTAGTCACGCAGATACTGGTTGATAGGGGCGGGAATCTAGGCACAGCGGAGGTGGGATAAACCACATGCTTCAATACCTGAGTGCATGATCTACATAAATGTTCTCGGAGATTGTATTGATCTATCTCATGATGCTCACAACACAAATGGATCCATTTTAAAGGGATACTTGGTGATAATTTAAAACCCTTTGTAATGTATAAATGTTTGATATAGTCCTGTTAACTTAATTATTTCATGTAATTCTATGCCCTCATTTCATTGCAAATGTATTTTATTAATCACTCATAACCCTGACAATGTATACAAAATAACTTAGCTTATTAAGCAGAGTTTCTGCTTTGGGCTTCGCCTGTACTAAAAGATAAGTTCTTATATAGCACAGTATCCAATCCGCAGGATTGCTTAAAATGCTTTACATTTTACTTCTCTGACAGACCTGTTCAATCAGGCACCATCTCAACTTCTCTGGGAAGCATCCAGCCATATGCTACAATTAATGCGTGAAGGCAGCTCATACACATATCCACCACTGTCTATAGCCAAGTACTCATTTATACAGCTGAGTGGACTGGAACAATGTAGAGTGAAAAAACTTTCCCCAAGGTTTTAACATCACTCCACAGGTCCCCTTAATCCTCTTAGATGAGAGTAAACTATCCATATATGGCATGTTCATAAATATTCGGTTTAGTTCACCAGACTTCAGTTTCATGCGACACATTTACCTGTGTTTAAAGTCAACAGTCACCAAGTGGGTCCCTTCACCTGCATGAATATTAATTATAATTGTGCTGCTTAATTAATCACAATTATGCAGTATAACTGGTGATCGTACCTGAAATACAGGCTGCTCCCCTTCAGGTGACAGCAAATAGGGCCTTTTTGGCGTCAGAGGCATTACATGGCTAAATCTTGGCTTCTCCATGTCTTCATTGGCAAAACCTGCACCAAAATAACACTGTACATTTATAAGAATAACTGAATATACCCCGGGTACATATGTATCTAAATCTAATCTTTTTGTGTGTATCTTAACATAAGAACATTAGTCTCCCTTCTCTCACACATAGTGCACCTTCTCTCACACATGAAGCAAAGCACATGCAGTTGCCCTGGCTATGTCTTCAGGCACTTGCCATATCATTTACCCTTCCATTACAGGCCACCTCTAAATTAAGGCCACCTCAAAATAAAGTCGCACAGGGTCAGTTTAAAATCGTTTCCAATACAGTGAAATGTAGAAATCTAACCTGGCTAATATGGTCACCTCTTTATTCAGGTAACTTGCCCAGCCCCTGGGCGACTTCAGTAGCAAGATTTAATTGTATAACGTGTACAAGCAACATATATAATCAACATTTACAATACCTACCTGACCCTGGACTGGCAAACGATGTGCATGAGCTGTGGTTGCCTGTTAGACTCTCGCTCGGTTCCTTCCCTCTGTCACGTAGAAAAGTGGCAAGTTTAGACTTCTACATTATGAAAATATTTGTGTTCTTTGTTGGGTTTTTCATTTGTTAACTGCAGTAAATCTGTCACTTGTTTAGCATAAATTTTAATCTTATTCTTAAAATGGTTTCTATTGATGATCACCTCAGTAAAGTGGTCAGCCCACCATGAAGATCACCTTGGGACAATCCAAAATGATTTCCATAATAACATATAGGATGTCAGTCCGACTAATACTTTCACTTGCTATTCAGTAATACGGTCAGTGTGTAAACTGTAATGACCACCAACTTGTCCCTTTGACATCAAAATGGGCAGCTAAACGCACAATGCAAATGTGGTTAAACCCAATGTATTTGTGAACGAACCTACAACCACTGGTACTTGGCGACTCTCTGGTGGTGACAAGCCTCTGTTTCTTCCCGAGTACACTGCTTGTTGGTGCAGGGCTGATATCGTCCAGAAGTCTTCTTTTACATGTCTTTAACTGACTTTTCTCATGACTTGTCCTGTCTTCTTTATCCAACTCCTGGAATTTTTCCCTAAAGAAAAATATTCTTATCTGTATAGGAAACATTCAGCCATGATGCAATTGGTGTGCAAAGAATATTCATACACAAATATCAACCACTGTCTATAGCCAGGTACTCATTCATACAGCTGAGTGCACTGGAGAAATGTGGAGTTACCAAATTTGCTCGAACTTCCAAAGCCAGCACAACATAATTTTAAGCTTTGGATTCTCTTCGTCGAGAGCCCAGTGGTGTAGAGACGGCACCACTGGGCTCTTATAGCACTGACAAACTAGCACAGCAATAGGACAACTATCCCCAATTGCCGCCCTTAGTTCAAACCCTCACCTCATTCTCTGCTGTTCCTCATCTCCCCGCAGAGGGCTGAACATCCCTACATCTCTGCCATCATCACCCGTGTCATCATCCACTGTTACCACATTGGCCGCAGTGCTCCTCGAGTCCCTATCTAAAAGCAAATATATACGTACAGGTATATACATAAGTGACAATGTTTGTTCCAGCGTTTTAGCTCCCCTTTAAGAAAGTTCGAGTCAAATTATATTGCGAATGTTTTGTTTTATTCACAACAGTTGACTGTGTCGGACAGTTAGTTATTTACGGATCCATGACGTTTTGGTAAAGGACACTTTGGTAATGGACATTTTGGTAACAGACATTTCGGTAACAGGGCGTTTTGGTAACAGGACTTTTTAGTAACTAGACATTTTGGTAACAAGACATTTTGGTAAAACTACTGAAAATAATCAGAGACCAGTCTCCCATATCAGGAAATAACCTGTTGAGATGTCAGTCAGAAAGTCAGATGTCCAGACTCCAGAAAAGGAACTTGGCTTTTCACCTGCAGTCAGGCAAGGTGTAAGGTAGTGCTTGCCTCTGAAGGGAACATGGCTTCCAAGTAGCAGTGATGGTGGCTAGAGTGTTCAACCACTACAGCCAACCAGTGGCTAGCATGACACATTCAAATCTAGACACACATAAGGAGAAGCTATACATGTGAACATAGAGTTATCAACGACAACGAGGGGAAAAGCAAAGCTTTTGTGGAATGGCTATGCGTATATCAAGCATATAGAGAAAAATGGCATGATAAGGTGGCGTTGTGCATGTCGTGCAAGCAAGCACTGCCCTGCTAGTGCATACACCGACTTGCTACCAGCAAATCCAGTGTTGAAAACAGACCACAACCCCTGTCCTCAACCTATGAAGCTAGAGGTTGACAGATGCAGTACGGAAATGCGTATACGTGCTGCTGCAAGTAACGACCCACCAGCTCGTATTTATGTATTACCAAAATGTTTGTTACCAAAATGTCCTATTACCAAAATGTCCGGTTACCGAAATGTCCAGTTACCGAAATGTCTTGTTACCAAAACTTCCATTACCAAAGTGTCCTTTACCGAAATATCTGGATACCATTATTTACAGGAGAAAAGTACTTTTGTGCTCACTTCAAGTAATTTTTGCTTTTCAATCGTATTTCAAGTCCATTCAAAATAGTTTTACTTGAGTAACTTTTTCTAGAGTGACTTTAATTGTTACTCAAGTAAAAAATAAAGGTACTTGCTACAGTTCGGATTGCAGGTGATCGTAAATTAGTTTCCTCGGAAAAATGGTGAAGCTAAAGAGGAAGCAAGACTTGTGAGACCACACCTTAGACATACCATTAGCTTTGGGTGTGAGTGGTTTGCGTGGACTGACAGGAACCTTGAGAGAGTTCACGTCAACAAGTTCATCATTGTCACTAGAGTAGTCGGTGAATGACACCAGGGCTTTCTTTCTGCCCCTCTTGTCCACACTGAACCGCTTGATGACAGCTGTGTAGAACTGACTGTCTCCACGCCACTGCGCCAGACAGATATCACCACGACACCAAACCTCTGAATGGATCAACAAAGTTGCTTATACACATTGTACATCCACATGATTAATTATTAACTCAAAAATTTAAACAAAATGTGACAATATGTTTAACACAAATCACTACAACATTTATTATTTGTACATAAGATGAAAGGTATTTAATGACAGTAATTTATATGTTTAGTTCATAATTGCAATTTCAATAGGTGGTAGCTAGATGCTAACACAATAACACTCTTTACCATTAGATGCACCATGGAACTGAATTATAGATTCTACCACTAAGTCTATCAGTCATGGGTCAAATACATTTGTATTTGAAAGTATTTAAATACTTTTTTAAAGTATTTGAATTTAGGAATGAAAAGTATTTGTATTTAAATACTTTCCTAAAGTATTTGACCTTTTCAAATACATTTCAAATACATTGCCTGCCAAACTGATTAACTTCACTTCAACTTCACCCAACAGTGCTAATTACTGATGAAGACACTTAAAAGCAGGTTTTCTCGTGGTCCTGGCATTGTCCACAACTTTTATTTGCTCAGAGCCAAAGGATGGATTAGCACCTGACAGTGACCATAGCTTAATATCTCCTTTGTTCTTTAGTCAGACTCCAAGCTGGCACCAGACTATTCTGGTTTCCTCGCTGACTGTGAAGTTGAGCTGTCACACTTCCTAACAAGTCATTTGCAGTCACTAGCAGTGTCTCTTCTGAGGGCAACATAGGGATTTTATTATGGATATCCTGGTTTAACATAACAAACAACATACTTTGACCTTTACCCCTGTGGATAGAGGTTTTTGAGTCAGTTTTCACTGTGATGTAGTTAATACTCCATAGCACTGGTCTGCCTGTCATCATATAGCAAAAGACTAATTATGCCTACAAACTAGATGTCTCAATATATGAGTTGCTTTTCTTTTACCTACAAAGTAATATGTAATACATCCTGAAAATGAAAAGTATTTGAAATACTTTCCAATGTATTGTATTTAAATACTGTATTTACAAGTATTTGTATTTGAATCCCTCAATAGTATTTTGTATTTAAATACATTTCAATGTATGTTATCCAATGTCTAGAGTATAACACTAAGTAGTGACTAGTCTTAACAGGGTTGGAAAAAAATGATTGTTTCAAATAAATCAGATTTTTTCGATTAAATAGATTTTTTTTCTCAACATTCTCGACAATCATAAGAAATAATACGTAATTCGGAATATAAATAAATATGTGGTAAGCAAAGTTGTTATGTACAAATTTTAACTTTATTTAAAAATACATACAGTTAAATCAACTGGCAGTAGCACGCAACAAAACAAACAATCAGTTTGCTGTGCATGTGATTATTCATTATTGGTAGCTTACTAAGCCAGATACCAGACTGCCCTGTGTTGTGCCTTGCTGCCCTTATTTCCTGGCTTCTCAGTAGGATTGGCAGTCCCTTCCCTCTAGAAATATGTGGCTTCACCATGACACCACATATCAAATGATTAAATCAAAGCATGCAATTAGCTGCAGTCAGATGGCAGGTGACAATACAGATAAAGCCCTCTTCCTAATCAGTCAAAGTCATGCCTCAGTGATCACATAGATCTATCACTTGCCTCTGTCACTTGCCTAACACAACATACCAAAGTCCAAGCAATATACCAAGCAAATATTTAATTGAGCACAGTCGTAAAACCTTGTGGACCAAGTAAGAACAAAATGTCAGCTGTCTTACTGTTGAGTGTTGTTGAGGATTATTATTATAAATTTGCACTAATAAAGTGAGTAATCAGGTAAGTATAAATTTAAGATAATCTGTAAAAATCGAAAAAAATCAATCATTTTTCATGTTGATTAAATAAATGATTTAATCGATGATTTAATCAATTTGATTAAAACAACGCCAACCCTGCTAGTCTACGCATTCTAAGTTACTGCACTAGGACTATGTAGCGTAGCCGTAGGGAAGATTCAAATTTCCAGAGAGAAAATAGTTTTGCATGTCCCTAACATTTATTTTCACAACTCACGTCAACAAGATGGAAAGAACGCTATTATAACTACGCTAGCCTACACTGGCTAACGAAAGTATATGGTAATGAAATACCTAATTATCGCCCATAAAACGATGTGTTATCTAAAAATTCACCGACATAATAGCATAACGCGTTACATATTCAGTGAACACAAAGAGACCATTACTTGCTATATCATCCTGTGTAGCCATATTATGAGCAAATTGTTAACATTCCTATTTCAGCTTTAGCAATCGTATGTAATGTAAACACAAAAATCATCATTAGCGACATCTAGCGCATTTATGTTGAACTCGTGAAATGATCTAATCGATAGAGGCTAATCATCCTAATAACAATGGCCAATACCACCTATCATGTAAGCACGATGGCTTTGCATTTACTGTATTAAAAATCGTTCTACAGATCTATTTCATTTTGCATACGCAAACTCTGTGTCATGATCATAGTTATTTGTTATCCACATTACTTACTCATTAGTAATTTCTAACTGAACATACTTTAAAAAAAAATCTACATTAATATTATGATCAACAACATACGTAACAATATTATCTTTATAGTATGGAAACCAAAGAAGGCTATGCATTTAATATAGTCGGTAAGTTGAGAAAACTGTTTAAATGGAATATAATAGTTTATTGTTCTGTTTACGTTGAATTTTATTTTCCCTGATTAATTTTTATTTGTATGTAGGCCTGTTGTAAAGAATTACAATAAATTTGATTTGATAATGAAGCCTCTATAATGAAATCGAGATTCCAATTAAGGTCACTCCTGGAGTGTCCCAAATTCATGGTTTCCATAACAGTGCATTGTGTTGGAATTAGTTGAAATCAGCCCAGCTGTATGGTCACCTCAGTGTTCACTGTACCTAGTACTATACCTACCTGTCCTTCAATGAAGCTTATATAAAGATGAATATGTCATGTATTATGACATGCATTGCATCCGTATTGTGCTTAATCACATACTTCATTCACAATGCATAATTACAACAGTATGGCAGTGTTCCGGTTGGGATCACACGGGTACATTCTTATATGGAAGTCGACACACACTGAAGTTATCCACCAAAATCGATACTCTTGTGTAACTAGACAATGTGAACGAACTTGCCCAAGGTTTGACACAGCAGCACAAGAATTAAAACCCAAGTTTTCTATTTTGACAGGCTTACCGATAGCACAATACGCAACGCATATAATATATATACTAGGTTTTTATTTTACTTGTTTCAATATTTACATTTTTTTAACCAGCACATTTTAACATCTTCAAAATTAGTTATAAAACGTGATATTTTTCTGTGTTCTGCTGTCCAGTAAATGTAAATGTCATATTTTACCAGCATGAAGCATCTTGGTCATGTAATGTGTAATGTGATTCAGTATTCATAAAATGGCACATTCTGGTGACATATGACCTACATTTTGAATACATTTTAGGGTATCTGCATAAGTTTGAACTCATAAAAATATGAACCGCTACGTACAGGTTTGTGGCAGGCCGATATTAACCACATAACTTTTTTGTGACTTTGCAAACATACCAGAGTATTTCTTAGAGACACTCATAAAACACTTCATGCATTCAGTCATTAATCTCTTATACCAACATTTAATGCATAAATATACATATTATATAGTTCTGGTAAAAACTAATCTTTAATTTACACAATCTACCAGTATCTGAGCTACAATCTGGAATTTCAACTGATAACCCATGACATTTTAGTTAGAGAGGTGAATCACAGGTAACTTGTGTCACGAGAATATAATATTTTCTAAAGCCAACAGAGAAGAGTTCATCCTATATCAAGTGTCATCAGTATACGTCATCTGCAAGAACCAGTAGAGTGTCACCATTGTGTGGTTAGCAAGTCATAAACACTGCTCTATTTGTTCATATCTAGCATATTTTCCAAATATAACTCAGCAAACTCATCGTTGTCATCGTCATCCGTTGTTGCATCTTGTAGTGGGATCTCGTCAGTTTCACGGGTGCCAGATACTTTTACCTGCTCGGAATTCGCACCAGTAATTTCCCTGGCAATGCCCAGATTACTCAGCTGCTCAAAATTAGAATTTGTGTCGGCTGGTTTGTTAGCAATACCCGACTTATTTGTCTGCACAGAACCGTTCATAAGCACTGTAGGTGTTGGTTCTTTTATGTGGCCAACCACTTCCGACAAATCCCCGTGGCGTATATTACTTCTGCGTCCTTTGTCATTCAGCAGAACTAAGGGCGAAACTTTGTCATTCTCTGTGACAGATGGACACTGTTGTAATGATTTCCCGGACAGGCTGGTCTCCTGGATGATCTCATTGGTAGAAAGTTCAGCCATCTTCTGGTCACGTGTGTCACTTGACCGAACACCACTTCCATCACCAGCCTCCATGTTCAGAACATCGTCACCACCCACGACTGACGGATATTGCTTTGGTGGATTGTCAGTCAGGTTTCCGTCACGAATGCTCCCTGCTGCAGACTGCTCATGCTCAGTCGTAGCCATCTTGTGTCTCTTCTTGGGCAGGAGGTGTTTCAACTTTTCCACCAGCCCAGTAGACGGTGTCCCACCATCACTCATGTTACTGTTTGCTGCAAGTGCAGCTCTCAGCTGTTGCAGCTGGTGCCTCGCTTCAACCATCTTTTCCTCGTCACTCGACATATAGAAATCGCCACTCTCTGTTGTGTCTGACTGGATGTTCTGATGTGCACTATTGTCGTCATCACTCACTGATACGACCCGCTGACAAATCCTCCCACTGCCAGCATTTATCTGAGACGTTTTGGTTGACGAATTTTGCCCATCGTCATCATCGTCATCAGTGATTGATATACACTGCTCTGTGCTGCTCCCAACAGAGCGGTTTTCTTTATCCGGCGATGTGATGTCTATTGATAAATGGTCTTTTCCGCTGCTGGAGTCATTTGAATTTGAGTCTGATGAAGTACTGCTGCCACTGGTCACTTCAATCTGGCCACCACTGTAAGACTGACCCATCACACTGCCGTCGTTACCGCTTCCTGTATCGACAACCTCGATATCTTCATCATCGGATACACTGAGACATTTTGTTGCAGTATTCACTTGTGGATAGCAGCTAGACATAGGCGGGTCTATTGACTCAACATCAACAGGACTACTTTCTTCAGACCCGACGTCAACTCGGTCATCGTTGCTGGCCATTTCACTGGACATAACTATGGCAGACATATCCACATCTCTTCCTGTCTCTGTCAGAGGCACAGTGTGGTTTCCGTTCTCACGATCAACGTTATGTACATACGTACAATTTGCAGCATCGTTCCCGTCACCTGGTTCCGTGCTTGGTTCGGTTTCAGCACTTTTTTCTGTGGTAGGACACTCTTTGTGTGAAACTAATTCACTTGTGGAAGGCTGTGCATCTGATACCTGATTCTTATCAACCTCCCCGACTATTTCATTTCTGATGGCAATCGATGTCCCTGGTTGTTGGTTCTTATCAACTGGACGCGTTTCTTCACGTGTGACAGTATTCCGTGCATCCGACGTGGAAGGTTCTTGGTGGTCAGCATAGCCATCATTCTGTGGTTCCTCTCTGATTGCGACAGGCACGAACACACTCTCCCCAACGTCACATGGTTGTGCGACAACTGATTTTAAAACTGCAGTGGTATCGCTCTCCTTTTTCACCTTGGCATGTAGTTTTCCGTTATCACTAGCTTTGTTTGCTGACTTTGAATGTTTGTGTCCTGTTGGGTGTTTCTTGTAGTGCCTGTCGCTGGAGATGTCATTAGACGCGTCCCCATCCATCGTGCGCTTGTATGGTGGACGCACCCTCGTGACCAGTACTTCGTCATCACCGCGACCCCTTCGGTCGTGCCTGTCTCCTCTGTCATGCCTGTCTTTGTGTCTCCGCTTGTGCCGGTGAGTTGAGTGGCTACTATCACTGTCCACGTATATGTGTGACCTTGACCCATGTCTCTCAGAGGATCTCCTCTCACTGCGTCTTCCCGAAGAGCGATGCAATCGACCATGCCCATCGATACGATACCTCTCTCTGTGACTGTCATGATGCCTGCGTCGCGAACTGGAGGATCGATCCCTGTCACGCCTCCGATCTCGCCGGTCAGCTGACCTTGTTCTCCTTCGGGAACTCTCTAGGTGTCTACGATGATGCCTGTCACGATTTCTTACATCTCTCATCCGCATGCTTGATGATGACCTTGACCGCCTTCTGTGCGACGAATGGCCAGTTCTACCGGACCTTGTTGATGACAAAGACCGCGATCGACGATGTGTGTCACGACGGCGTTGTTTCTCATGGAACTGTGCGGGCACGGTCACACCACAGTCAGAATCGGACGACAGACAGATTGGAGTTCGACACTCCCAAGGTTTCTCAACCGCTACAATCTCGACATCACTGGCGGCACTTGAAACGGGGGTGCCATTGGTGGTTTGGCGTGTCGTGCTGTCTGTGATATCGATTGGGTCATCGGGGCCTGTGGCAGTGTACTGGGGAGACCAAGATTGGGATGTGCCGGGAATGGGGGTGTCCCACCCTGTATGTGCAGTATCCGCATGCTGGGAGAACGTCCCGAGGAAGTTACGCACTCGATCAAGCAGCGGAGTCAGACTCATCAAGCCCATATCAACCGAAGCGGATTCGCCTGGTGGTGGCGACACCATAATGACATCGGAATCGTCGTCATTGTCGTTCATGGTATCGTCGTCGCTCTCGATTTCGTGCACAGGTAAGTCGACATTGTCGTATGAAGCGTTCTGGTCGTACGCGACAATGTCGTATGGTGCGCGGGCGAAGCTGTAGAACTCGTGGACGAAATGCTCCGTGCGCCTGCCAGTGAACGGCTGGATGTGCTGGAAGAACTCCTCACTGCGGATATCGTATCGCTTGATGAGGTCGAGTATGAGTTCCAGCACAAACTGGATGTGATCGTCGTGGTGGTTGAGCAAGACGTTCAGCTCGCGGTTGAGCCAGGGAACGAGGCGGTGCGTGCTTGCTGGGTTGCGTGAGAAGAACGCTGCCGAGATATCTCGATACCGCGGCGGGCGTCCATCGGTTGGCACCAGTTCCTTCACTCTCATTCCGGTTGCGTAGACCCGCTGGCGAAACTCAGACGTTGCAGCCTGTCCGGTCCTGCCAAACGGGCCACGCAGCGTGGCACGCGAAGGCCGCTGCAGCAGCATGCGATGATGATGTTCTTGTGCCTGCCGCCGCTGTGCCCCGGGCATCAGTGTCGTTCGATAGCGGAATCTACGGCTGGCGTCTGAGGTCAATTCGTCAGACCGTAGGTAGTATTGGTCGTAGTCCTCGATGGATCGCACATTGTGAATGATGCTCTTGAATGGCTGCTTGCATAGCGGACAGACGGCCTTGACCTTGGACCACTCGAGTAGGCACACAAAGCAGAACGTGTGGAAGCAGCTGTCGGTAAACGACTTGTTCTCGAGCTGACCAAGACATATTGAGCAGTTGTTATTGGGGGACGAATCAGACGATGAACTGTCGGCATCTTTTGACGTCCCAGTTGTGCCTTTAGACGCATCAGCCACGGCATCCGTTGATTCCCCTGCTGTCATCTGCTTGTCACTGTCTTTAGATGCAAGCAGTCGGGCAGACTTTCTCTTCTTAGGGACAACCAACTCTGCTCTGTTGTTGCCATCACTTGGCTTTGGACGTTTCTTCATCTTTAAACAGAAACAAACAAACCTGTTAACATCACATATTGACAAGCATATTGACATTGCCCATTTGAGATTATTTTCAACTGGTATACTTCAGAATCAGTGTTGCTGTTAGTCTGATGTTCTGGAAACATCTGTGCTTTCAGGAAATGTATAGTTTACTGCTTCATTCATTCATTCCACAGACGTCTAAAAATCTATCTCTTTAATGCTGCCTACCCTCCTTAGCTTCCTAGCATCTTCCATCCATCCATTGACGACTCACACTTTGTCTTATGATTATGAGTTTGCTTAATTCCTTGGTTTTGTCGGGCCACTGAGCTTGATCTTTGAGGATATTGGCGCAAAAGAAGTCTTTATTATTATTAAACATTAAGGTTTGATCTAACTCATTTGACAATTCTCATCAGCAGAACGTATTACAGATAGAAAGATGCATGTCAAAAACATATTTTAGTAAGTATAGCCTGCATCACCCAGGCTAGGACTATGGTCGATCTATAATATAGGCTACATAAACAAATTGGAGAATTATTATATTCAATAATCAGTTATTGAGCAGACAAATTATGTTTTAAAATGGTTAATAATGATGTTAATGCAATGTAATTTTTTTTTAAATCATTGCAGAGTATATTTTACAGTAGATTGAGAATTTTGCAAACATGCTAAAATAATTAATTGGACAACTTTCAGTTACTATGGGCCAAAGAACACCTAACACCTGCTATTAATGTAATCAAAATTAAATTAACAATGTAGAAGAAATTGAAAGAGAACATTTTATAACAAGGCAAAATAATTCAGAACAATCTACTTTGTCTTGTTATAAAATGTTCTCTTTCAACTTTTGCTACGTTGTTAATTTAATTTTTATTATATTAATAGTAGCTGTTACTGTTAGGTGTTGTTTGGCCTTTAATAACTTAAAGATGTCCCATTAATTATTTTTGCATATTTGCAAAATTCTCAATAGTTTTTCAGCTTTCTTTATATGGTTAAACAATGTTTCTATTAAATTATATTGGGTGTTTATTTGCTTTATATGTGTTAGTTTTCATGTTATAAATGTTAGGTTAATTAAAACTGATGTATAAAAATGGCTAAAGAAAATTTCATTTGGTTAAAGAAATGTCTGACCTTTAGCCAAATTGGCTAAAGGGATGATAGGCCCAGCATTAGCCTAGCATAAGTAATGGTATATGTACATCTTTATAACAACATGTAAGTCTCAAAAAGGCTTGGCACCACTTGAAGGTCAGTGCAATTATTGCTGGCACTAAAACAATAAAGGTTTGATTTAGGTTTCTAATCCTACACTTCTAAAGCCAACATTTGATTGAAAATTAAGCAAAATAAACAGGGCATAGAAAATTGTGTACTTGTGTACAAATAAGATCTAAATATCTCAATATTACCATTATAATTGTATCTCCACCTACATTTGACACTTCATTTCATTAGTTCAATCATTTAATATCATCCTAGGTATATTTATGTTTTACAAATATTGTGACTTAATACACATTTTGAGATCCAGATTTATGCATTACCTTGTAGTGCTCTTGGAATGAGAGATAAATAAATTGTTTGTTGACCACGCCATCTTTTTGGCCTCATTGTGATAGGGGCTCTGTAATTGCCAGAACAGGTTAGAATTGACTTAAAATATACCTATTTTTAATCTATATGCTCAGGTAGTTTCCTCCAAACAGCTAAAACTTGGGCTAACGCAGGAGTTCACTACTGGTTACACATTTACCCCCTGTGTGGGATCTTTCACTTCCCCTGGCATAGACACTAGATAGAAGGGACCACCAGTTTTAATGTCTCTTCCGAAAGACAGGCAAATGTTTGGTGTAAAATTAATATTGTATCATTGAAAAGTGGTATAATTTTACTCATCTGTTAGTACTTAGTACAGCAATTAAATATATAGAATAAGGGGATTTATGAGTGATGGAATGAGGTACTAATAAGATGGCAGCTTTGTTATAGCAGTTCCACAATACCGCCCGTTACATCGTTATTCCGTCCCTCATAAATATACCCTATTCTATGTATTCATACCAACAGATGAGTTGCATTATACCATTATTCAATGATATGTTTTAAGTCCATTCCAACCTGTTCTGCTGCTTGTTCTGCCTCTGACAATTAGAGCCCCAATGACATTGTTTATAAAACATACATATGCGTGGGAAGATGTTGAATGATTGAATTAACGAAATGAAGTACGAAATGTAGGCAAATGTACAGTCCTAACGGTAAAATTGAGGTGGGTCAGGATTCTACACAACATGACAAGACGGTCGACAAGATTGTGAGAAGTGACATTTGTGTTTGTAGCGACTCTAAAGGGAAAGGCCCACGGAGTTTCGTGTTTCTTTTTGTGATACTAAATAATTATTCATAAATTTAAACATTGTTTATGATAACCCGGTAAATAACGCTATGTACAATTTTTTATGCACTTGGTCTCCTTTTACGAAATAATGACAACTGTTTAATTATGAATTATATTATCGCCCACGATGAATCATTTGTGCTACTAAATAAAGCAATAAACCGGTAAGTGTTCTATGTAATACTTACCATTTTAAATTAGCATAATTCTTAAACACATTCTAACTGTTGATTTTTATGGATCTGGATAGCCATATGTAATGATAATCCAAAAACAATCACGCCAGCTTTGAAGAAGACGGAGTAGTTTTCTCTCGAATCTCGGTCACCAAGGCCTCGACGACCAGTAATCCGTTAGGTGTCACCACTCACCACCATGTTCCTGATTTACTATCTACGCATTCGCTTTAGATAAGAGCAACGGAAATTTGCCCTGAGAGACGAGTTAGCGCAGGACTACGTCTGAAAGCTCATGTGCACATTCAAGAAATAAAATGTATTCTATACTCATCTATTTTATGATACATAGATCATCTTACCATCCCTACACTAATTATAGGCGCGGAAAGTCCAAATGCCTAGATGGTATTACAATTTTGGCTGCAACTAAATATACATAGTATGCATGTCGTATCTGACAACATTGGAATATTAATTATGCACATATTGGTACGGATGATTGCTTTACGATTGCGACTATATAATCACTCAGAAAATATAGCGGTGCACCGAAAATAAAGTCAGAAACGGTCATCAGTTATTGTGGAAAACAAATGCCGTCTCCTCCGACTGTGCATACGTTGCAGTAAACCGCCTAAGGGTGAGGCTAAGACTGGTCCAGTGGAGGTGCGTCAGATGGACAGATGGAGACAAAACGTCCACAACAAGAAGAAACGATTGTAAATGACGCTTGTCATAGCGTCTGAAATCATCAAACACGGAAACCTGCACTACTGAAACATCTGCATAAACTTCTTTGCTTTTGACTTTGGAGAAAAAGTATAGAGAAAACACTAGAAATTGTACCCGAACTGTCGCTATAACGTAGTTTTGATAAAACACCCAAAGGAATGTGGTTTAGCAGCACTAAAACAAGGGGACAAAGAGGAGATGGGGAGTGTTTAGGGATTTGAAAGGTCGTGAACATTATTCGTGGAAGCAATGTTCTAACAAAAAAGAACCAATGTTCTCACGGAAGATTATAAATATGTGGAACAAGTATGTACCGAATTTGAATCTGCTCTGTTGCAAAAACCCATTGAGGAAGCACAGCCAGAGTTAACAACTTTCGACAGATCCCGACGATATAAACACGCGTGATAGGACGTTTCCTAAAGTGTCGCTGTCTTCCATTACTGGTCCAGACGCGGACCATCAGATCCGTCACAAACTGTACGTCCACAACGCCGTACGTGCAAATGTGGCATCTGTAACAGCATCCCCATTTGTGCCACACGATACTCCATTCAAAAATGATTCTTGCAATACAAGTGTGTCTAGCTAATGTTTACAGATACGCTTGCGATACAGTGAACGAAACTGTAAATTTGGCTGAGACCTGCATAGTAGCGGTTTATTCAGTGGAACGCCCGCAGTGTGCGTCCCAAGATAGATGAATTGCGACTGATAATGGGAAACTATAAGCGTGAGGCTGACATGCTGGGCATCACAGAGACATGGTTGAATACAATTTGCAGTGATAGTTACGTGGCTATCGACGGCTACAACCTCGAACGAAGAGACAGGTCCACAGGTAGGTGGAGGAGTGGCTGTCTACCTCCATGACAGTGTGCCATACAATCGACGACACGATCTAGAGAAAGATCAGCTCGAGGATCTCTGGGTTGAAATAAAATGTCCCTGCTCCCTCGGTATCCTCCTGGGAACCGTCTGTCGACCACCGGGTTATATCCATATTGACAATTGGTGCTCACTGGTCGAATCCACACTAGAAAGAACTCAAGGTGAGAGTATAAGGAGAACATTTTTATGGGTGACATAAACTTTGTGAATGGTGTAGTCACAAATGAGGAATGGCGAGGTGTTGTCGACGCATTCCAACTAACGCAGGTCATCACATCACCTACCCGTGTAACTGCAACAACATATCTACACGACACACCCCCAACATGTTACAGCCAGCGAGGTTGGCGTACTCTCTGCCAGTGATCACCGTCCAGTAGTAATGTTACGCAATTGCAATTCAACAAAGACTGATATCCCCCTGCAATCACATATCGACAATATAAACACTTTGATACATATTATTTTGTGCATGATCTGATGCCATGGTCAGATCTTGCTAAACATGCTGATGTAGACGATGCGCTGGATGCATGTATGTCAAGATTTGTTGGTGTGGTACAGATGCGCCACTGAATCGCAGAAACGTCAAGCGCAAACAAAAGCCAGATTAGCTCACAGGAGACATCGTTGTCGCCATGTAAGATATATATATATATATATATATATATATATATATATATATATATAGAGAGAGAGAGAGAGAGAGAGAGAGAGAGAGAGAGAGAGAGAGATAGGCTCAAGTGGCAATAGAGGTGGGACAACTATAAAGTTTGGCGAAACAAGGTGATCCAGACAGCAAAAACATCCTTCTATCAACATATCATCGAAGAGAACACCGGAAATCAGAAATCCACGGCAACCGTGGGCGCATCTGCGTGAAATGTGTCCACGAGACGTTAACAAGAACGATATGTATCATCAGGGATGGTAAACAAGAAGTCACAGAACTTGAAACCATTGCAAACATTTTCAACGAATACTTCACACACATAGCCAGTCAATATGCTAGTTACAACCAAGACAACAAAAACAACAACAATAACAAAAACACACACAACCACACCACACGCACACGCACACACACACACACACACACACCACACACGCACACACACACACACACGCACACGAACAAAAACAAAAACAAAAACAAAAACAACAACACACACACACACACACACACACACGCACGCACGCACGCACGCACGCACGCACGCACACACACCACACACACACACACACACACAGCTCAAACATTTTATCAGTGGCAAGCTGGATACAGCATTCTCGATACCAGAAATCAAAGAGCACACGGTGTACAGAGCACTCATGGCCCTCCGTTCTGATATGAGCCAACAAAATCAGTGTTAGAGTGCTGAAAGCAGCTGCGCCTGCCATCACAGTGTCCGCCCCAACACTCATTAGCAAAAGCATTGTGAGGGGAAATTTTCAAACGTTGTGGAAACTTGCGAAAATTACCCCGATACACAAGAAAGGAACTATTGAAAACAAGGACAATTATCGACCGATCTCTGTACTATTGTGTGCTCTTAGCAAGATATTGGAGAGACATGTACATGACAGCCTGTATGTACCTATCTCATGTTTCACAACATGCCGCATGACGGTCAACCGGGTTTTCGTGCCAAGTACTCATGCGAGACAGCACTGAATTACATGGTGCATAAGTGGGCGACGGCGATTGACAAAGGACTTGTGAATGGTATAGTGCCGTTAGATCTGCGTAAAGCTTTTGATCTTGTGAACCACGCAGTTTTACTGGATAAACTGGCCATGCATGGACGTTCACGACAATCATTGCGATGGTTCTAGTCATACAAATGTTTGTCTTGTTCACGGGCAAACAATTGGAGAAGTCTGAAATAACAACGGGAGTCCCACAAGGCTCTATTTTGAGACCACTGTTCTTTATTGTGTTTATGAACGACATGTCCATGAGCATAAGAACAGTAAGCAATGTGGACATGTATGCTGACAATTCCGCCATCAGTGCCTGCGGGAACTTACAGAAATTCGAACAGAAGCTAGACAACAACCTACAGGGAATCTCCAACTGGTGTGACGAAAATAGGATGGTCATCGATGTTGAACAAAACGAAGATCGTGATCGTCACTACCCGGCAAAAATGGCAATACCATGACAAAAAGACTATCAATATGTATCAAGGGAGACAATCTCGAAGTGATCGAAACTCAGAAGTTACTTGGGCTTCAAGTGGATAATTTCCTCCCCTGGCGCGTGAAACACAGACAGTCACTGTTGGTATTCAAAGCAGTGAATGAATTGGCTCCAGACTATAATTATGTGTGCGTTGTTTAAATCGGTCTCGAACATTTCGACCAGAAAAACGTCTTCAAGAACTCAATTGCTGTTAATGCGATACAAATATGGAATAACTTAGATCTTGAAATAAGAAACTTAAACTCTCTGTCTCTCTGTCTCTGTCCCCCCTCTCTCTCTCTCTCTGTTTCTTCTCTCTCTCTCTCTCTCTCTCTCTTCTCTCTCTCTTCTCTCTCTCTTCTCTTCTCTCTCTCTTCTCTCTCTCCTCCCTCCTCCCTCCCTCCCTCCCTCCCTCGCTCCCTCCTCCTCTCTCTCTCCCCCCTCTCTCTCCCTCCCTCCCTCCCTCTCTCTCTCTCCTCCCTCCCTCCTCCTCTCTCCCTCCCTCCCTCCTCCCTTCTCTCCCTCCTCCTCCCTTCCCCTTTCCCTCCCTCCCTCCTCCTCCCTCCCCCTTCTCTCTCCCCTCTCTCTCCCTCCCTCTCTCTCTCTCTTTCTCTCTCTCTTTCTCTATATCTCTCTCTTTCTCTCTCTCCCCTCCCTCCCTCCCTCTCCTCCCTCCCTCCCTCCCTCCCTCCCTCCTCCTCCCTCCCTCCCCCTCTCTCCCTCCCTCCTTCCTCCCTTCCCTTCCCTCCCTCCCTCCCTCCCCCTTCTCTCTCCCCTCTCTCTCCCTCCCTCTCTCTCTCTTTCTCTCTCTCTTTCTCTATATCTCTCTCTTTCTCTCTCTCCCCCTCCCTCCCTCCCTCCCTCCTCCCTCCTTTATTCACTCACTGTTTTAACTGCATTACGCATTTTATTAGGTAACCTAGTATATCTACATTACATTCTATGTGCATTTGCATTACCATTCACGACTCTTGGTAAAATAAAATGTATAGTTTATCAGGTTATCTTGAATAAATTATATTTATTATTATTATTATTGTACTGCAGCAGATGGGTAGAATCGGTGCTAGATTCCAAGAGACGTGTGTTGTCAGTGGCATTTCGTGTCGTACTGAACAGTTTAATATTATATTTATGAGCATCAGCACCGTGTACACGTGGCGACAAGGTAGACGAAGTATTGACGGAGAGTTCGCTGAATTGACTTTTTAGTGTGAGTGAGTGACTACCGGGAGCACACAGGAGCTTTGGGGTTAAACCAGGCGTCACCTGTATCACTGTCAGTTATCTATAAACGTAATGTTTTATTTACACTTTGGGCTAAAATACAAATAGCGAACACTGTTTCGGGCTTACAAAACGCAACTGGCAGGCAGCACATTATCTTCAACATAATTATTCTAGTTTTGTGAATAGAATAATCGACGGATAGACAATTTCCCTTTAATTCTGTGATAAGAGCATATTTAATACAAGAACACACAACATACCAATACAGACAATGATTTTTAGTTTCTTTTTATTGCACATATGGCACATGTTAAATTTTGGTCCACCCCAACGATGCACGGAAGTTAACGTGTCAATGTCGCCACATTGGCAGAACGAGTGTTGCAGCGATGGTCTATGCAGTTTCGGTTTCGCTATTAACTTAGAGACAATCACTTCATACACTAGCACACAGACGAATGTTCACGAAAGTAACCTATCATTTTATGTTCGGCAACTTTTGTAGTCACTATCAGTGTAGAACGAATGTTTCGTAGAAAGATGGCGCTTTTTCTTCCGTCGAAACACCGCTTTGTATGGAAGTGTCTATCAATACACGTTTTATTGCGATGGTTACTTTGTCAATAACTTAGAAAGTACGACGGCACACTTGGTACTTTATCGCACCGGTTACGAGGTGCGTGTCAAGCACACTGTCGGTTGTCCGAGGTTCTCCTGTCGCTACGGCCTATGTCGCAAGACTCCGGATTAATTGTTGTGTCGTCACCTTGTCATGCAGTCATCATCTTGCCGCCTGTAGTCACCTTGTTGCCTGTCGTCATCAGCCGCCGGTCGTCGCTGTAGACAAAACGATATATTTAAACCTCACCAAAGCAACTGAGGCCACTCGGCATCGTATCAATTATGGATAATAAATTGTATACATGTCGAATTAAATTGTGATCGGGTCACGTGTGTTGCGTAATTTATGCGATGTTAAAAACGTTGACAAATAATGAATACATTTCAGAGTAAATTAACGCATGCTATTTACGATGGCATTTTGGCAATCCATTCATACAAAGAATTCCAGACTCACCACGGAGACTGCCGCGGAGGACATGAATAGTTGTCACGTGATATCTCGCCATGACAGCAGCGACGCCAGAGAAGTGTCAAGTAGACGTCGAAACTCCGACTCTCTCTGACCTTAGACAACAATAATACCAATGTCAAAATTAGAATGATCTTGAAAACGTCATCACCTGCCGCGTAAAACGTCAAGAATGTGGTATTTTCCGACCTAAAACAAAGACAAAAGCCACTAATAACATTTAAAATATTTCTCTGTCTCATTGTGTCGTGTTTAGTGGTTCGGTAGCATGTCGTGGCTTATATGTAAAGGCATAATTACTACATTTAAAATGCAAACGAAAGGTCACGAATTATAACATAACATCACGAAGATATTGTACGCATCTAGAATGACGCAATCATTCAAATATTCCCTTATTATTGCTGTTGCTGTTGCAGCTGCTCTGTCGTTTCTTTCCACTGCGAATCCACGATTTGCCGCGACTTACGCTGTACTGGTTTCAACATGCAAACAGAACATATGGATACTGTATCTGAAGATCTAATACACAACGATACCCGTGTCCTTACTTTACCTTCATCGACTGTAACGTCAAAGCTTTTCAACGTCACGGAACGTTCGTCAATGACGTGCATGTCATCACAGAACAAAGCATTCTTCCTGATGCTCTCAACTGATGCCACTGACGATGCATGAAACAGAACACATACACAGTGAAAATAAATGACCATTATCAACATCACGATGTTTAGAATGTTACTCTGCGACAGAATAACCAATAACCAATGAATGGAATACCAACCTGAAGACACCCAAGTATCTATAGCAGGGGATATATATGTACCTTCGCTAGAGGTGTTGTCAAAGGTGCCCGCGGACGTTATGACGGATTCTTCAGCAAGAAAACAGAAAGAAAACAAAACAAGTGTGCAATGACATCACACTAACTGCTTTGTCCTACCTGTCGAACTGGCGCGTTGAAATGCCAGCAGCTCAGCTCGCGATCCTGTCTGGGACCATCTGAAAGAAAACAAGTTGAGAATTAACAAACACAAACTGTGGAGTCGGTAGCATCATATGTGGATATGGCAAATGCACATCTACCTTTTGCTCAATGTTCATCTTCATATGTCCCCTGACGTCACGGCTGATGCTTTGCACATACAACAGAAAAAACGACAACATTATCAGGGCAACGGAAAATATGATGCAACATGAGACCTGAAATGCATACAAGTTCGACTTAGCAAGCTAAAGTTGACACTTACCCTTTGCTGATATTCCTTCTTCCGATGTCCGCTGACGTCACGGCATATGAAAACAGAAAAAAGATCGTTAACAGAGCAATTAATTAGTTAGTCATGAGGTTCTCTTCAGCGTCCTCTTCTGTGTCCTCTTCTGCGTCCTCTTCTGCTCCATCTTCTGCGTCCCCTTCTGCGTCCACTTCAGCGTCCTCTTCAGCGTCCTCTTCCGTTCCTCTTCAGCGTCCTCTTCTGGGTCCTCTTCAGCGTCCTCTTCTGCGTCCTCTTCTGCTCCATCTTCTGCGTCCCCTTCTGCGTCCTCTTCTGCGTCCTCTTCTGAGTTACATCACCTGAAACATAAAAAACCAGTTAAGAATTAGTGACTAACCTTTTGCTGATACTCCCACTTCAGGTGTCCGCTGACGTCACGGCTGACGCTCTGCTTCTGCAACATAAAAACGAACACAATTAACAGAGCACAAACAAGCCTTATGCAGCCTGCTAGCACATAATGACACTAGAACACTACTATCGTCACACCACCATGACACTTTGTTATAATATATGGTATCTTACTGTTCGGCTGTAACTGTAAAGTTAAATTACTGTCACAGCAACAATTTATTCACATCGCAGTGACGTGGATAGTTCATACACGTTGAAACATACGTGCGGTCTATCACGCATGGAACAAGCGTCGTAATTATCCATAACGGGACTAGGAAAGCATGTTATAATTGATAAACATTACTGTTCATAACGAGAACACAAATCGTTTGCCCGTTAGTAAAATGGCGACCGGAAATTCCGTAATGAGAACAGCGAGTCTAGACTATGGTGTGACGTAACGCCCATGTCGCGGTGACGTCATATCAACGAAAAGTAACTGAAATAGTGTATATTAATATTATTACGCAATTTGTATAACACAGACAGTCATAAGATTTTAAAACAAGTTATAGGGCCTTCTTATTGGGGTGATTTTAGTAATAATGATCCTGCACATTTAAGCTTCGCTCGCTCTCGGTCTCAGAACCCTTTGGCGCACCCGTCTAATCATTTATGTTGCAACAGCATTATGACAAAAACTTCGTACTGCGACATTTTCACCTTACCTCACGCGTGACAAGTTGTTATATCTTACCGTAAAATATAGATCTCTATTACAATATTTGTTGTTTCTACAAACTTACCGTGCGGTCGAACGCCTCATTCTCGATCGTTCACCATGGAAAATGATCACGCCTCCTATAACAGTGTTCACGTCATTTCCGTTCTAGACGGCAAACCTTGTGGCATGCGCAGAACTAGCATTAATATAGTTTCCGTTCTAGACGATAAAGGAGTGATATGTTAACTTCCATAACATGCATAATTTAAATTATAAACACATTAATAAGTCATACATGTTAACATATGTGGCATCCGTCAGTCTAGTCAGATAGATGCCTTTTGACAATTGATCTCCAATTTCCACGATCACTGGTAAAGGTCTACCAGTTGCTAATGTCCCAGAGACAAGTTCACAATATAGGACATCTTTAGGTGCCCTGCCATTAGCCTTTCGATGAGTAACCATATATATATATATATATATATATATATATATTATATATATATATATATATATATATATATATATATATATAATAAATAAATATATAATAATAAATAAATATATACAATATATAAATAATAACAACACTAGTTAAATTATAGTTTTAAAATATTTCAAATTACATATCGAGATTATGGTTGCAGGCCCGCGTGTAGATCTGATGTGCTTTTATACTACGTGTACAGCTAATAACTGACGAAACAGAGCAGGCACAAGAGTTAATAACACGCCTAGAACAAGAAGCAGGAAAAGTCGGCCTACACTGCAATGCAACGAAAACAGAAATTCAAGCATTCAACAATGATACACCGATATATAACTGTAAACCCAAGGGATGGAACAATATTAAAAATCATTTAAAACTTTAAATACATGCATGGATGGAGAACACAGACAAAGACTTCAAAGTAAGAAAAGCTCTTGCCTGGAGTGCCTGTAACGAACTACGAAAGATATGGACGTCAACACTCTCAAAAAGGATAAAAATCAGACTGTTTATTGCTACCGTCGAATAAGTTCTACTATATGGTGCGGAAACGTGGACAATAACACAAACTATGAAAAAGCAACTTGACGGTTGTTACACTAGAATGCTACGGATGGCCTTAATGTCTCATGGAAACAACACATACCCAATATACAACTATATGGTGAATTACCGCCAGTATCCACCAAAGTACAACAAAGAAGAATGCGGCTCGCTGGGCATTGTGTCAGACACAAAGATGAAGTCACCAACAAACTTGTCCTGTGGCAGCCAACGGATGGACATGCAAACCGGGGAAGGCAAACAATGACTTATGTTGACAACCTGCTGCAAGATACAGGGCTGGGAAACCCAAGTGAACTGCAGACAGTCATAATGGACAGATGGTGCTGGAAGGGTTGTGTGTTCAACGCGCGGCGTCCTGAAAGACGACCAAGATGAGATGAGATATAGGTATTTTACTGTCTGACAGACTGACAAATGCAGGCTTAATTTGCTATCTGTTTTACCTTGACGTATTACCATCTTCAGCAAGAATATCAGTTATATATCCAAACCGGATCTAAAGTTAGGACGTCTGAACTTACTATCAGTGTATATACGGCGGCAGTTGTCTTCATTGGATTAGCCGCTTTTTGGCTCTCAGTATCTGCGTCTCGAGGAGTAGGCCCTATGTCTATATTTGTTCATACTGGAGCTCCCACCTACTGGTAAACGAACGGAAAAGAATTATGCGGGTGGGATTTCTGTTTTGACAGGGCTTGAACGGCTAAGGGGTAAAAGCTAGTATTAAAGCGGTTGGTCCTGGTTTTAATGGATCTGAATCGGCGACTAGATGGAAGAGGTTCAAATAGGTCACGGGCAGGATGGGATGAATCTTGAGAGATGAGAGTGGCTCTTCCTAACAGGCGCTGCCGATACAGTATTTCAAGACTGGGAAGTTCTCTGCCGATGATTCGGGAAGCAGTTTTCACAACTCTGTTTAATCTGAGGGTTTCCTTCTGAGTAATAGACCCAAACCATACTGTGATAGAAAATATCAGAACACTCTCGATTACAGCTCTGTAAAAGTTGAGCATGACCTGTGTGGTCAAACCAAACGAGCTTAACCTTCGTAAAAAGTACAGCCGCTGCTGGGCCTTTTTGACAATATTAACAACATTTAGCTCCCATTTAACATTAAAAATGTCTTAGCAACTGTTGTTCCTATCCATGTTTTCATTTTATGTGTGCAACCATGTTTTTATATAACATATAAAGCCATGCAAACTGTGAGTGTATATTTTGTTTTCGATTATATCAGAGGCGTCATTTATAATATCTTGCTGGCTGTATCTAAGACATTTCATTGCAAATTCGTGCTTAGTTCTAAAAGAATGTATATTGCACAACGTTTTTGGATGCTTTGAATTATATTTCTTTGATCTCCCCAAATCATGAAACAATGACAGTAATAAATTTATATGTGATACATTTATTTATAATGATAAAACATTATTTTAATCTGTTTAATATGTCAATTGTTTTTGGACACTTCTCCATGTGTTTTCTCCAATTTATGTTATTGTCTAAAGTAAATCCTAGAAAGTTGAATTCATCTTCGCTGTCAATGTATACACCATCTGTTTTAAGCGTAAGAGTTTGCATATGTTTATTAGGCACATGGAAACCATGTATTTAGTGTGCTAATATTTAATAATAATTTATTTATATTTAGCCATTCGTTAATTTTAGAAAGTTCTTTTCATTTTTGTGTAGTTTATGTCCTTTTATTATTGAGAGTGGTTTTGATCAGATAATTTAAAGAGGTAGACAGTGTATTGTCATCAGCATACGTAACAAAATTAAAGAATTGACTAGCTTGTGAAAAAATCGTTTATATAAATGATAAATAATAGAGATCCTAGGACAGAATTTTATGGGACACCGATTGTAATAGGTAAAATATCTGAATTTACTTGTAAAATTTCAATATATTGTTTTTTGTTTTGTAAATAAGTTTTGAACAACTGCAAGTTTGAACCATTTAGGTTATAGTATGCTTTTTTGTAAAATATTATGGCCAATAGTGTCAAATGCCTTTGAAAGTCAAGAAATAATTTAATTGGTATATGATTTGTGTCCATGTTAGTCACAATTCTATCAGTTGCACCCCTTAGAAAACATCACGTTCTAAATATTGCCGGGCGTTTCCTGTCACCAATTCCCCCATATCAATTATTGGGGATGAGACTTCTGTCCAGACCAGGGGTGGGCAGCCTAGAAGATGGGGGAAACTAAATGAAGCTCTTCAAAGAAAACAACTTCAGGCTATCCAGAAACATGCACCCGGCTATGGGCTCTGCTCCGGACACCCAAAGGCGGCGGAGAGGGGGAAATGCGCAAAACGTGTATGCATGTATGTCTTCCGTTAATCTCTAGGTGTATATTAGTTCACCACGTGAATTACGTTTGTGTGACGTCACGAGTGCGTTGACGCGCGAGACCTTGGCGCGGCCATGACTCGTTGACGGGACAGGGCTATAGGTCCACGGCTGTTGAACTCGGAGTATTCTCAGTGTGTTCGCTCGTAGCGGCAGTATAATGACATTCGACCTCTCCAGGTTGAGTTATTATGGGTCCAGGTAAGCCGACATCTTTGATAAACGAGATATCGACTTAATCGAATTGGTGTTCAATGTCGTGACCACGTTACTTCAAAGACATATTAATATCGTCTTGACACTTCTTAGGTTACATTCCGTTTATGTCTATAGCACTAGCCTAACACTCGGCGATTTTTACCATTAAGGAATTTTTAGTCCAAGTACAGATTTAAACACACATGACATGTACCCTTTAGAAACACCAGTTATATTTTGCTTCGTTCACGGTTAATATGGCGGGCAGGCGGGAAAATGAACAAGTATTTTAGACAGACATTTAATGTAAACAAACCAGTGATTGGTCCAAGCAAGTGTTGCGTAGTTCCAACAGGGGACGTATTCGAATAATAAAGATGAAGAATACTTTATAAATCCCCGCAGGGAAATTGCATCGCTGCCTGTGTGCCACATACAAATAAATATACATAAACTATAAACATGCCAGAGTAAATACCATTTAAAAAGTAAATAAAATAAAATACAAACATGATATAAAAATCACACAAAAGTCCAAAGTATACGTTTCAAGTCACCTCTACGCCAACGCCCTCATTCGTTCACTAGTCATCGCTAGTTCTGCCTCTCCTCTTATTATAAAGGGTGATTGCCGAAGCCTCGAATGCTGCACGATACTCAGCCATTTTGGTTAAATTCTATTTTCGCAGAAACAGCACGACAAATTCGTTACACAATATTTATCCAATAATCATAACATATGCTAATAACAGTCTTCAAACAATTCGATTGAAAAAGGTACTTAAACGCAAACAATTAAGCATGTCTCTACAAGAAACATGAGCTCGACTGAACAATAGATGACATGCGTTATTTTTTTCGACGAAATTTTAAATGAGGAACAAACCGCGCGTTGGAAATCACATTCTGGTTTTCAGCTTATATCTTTACATTTATAGATTGCACGCACGTGTGCGTGCATGTGTGCTGACCTAAATTAAATGAGCAAGACATAGGTCTCTTCTTGTTGGAATTATATTCTTATACAGTGTACTTGCAAACATTCGAAACATTTTGACAGGTCATTTGGTAATGACATTTTCGCTAGTGATTTGCTCCTAACTGAAAACCCGGCCCAATGATGCCCGCACGCACACACACACGCACGCACGCACGTACGCACGTACGCACGCAAACACAAAGTTTTAACACATGCCAAATATTCAAATTGTGCTATTGTTAACAGGCCTTCTTTGAGGCCTTGTATTTTATCATAACAATTACACGTAGGCTTATTTGAGTCACAGGAATATATCATTAGATGACATTAACAATAAATGCATATAAGTACCTTTAATCCTAAATGTGGAGTATTAGGCAAACTAAATTATAGTTTTTATAATACAAAAATATGTTTTGGTTATCTTTGTAATAACCAATATATTATTATGCACAAAACATACATAAGTATGGTGTACACGTATGACACAAACTAACAGGGCAATTTACCTACTCCCATTGTGAAGCTCCTTGTTCGGTTGAACCATTAGACACGCAGTGACGTAGTATAGCGTAAGATGACACCTGCCAACTAGCGATCATGCGCACTTATAAACGCATATAACAGTTTGCGTACCTATGCTACATGCGGTCTAGAAGATATCTTGCTATAGGTCCAATATATCAGCACCATTGGTGGCTTGCAGCGCCACCCACTGGTTGCCCATATCGGACAATACACTGTAGTGGTATTATAGTTGTCGGCCATGGCATCAACGTCTGTTATTCAGTCGAGACGTAAACAGCCTGTTGAGATGACTAGCATGTGTGCGTACCTTTAGGATATATTCACAATAAAAAACCCATTTGACTACAATGAATGATGTGATCATTAAGCTAAGTATGTTATACCAAGACCATTAGTGTGGTGTCAGACCTTTGCATGCAACAACGAATTCCACCAGTGCCAGTTGTTTCATCGGTCACTGTAGTTGACCTCGATGAGCATGCACTGGGCATAGATCGATGTGTTCACCGTTTAAAATACTGTTTTCGATACAGGGTTGATGGCATCCAGCGTTCTGCGTGGCATCAGCAACCTATTGAAATCAGAATTCCTGGAGACCGTCTTCAGCAGCGAGGATTCAGTCACATCGATGGCCTCATCGGCAAACAGCGCAACAACTAGAAGTTCTGCAACGTCTAGGAACAGACGGCCTCGAAACCCAGCGATGTTTCCTGGAGGTTCTAATGGCGTCAGTTCTCGCACCGCAAGTGGGACCGAATCGCTTAAATCGCACACGACTTCTGTCGGTAAAAACACAAATATGTCCGAAGAGCCATTCTTGAATGAAACCATCCGGCGTCAAATGTTAGGACAGCACTCAAGAGTAAAAAATCCCCGCAAGTCTGCACACACGTTCCAGACGTCTGCTCCCGTCGGAAAAACGTCGTTCAGCAATACACATCGTAAAGATTTCTCGAAAATCGACGTGAATGGTAGAACTGGCAAAACGTGTAACAGGACTTCTCACAAGACTGGGAATTCTGGTCTCTTTAGAGATAGGCCCGCAAAAAAACTATTATTAATTAATGACGAAAGGATCTCTTTATCAAAACACCGTCCAAATACAAAGGCGGACATTAAGACTGCTGATACGTTCAGAAGAGCTCGCTCCGGTGGAGGTGGGTCCGCCAGAAAGTCGTCATTCGTTAATAAAAACCAGGAACATTTGTTACGAAACGAGACAAATACTAGAGCGAATAGTGAGACCACCTATACGTTTCAGGATTCTGGTCTCAATGGAGATAAGCCCGCTAAACAATTGTCGTTCGTTGACGAAGATACGGGCATTTTGCTAAGAAACAGGTCTGTTTCATATCCGGATACTATAACCTCTTACGTGTTCGTGAAGTGTGACCCCGTAACAGGAGAGCCCCTCCAAGACAGCCCGTTATTTAATGAAAACCTGGAACCTTTGTTAAGAAACGAAATGAACGCTAGCACTAATGTCCCTTATACGCATACGAAACATCCTTCCGTAGGCGGCTATGGGCCCGCTAAAAATTCGAGGTTCGTTATTGAAGAACGAGACAATTTGTTAAGGCAAGCGGCGAATACTAGGCCGGACGTTATGACTGCTAGCACGTTTGCGCAGCCTGGCGTCGTGGGAGACGTGTATGTCGGAAAGTCGTTCTTCTCTGACGAAAACCAATATAACATGTTTAGAAACAATGCAGGAAAAGGCGGTAATACGTACATGTCTGTGAGGTCTAGTCCAACTGGTAGTTGCACCCCACCTCCGGCTTCGTTCCTTCGTGGAAATCAACAATATCGTCCAAGAAACGAGTCGACTGCAAGAACGAACGCAAAGGCCACGCTTAAACTTAAACAAGGCGATGCATTTAGTGGAAACGTGTTCCTTCGAGAGCCGTGTGTTGTTGCCGACCACAACCACCGATGCACGCGATGCAAGAAGGCAAGATCGCACGCAAAGAAGCCGTACTGTAACGAGCGGTTTAGCCCCACCAGAGATCTGCCCGACCATCATTTAATAAGCGTCGACGCGTTGGACACAAGGAGAGACGCGAGAGCCTGGTGCACACCTCAGTACTGCTGTTCCACTGAAGGTATCCCAGTCATGGAGCCACCGAGAAACCGAACTAACCAAACAGGACATATAAGTAGAGTAGACAGAATAGATGTTCAAACTTCACACAATGTCGGGTTGTGTGGTCTCGCAGGAGACGGATTGGTGGCGCAGAACCCTTGGTCGCCGGGTGACAACTGTCGGTCGAATAAGAACAAGTGTGCCTGCAAGAACGCTCAGACGAAGAACAGTCGACACATACCGTACCATGCCGAACAACGGCGAACCACGAGAAGGTCGCAGTCTTTTCCGGTGTATCAGCGATTCTGGCAGGAATGGGAAGAACGTGTTACCAAGGAAGCACGTTCGTCGCACAAAAGTTGCACGGGAAAGGAAGATGCTAGTTTCAGGAGCAGACAACTGATGTACAAAACGCAACCCGGTTGTTACAGAGCCGACGGCGGACAACTAGCCACGGGGCAAGAACGACTCTTCGCGAACGGCGTATTAGTGTATGACAACGTCCACGGGTTGCCGGCAGATATGTGGAGAGGAACTGCGGACACACGGATAGACCATACCGTGTGCAAGCAAGCGTCATCAATGCAAACCCGTGCACGCCATAAGACGTGGCCGAAAGGAGGAAAGGTTTGTTTTGCGGAAGAGGTGCCGCGCGCAAATGCAACTCCGAACGGATATGACATCATTGATCACGATCCTGGCGAATCATCGGATTCGGATTGTTCAGAAGAGCTTGGAGCAATTGCACGGGGGAAGCAATTGTCCACGCCGCACCAGAGCGGTCCGGGGGACCCGAAAATGAAGAAATTCATCGCAACTGTGCGTGAATCTCCGTTCAATAGCCGCCCACCTCGGGAAGAAGTTATCACTGAACCGGAATCAGAAAACATCCTTTTCCCGACATGTGCATCGAATCGACACTCTATCTTTACACCGGACATCTCTGAGCAGTCTCACTTGTACAATAGGACAGTGCGTGAATCAGAGCAACAATCACCAGATGTGTGTAACCCTCTTGTGTCGAACAATGTTGATCAGAATGCCGTCCGTCGACAGTTGTCAAATAGCTGCCACCCAGTCTACCCGACACAAGGCGATGACCGACTTGACTTCGAAAGGCTGTCACCATGTCATCCGCTGCATGCAAACCGAAGAACAGACGAAACATTTTGCGTCGGACGTACGTCGCAATGTCAGATCAACGGGACTTTTACGAGAGAATACGACGCATCAATGACGTTCTGCTCACCGGAAAGAACGGAGAGGGTCGTACGGACACAGTCGTTCCCGCAACAACCTTCCCCTGCGTCTCAGGTCGATGCCGGGCGAGTGGCTAGTGACCGGGTGATGCCCGTGAGACGTCGACAAACGTGGGTCAAAGACGAAGCGAACTTGGTTTTCAGACATTCGTCGTCACCGTGTCCGTCAATGATGTCACGTTCTTCTCACTACTCCACGTCTCAACCTCCGGACGACGACCACGTGGAATCTCGCCGGGCGTTCTCGCAAAATTCTCGACCGTTTCGACCGAACGACAGCGCAGACTCGCCGAACACGGCAAGCAAATGTCAACCCGTGGACGAGGAAAGCACTCAACACAAATACACACGGTTACTCGAATCGCCCGAGCGCCAGCTCCAGAAGCAACCAGCTCAACAAACACAACAGGACCCCACTCCTCATATCCCTCCTCCTCCTCCTTCTCCTCCTCCGCAGACGTCGGAGCCGGTCAACGAACAAAGAAACGCTCACAGAAATGACTCTCCCAAAAAGTGGCCGTGGGACGAGCAAGTCGTCGGGCCCAAACGGACTTGCAGCGCGCCAAGTACATTTTCTAAAGCTGCTCCGACGGACGACAAACCTTCGACTCCTGAAGTGAAGGTGGCGCCGACCAAAAGTGCTGCAGAGCCGAAACGTTGCCAGGACGTCGCTGGAAAGTCCACGGACGACGTTCATACCGACGAACTCGAGCGGCACGAAACGATCTACAGGAAACACATGGCTGGTGAGTCGTCATAGACAGATAACGAATTCCGCTCTCATATTCGATGTGCATGTGTACCGCTGTCTTGTTAACGACAGTCAGATTAATATATGTAGTTACTTATTATCGTTAAACAGTAAACTTACCTTCAGACAAATCTTGATATAAAATATAACACATTTGTGATATTATTTGTGGAACGTTTGGATTATTCAATTTCCATCATGATCAATGTGTTCATCTATATTTTTATGATATTATTATGTTAAGACGTTACGGGGATCGAGGCACGTGTACTAATTGTATATCACGGTCCCACGTGTATATTTCATAACCAAATTTAATCGCAATCGTGGTTGCTGGCACCTTGGCGTATATGTCTGCTGCATATACTGTGTCATAACACACATATACAAAAATGACGAATAATATAGGCAGTTGCCAATAATGTAAAGTAGGAATTCGGGGCAGGTAGAGGGCGTTAATATACTATACTTTGTACGAATTGGACAATTTCGACAACTGTTTAATAAATTATGTTAAAGGAAGCGTAGCAATCGTTCACACACTTCTAATAATGTTTTCACTATTTGTCAATATTTCCCTGTATGTTGTTGTCTAGCTTCTGTTCGAATTTCTGTAAGTTCCCGCAGGCACTGATGGCGGAATTGTCAGCATACATGTCCACATTGCTTACTGTTCTTATGCTCATGGACATGTCGTTCATAAACACAATAAAGAACAGTGGTCTCAAAATAGAGCCTTGTGGGACTCCCGTTGTTATTTCAGACTTCTCCAATTGTTTGCCCGTGAACAAGACAAACATTTGTATGACTAGAACCATCGCAATGATTGTCGTGAACGTCCATGCATGGCCAGTTTATCCAGTAAAACTGCGTGGTTCACAAGATCAAAAGCTTTACGCAGATCTAACGGCACTTTACCATTCACAAGTCCTTTGTCAATCGCCGTCGCCCACGTATGCACCATGTAATTCAGTGCTGTCTCGCATGAGTACTTGGCACGGAAACCCGGTTGACCGTCGTGCGGCATGTTGTGAAACATGAGATAGGTACATACAGGCTGTCATGTACATGTCTCTCCAATATCTTGCTAAGAGCACACAATAGTACAGAGATCGGTCGATAATTGTCCTTGTTTTCAATAGTTCCTTTCTTGTGTATCGGGGTAATTTTCGCAAGTTTCCACAGCGTTTGAAAATTTCCCCTCACAATGCTTTTGCTAATGAGTGTTGGGGCGGACACTGTGATGGCAGGCGCAGCTGCTTTCAGCACTCTAACACTGATTTTGTTGGCTCATATCAGAACGGAGGGCCATGAGTGCTCTGTACACCGTGTGCTCTTTGATTTCTGGTATCGAGAATGCTGTATCCAGCTTGCCACTGACAAAATGTTTGAGCTGTGTGTGTGTGTGTGTGTGTGTGTGTGTGTGCGTGGTGCGTGGTGCGTGCGTGTGTGCGTGCGTGCGTGCGTGTGTGTGTGCGTGTGTGCGTGCGTGTGTGTGTGTGTAGTGTACATACAGTGGCCATTATCTGTATACATAATAATGTTAAATTAATGCTTTATTATTTGTGTATATAAATGCACGTTTTTAAAAGCCTCTTGGGTGTTTTAAATTATCTGGCAATCAGCTACTGCCAAAAATAGGTCACACGTTCTACGTACGTCTCACTGGTGTCTCTTGTTTCCAGTGCGAGCGAAGGCCCAGTTTGGACGTTCTCTTCAACAGCGACCGGCTCGGATATGAGTGCACAAACTGGATTTTCGCACCACATACGCAATGCCACAGTTGACGTGTTTTATTTGCGTTTTAAATGCAAGTTTTTAAAAACGCCTCTTGGGCGTTTTAAATTACCGGCAAAACGTGCCTACTGTCGAACCACAAAGGGCCAAAGACGTAACGCTCACGGCGACTTTGGGTTACCCGTTTTTAGGAAAGGGCCAGGTAGACGATAGTTTAAAATGAAGGCTCGGGAAAAGCAAAACTGATTAAACGCCTTTCAGGACGCGATGCACGTTGGGGTTTTTTCGTGCGGGGCGTTTGGCGCAGCTTGGGGTAGTTGGGCCCAAGGGGTTTTTAATTCAAAGAAAAAGGGGGGACGGGACGGGTAAAAAAAAAAAAAAAGGGGGGGGGGGGGGGGGGGGGGCTTTTATTTTGATATTCTTGTCTTCCCGTAGCCTCGTTATTTTGCCGCTTCCCATTTATTTGGAGAGTCGACCTTTCTCGATCTGCATCATAATATATGTCACACACTTAACTGATTCATACTAAGCTTCTTTGTGAATTCAACTGCATACCAATATGCTTTCTCAAATCATCCAGTCTTTTTGCTTCTGTAAGTCTCTGAATTTAGCTGGTCCTGTGAACGTGCCATCTAAACTAATTGCTGCTTTGTGCACGCCGCCATGTCAACCCACATTGATGATACGATGTTCGGCGTGACCGTATAGGCACACCATGGCTGTTTCTCGTGTATCTAAATACTATAAATAATAATGCAGTATGTATATTGCAGTGTATATTGCACATGGATTTTTTTCGTAATATGCCCGCATTTTTATTCAAAAAGTTAACTAACGAAAAGTCTTAATTATAAACGAAACATTAAAAATACTAAATGTCAAGTAATAGAGGAATACCGCGGTTAACATCGACCATAGTCCTTCCTTTCCTGGTTCCCACAGTTAAGACAAGCGAAGTCCAGCAAGCGGGGATGAAGTATACATGTTTCAGCGAACATCTATTTATTTATTTTAGCAATACCAATGCACCATGCGCGGTTCGAGAGAACGATTCCGGGAAACAAGACAGACAACGTCGCTTTCCAAAACTTTCCCTTTCAACAAAATGTTACATATCACAGTCTGTCTTGATTCATCTGTCGCACTCTGTCATATACCCGCAAACGCACATTACCGGCAGCCAGTCGGCCTGTGTTAGCCTACACAAAGTCACCCGCTTATTTGGTCATCTTCACCTCCAGCAATGCTTCTCTCGGGTGTCCGACAACAGCATTCTTGTCTTATGTAGAACATCTCCAATCTCTCAGTTCAGTAACTTTATTCCAGAATATTACAACAATATAAAAAGAACATGACTAATAACTGTTAACACACAGAGAGCGCAATTGTAAAGCGCAATGGCTCATGGGTAAAGCATCGGACTATCGACTACGAGAACCCGGGTTTGAATCCTGTGCTGCGGTGTTAAAACCTTGGGCAAGTTTTTTCACTCTACATTGCTCCAGTTCACTCAGCTGTATACATAAGTACCTAGCTATAGACAGTGGTGGATATGTGTACGAGCAGCCTTCACGCATTAATTGTAGCATATGGCTGGATGTTTCCCAGAGAAGCCGAGATGGTGTCTGAGTGAACAGGTCTGTCAGGAAGTAAAGTATAAAGCGCTTTGAACGGTCCTGAGGACTGGATACTGCGCTATATAATAACTTGTCTTTGCCTTTAACATAAAGCATTTTTCGCCAATGGCGACAAGTGGCGTTGTGTACAGTGTGTCACTACTCATAATACTCTGTTATATTGCACGATTTAGCTACACACACGTCATAAAACTATACACATTTGTTATGATCAACATTTTACAGGTGGGTAAGCCTCGTGATACAAACATATAACTCGTTCTACAATCTCGACGTGTATTGCATGACAATCTAAATATATAATTTCTAATTGATTCTGCTCTATGATAATACAATAACTAGCATGTATATAACGAAGTAGAGTAGGATTTGAACTGCGAAAATTTTACAGATTCTGTACACATGTAAAACTTTCGAATCTTCTGGAACACCTAATTTTAGCCTTGCAACGCTTGTTGCAATTAATTTACGCCCTGACTATGCCAGAGCTGCTCTGGCAATAAGCGCGAAAAAAATTCTTATTGCCAGAGCTGCTCTGGCAATAAGCGCGAAAAAATTCTTATTGCCAGAGCTGCTCTGGCAATAAGGGCGGACAAAATTCGTATTGCCAGAGCAGAAAACGATGCGCCCCTGGCGGATGTTCAAGGCAATCTCAGAGAAGCTCAGGCAATAAGAGCAGAAATCGATTGATGGTGATGTGCATGCGCGTCCGGTTGGCGATATGTTTAGGTTAGGTATGTATGTATGTATATATGTATGTATGTATGTATGTATGTATGTATGTATGTATGTATGTATGTATGTATGTATGTATGTATGTATGTATGTATGTATGTATGTATGTATGTATGTATGTATGTATGTATGTATGTATGTATGTGGTATGTATGTATGTATGTATGTATGTATGTATGTATGTATGTATGTATGTATGTATGTATGTATGTATGTATGTATGTATGTATGTATGTATGTATGTATGTATGTATGTATGTATGTATGTATGTATGTATGTATGTATGTATGTATGTATGTATAGTGGCTGCCTTTGTAGCAATCCACATCACTCTTTTTTGATAATCGTTCAAATAAGCCATCCTTGTAAGATTATGGATAAATTAATAGGAGACAGGATTTCTTCCTGTCTTGCTCGGTTATGTGCAGTGACCTGGTATGCCATACCAGAGCTGCATCTTAATGAATGGAATTGTTTGCTTGTTGTCAGTATACATACCTATCAGTATTAATACCAGAGGTGAGTGAAGTTATTAAGTGGCCAACTTTGGAAGGTGTACACTACATGTCAATTTCTTTCAGTATAGTTTTTTTGTGAAAGAAGCACAGCAGAATATATTGTCTTTTTCTGAACATTTTCTTGAACACATGATTACAACATGTACTCCATGAAGATATAATGTGTGCAATAATTTTGTTATATAAAAATAAATAAATTTAAAACTGTGAAATATAATTAATATCAAACGCAAACAGTATCTATACAGGCTGTAGATACAATATATTGTATTGCTAACAAGCGTACAACCAGCAATATATCATAAAAGTATACATAACTTGAGTTGCATTTACAGAAAATCAATAATTTCGAAAATATAGCCAGAGGGTATACCGTTCAGGGTTAACAGGATCTACTGTATTATTGATACAGCCCCTATAATCGGTGCCACTGCAATTAGTCAGGGTGCCATGTCAACAATAGCTGGCTGTGCTTAAGACTGGCTTCTCGTGGAATCTATACATATCCACAGGAGGTTGTGTTCGGACAGGAGCTAACAGGGGTCAGAGCACGGTTACGCTTCCCGGTGTGACCCATACCAATGTATACCAATACCTTTAATAATTGTGTTATTGGAAAGGAGTATAATACAGCAGAGATACTAGTAGATTAAGTAGTATGATATATGTTCAGTGTATGACGCATGCTGTTAATCACAGTTTAGTTCGCGTAGTGATTTCATCAATTTTTTACGTTACCCTGTGGATGCTGAAAAAACATGCAACATTTTGACAATATTGACGTGCAACTCACATGCATGCATTTTAGTAGAACCACAGGTGGTGTATTTTTTAAGACGTTTTATGACTATATTTGATATGTTTGCAGTGACTGTGTACAAAGCTGCTCCCTCCACTCGATCATTCCCGTAAAAATCGCTTGCTCCTAGCGATTATTAGTAATTTCACAAACAGCCGAGGTATCAAATTCTCCGTAAGATTGACTTAGTAGGCTTATGCATACATGTTACTTCTTTTTTCTGAAATTAATAAAATAAATATGAACTATTTCGATTTTCGTTTCAAACGGTACCGTTCGAAACTCTGTACGAAACCTAACTATGGAAATGGAGATTTGAGCGGAATACGCTTTAGTCTTCACGAGAACGAGACTTGGGTGGCGAGATTGACCTTTATCCTGTCGAGTTGTTTACGTTTAGGAGCAGCGAGTTTAGGCACAAACATGACTTTTATATGCCACCAACACGGCAAATTAAGCAGACAAAGACAGCATCGACGCACGATTGGGAAAGAATATGGAACTAAGCAGTGAATAGCATGACTTCGGAACAGTGACAGTCACAGTGCCCTGACTTTGCAAGCTACGGACACCGTGCCCGTGGCCCACGGCGTGGGCCGGCGAACTGGCACTGACTACAGTCAACATGCAGCGTTCGCACAGATGTTCTTCCATATAGGTTAGTAATTACGAGTTGCTCAGTTATAATCACATATATCTATATTTAGGCATATGAGTATACGTCATTGATATTCCTGTTTTCTTTTAAATTTATGTTATTGTTTACCTTCAACATTAGCGCCTAGTTATTCAGCCAATGCCAAGGTTCGACAAAATACCAAGGTATGGCTATGCTACGAGTATGACTACGCCAGGCATAGACTATGGCCTATACTTAGATGACTACGACATGTCAGTGATTGATTATAATACTGTAACTATGTAATGTTTATGTCACATATAGTATGTAGCAGGTTAATATTCTAAGCCTAAGATTAACTAGGCTTAATTAGCCCAATATAGTAGCTATAGATATATAATGTAAATGCATTATAAGTGATCAGTAACAGTTGTATTTAGGCCTTCGTTATACTTATTCATAATGACAATAATTATTATACTATTATAGTTATAATAATAATTTAATGCATTATGCAATGATGATAATTTAATACATAAAAATAGGTATATACATATTATTTTAATTAATTATTAACATTAATGTAATAAAATAACAAGATATTGCTTGCATTTGGAAGCCTGGAAGGTGATCGTTCATTACATTGCAATTTTTTCAAGTAATAATAATAGTTTATTTCTTAAATAGCGCCCCATCCAAATAATTGTTCTGGGGGGCTTTACAATGATTAATCCTAAAATAATGATAATAAAAATACATATTAATAACATATATATATATATATATATATATATATATATATATATATATATATATATATATATATATATATATATATATATAATACTAAAAAGTTAATACAATACTACTTTGATAAAATGTGGATATGCTAATAAAACAAATATAATACTTTAAAATACCGACTTAAATTGGCACAAAACTACACACTGTATTAAAAATATATATACTAATTAAAATAATAAATAAATTAATATAAATGTAGGAATAGTTAACTGATTAACTATGATCACAGAGTGTCAAAATAATAATCTGTAAACAGATGCATCTTGAGTGATACTTTGAATTGATTCACATTTTCAGAACTTGAGGTATCATCACCATAGGGCATGCGGAAAAGCTCATCACCTCAGGTAAATGAGTGTTGTAATATACATTAATTTACTCTCTCAACAAACCTTTTATAAAAATTGTACAGATGTATGTCATTTGTGAATCCAAGGGGCTGGGGCCCTGTAGATGTGCCTCCTACATTGTAGGAATTTGGTATGCCTGCAATTTTTTTGTAATAGGTCAATGCTAATGTGCCTCAATATTGTTTGAAATATGACCCAGTTTAAGTGATAATAATAAGTTGTGGCATTTTCCGATATCACCACTCCAGATGAGACAGTGGAAGCTGAAGCTATGCGGTATCAATAAAAATGGCAATTTGGTTCAAAGGCCAGTAGAAGTTTTTGTGCCCTCAAGACGATTTCTGAATCTGACCCTCTATGTGATATTTTATTTGTATGTATTAATGGGTGGGTGTACTTGTTAAATTGTATATAAGTAAAGATATCATAAAGTAAAAACTTTTTACCAAAACTATTTCATGAAATTGACTAAAAAATTATGGCAAGCACAATATAAGTATAACTACAGGTACAATTACTGCACTTGATATAATGTATTTATTTCATCAGATAACAAGCAAAGCAGCAATAAAAAATTTGAAAACGTGTTCGGTAAATGTAAAAAAGAGTTACTTTTATAAATATTCATATTATCGAGCATCCAGCACATGGTATATAAAATACTAATTAGTTCAAAAACATGAATCCCATTCATTAGACTTTCAAATTATGCCTTTCACAGAGAATACATTAGCTTTAGCAAACATGTGCTTAGTGCAGAGATGGGGTGAGTACAGTACAAATGTACTCGAGTACGAGTACGATTTGAACATGCAGGAGTACGAGTACTCAGAAAACAAATGTACTCGAGTACGATTACTTTACAATATACACGATTACTTTAGAATGTAATCATGATTACCTTCATGATTACTTTAATGAATATCCTGTATCAACATAAAGGCGACTTTCATGGAATCCCTAGGTGTCATTCTTGTTCTGTTGTTGTGTCACTAATGTTCTAACTGATTACTGCTATCCACTATCCAGGTGTTATTATTATTAATAATTAGACGACTTTCTCAGGTATTCGATGAATCATTTAATGCTGGATTAATAATTTAATTTATGGTTTCTGAATCAAATACAAATAGGAGGCATTTAAGAATTTCAAATACACATGATCAAATACATTACAATAACAACACTCCAAGACCAGGGGGGCATATTCAAAAGAGTATCCAATTCAAATTCATGTTGTTGTATTAGAAAATGCTATTACAATGAAAATTTAGCCGTATAATCCTGGTGGCCGATGGCGAGGGGACCGTATAAGAAGGGGACTACTGTATATGCGTCAAGTTGCAGAGTGTATAAAGTATCTGCAAAGTTCAATATGTACAGATCGCGCTGTGTATTCATATAATGTATAATATATATATATATATATATAATACACATGGTTATATCAGCGTTCGGCGTGTTTGTAAACACGATCCGGTTGAATGAGTGTGAATAGATGCGGCCGGCCGAAACAAGAGACAAGTTGATGCGCTGATCGAAGCGACATCGGTCGCTGGCGCTCCAGTACATCTTGCGTAATTTTGTACCGGACGGCGGTCGTGGGGCGTGGCAGAGACTGGCTGTCCACGCACGTGTGACTGTCTGTAGAACGATCATGGGAGGTGCCGATTATGTTGCGCGGAGCAAGTCTAACTCGAAAGAAGCGCCTTGAACATGTTCTAAGCTGATACAGTTCTAAGCAATAGTTTAATTTGAAAGAAATGATCTTACTAATAACATTGAAAGTCTTCGAAAAGGCATCGATTGATGGCTTGTCTCTCCGACTAGATTAACCGGACGTGAACCAGCACCATGACATTTAAGGTGGGTAAAGGCGGAGCAGAACTACATACTCTTTAAGGTGTATACCTAGCCAATACACTGCTAAGAAGGTCTACTTGGCTCTATGCTCTTTAATTAATTGCAGAACTTGTTCGACAAATAGAGATTATATTTTAGTTCTAATATCTACAATGTTAAGACCTCCGTCAGCAAATGTGTTTAATAGTGATTCCCTTTTCAAAGCTTTGGGTTTACTGTGCCAAAGAAATGGATATGCCATTGTTTTCAATGTTTCCACCTTGTTTGGTAGTGAGGTAAGACTCCCTGTGTACCAAATGGAGCCGCACAGCACAGATTGCAGGGTGATACTTTATAAGTTGACATATTTTTCTGAGGAATGGATACTGCGCTATACAAGAAGTTACCTTTACCTTTTTTTAACTGAACACCCACACCAACGTCCAAGCCACACCCCAAAGGTTTTCCCTTTTTGGGATTGGCGAAATGTCAACCCCACCTATCGTTCCACCCAGGTAGGCAAACTTGTCTCTTTGCTTAAGTTCTTCCCATCCAGGTGTATTTACAACTCTTTCCTTCTAAATCCTACCCACTTTACCTCCGTCTCCACCAAGCGTACTCTCAAACCATGTCTACTGAAAATATCTTTCCACTAATTCAACTGTTCTTGGAGATTTGCTTCCCCATCTGCCACCACTGCCAGTCCACCTGCGTACAATAGTTTTTGGAGTATGACTTTTATACAAATCTTTCTGCTTATCAGTTCCACTACAGCGATAAACAACAATGGGGTCAAGGCGCTCCCATGTGTCAGGCCAACGTTTACTTTGGACTCTCCTTACACCCCCGGTCGACACAGCTCCCTGCTCTTCGTGTCCCCTCCACCAATCTGACCTCCCCCTGGGACCCCCATCCACATCAGTGTTCCCAGTGTCATTTCTCTTGAGATTGTAGCATAGGCCTTCTCCAGTGGCCGGTTACATGACACGCACCCAGAAAAACTGGCAATTAGCTCATTTATTTTTCTGTTGATAAATATTTGAATAAAAGTGAATTTAAAATTGCATAACTGTTATTTATATAACTATTAAAATACTGTTCGCAGTGTTTTGAAATGCATTGAATGAAGTAATAAATTTGCAATATTTTTTCTTCATACTAATTAATTCAGTTAGTTACTATTACCTAAGTAGTGCACCAAGTTATCAGACCAACACCTTCTAATTAAGACCAGCAGAGTTCATAAATATGAAGATATTTATACATATTTTGCAATGTGTATAACCACATTTATTATGAAAATAAATATATATTAACTAGCCATGTAGTAATAAATAAATTAGTTAATAGGTGATAATTAGCAGGAAACGGTTTTTGTAAAATGCCACAATGTCCATGAATATATGTTTATATAAATATACAATTTGTAAAAAAACTGCAATTATGGTAAGAGGTATAATTTAATAGTTATGTAATATTAATAAATATTCGTATACAGACCAATATAAAAACAAAAGGCCATAATGTCCATGATTATGAAGATAATTACACATATTATTATGCAATGTGTATAACTACATTAACAGAAAGTTACAAATATAAATAAATAAATAATGTAATAATAATTTAATTAATTAGTCAATATTTTATAAGAAGCACGCCACTTTGATAGATCTACACATCTTAGTAAAAGGCCAATAATGTCCATATTTATGAAGATATACATACTGTCACTATGAACTATGTACAATCACATATACAGTAATAATAAATGCAAAGTAAACAAATCATTTAATAATAATAGCAATTTAATTTGTCAATATTTAGTAATTACCATTCAACATTGACAGACTGACATGTAGGTAAACACCCTTATGTCCATGATTATGAGGACAGTCGTAGAATTTATACAAGCAGTAAACCACTCCTGCCATTGATACAACGCGCTGTGAGTCACCCAGCTGCAGTTGGGGCTGCTTCGAGTTGCCCCAGAAAGTTCCGCCTAACTTGTGACATAACCCAGCTGGGTGTGTGTCATGCAACCGCTCCAACTGGCAAGGTGTCACCTAGGTGTTATTTGCCTATGTCCTTCCAGTTTATTCTCAACTAGCTACCTCAGGGCAAACATCCCATCGGTTGTTCCTCTTCCTTGTCTAAACTCCAGCTGTTCTTCGCCGATTCCCCTTACACTACCGCGCTTATTCTGCCATCCACGATTCTTTCCAGAAACTTCAACATATGGCTTAGCAACGTAGCACCTCTATTTTTCCTGGGTCATGCACATCTCCCTTTCTTTTCTATATTCGGACTATCAGCCCCATTCTTCATTCCTCTGTGAACTTCCCCTCTCTCTTGCAGGTGTTCAGCAATTAATTTGTCGATCATATTCCAACTCGCTCAGCCACAGCCACCATCTCTACTCGCACTTCATCAATGCCTGTTTATCATTCCGACTAGGCCTACAAGATAAACAATAAGAATGGCCCAGGCTGTGACAAGTTTCATAAAGCTTACATTACCTCCCACCA
>JAODUO010000314.1:227500-386808 GCA_025642075.2 Ridgeia piscesae | reverse complement strand
GGGAAAATGGGGCAAAATCGGTTTGCTGTTTTCTGCGCATGACGTGGTTTGGAACGTGTTTAGAGTCTGATTGTTTTGTTTACAGTTTGAAAATTTGTTGCTTGCAAATGGATAACTTGGCGCGTTCCCTGGACCACCAGACTTTGAGATAACAAACTTGTACTGTAATGTGCATGAATATTACCGTGGGCTTTTCCATTTTACTAGCATCAGAGGGATTGCTTATGAAATGTGATCACAGTCATATTATATGAAATGGAGAATTCATTTTTTTTTTTGGAAATTTGGTTTTTTTAAATTTTGGAAAAAAATTTTTGTGCTGGTATATCATGTGAGTCTAATTTGCGTATTATATGTGACTAGAGTCACAAGTGAGTGACTTACTAACATTACTTTGCTTGTATTAATGTTAACAAGACGGTTCTTTTGTTTCAAAGGAACAAACATTCAATCATTCATTGATGCGAGCACTTTTGGTTCAAGTAATAATTTGTGGATAAACTTGAAAATTTAAAATGGTGGAAAATTAGGGCATTTTTATCAATTTTTAATAAAATTTTATAAAAAAATTGGGTTAAAATTAATTGACAAAAACTTTCCCTCATGAAAGATGCAATCAGTATAGCTGCATCAAGTGAAATAGTCGTCCTGCTTAATGTGAATGGTCATGTTTACTAAACAACAATGTCTTTTTAAAAACTGGAATTCCTGGTTTGGCACATTTGACCAGGATATCTATAAGTTGGTAGAACGCATTCAAGCATGTCAGTAGCAAAACGCGGTGCTTAATTGCAATATCTGTTGATAACATATTTATGTGATTTTCATTAAAAAAATATGAATACTAGATGTATAACCAAGTGTTACTTTTTCATGATGAAAAATAAAATTTGATTTTTCAAAGTTTACGTGTGTTTCATTTATTTACTGGAAGTTTCAAGACATTTAGATGCAGAATGGTTTGACTCTAATAAGCAAAACATATGTTTGTGGCTACATGCCATGTTGCTTGTTTGTTATAATAATATCATTATTTTGTTATACAGCTGTAATATATGGGTGTAATGTCATTAATAGTTTATAAATTCATTTAATGTGCTCTGAAATGTTTTGTTATTTATTCCTATGGTATTTTTCACTGGTTTGCAATGTTGTGCAATTCTAAAATATCCATATAATCCCTCTCCAAACACATATGGAAATTAGAAATGTCCCTATTCTCAAATCTGGCCATGTCACTGATAAACATATTGTAAGGCCACACAAATGTTAATGGTCAAAATGATTAATGCATCAAAATTTGAATTTTGGTTTTTAAAATTTCAAAATTTAAAAATTATGATATGAAAAGGTTGTTTGCCATATACAAAGAAGCAAAAAAATTCCGTGGGGCCCTAGGTTATTTTTTTAAGTCAGTGGTTTGGAATTCGAAATGACAGTCTGGTTAATTTGTCGGCATTTGATTGTTATCCGTGTGTGGCTAACAGAGCTGCCACGTCACGGAGCCTGGATAATCCTACCACAATTCCTGCTTCGTAAACACGAAAAATTTTGTATTTATGTTTGTGTCAATAAAAAGGGTATCCTTATGTCATTTGTTATTTCAAATTCGGCCTGAAACCAGCCAGCGTCTCGACCCTATTCTGGGATCAGGCCGCCCTAGTGGACACTTCGGCCGGCCATAAATATACCAGGCTGAGTTGAGGGGTTAGAAAATGCTGCCACCTCAGGGGTCTAGTTAATCGAGGCTACTGATTGGCTTGTGCCGAAAATGACTCAGTGTCGCCATCTACCAGATCACAACGTAGCGCTAGGCGGTGTCGTGCTTACATTTTTCCGGTCGAAAAATTTCCTTCGTTTCTGCTCATCCAATCATTTAAAATCATCAATGTCCGGAAAAAAACTTTTAGTATAAATCCCTTCCCGAAAACATTGGGGGGAGGTGGGGAGTGTCTGTGGGGTGTGTGTGTGTGGGGTGTGGTGTGTGTGTGTGTGTGTGTGTGTGTGGGTGGGGTGGTGCGTGGGGGGGTGTTACCCTTTGGGGTGTAAGTTTTTTTTAAACTTTCGGTCCAAGTTGGGCCATTTACCCCCTTTTAAAATTTGCTGGGAGGCCACTGAGAGTTTTCCCACGAAAACCCGGCATTTATATCAAAAACCCTTTTTTTGCGCACAGATTTTTACATAACCCAAATGCGCAAAAAGGGAAAGACCCAAATCCTGGGCACCACCTTTGAATTAATTTTCAACTATTCAGTTATTCGACACGGTTTTCCCCGGCCTTCCTTGCTTTGGGTGGCAATTAACGCATACAGTTTGGGAAAGCTTATCTGAAGTATTTGTTGACTTTTTAGACGAAAATTTTTAAAACGAAGTTATAACGTATGTTTTTTACCCCTTATCATTCGGAAAATCCAAAAACAGTATTTAATTTTGGCCATCCTTTTTTCAAAAAAATGCCATTTTAAAAGGGCAATGACAAAAAACGCGCACGCACGCACGACGCACGCACGCACGCACCCCCACCCCCACACACCCCCACCCCCACCCCACACACACACACACACACACACAACTGTTAACTCGATTATATTTTTTTTCATTCAAAAAGGGTCTAAAAATGTTACGAAAATACAAATGATGAAAGTTGCCCGTGCTTTTTAATATTTGTGGGTTGATGCATATCTAAATATTTGTTTTTTAAAGGTTGGTTTTTAAAAAAACTATTTCAGGTATTGTAAAACACCATTTTATGTTTTTTTTTGTTTTGTGGGAAAAAGAAAATTTAGGGTTTCATGGACGAAACGTGTTTTTTTAATACTGATGTTTATTAAACCAAAAATGCGAAAAAAATTTAAAACATTATCAAACATAAAATAACTTAATAATTTTATTCTTAATAAATTCCAAACACACCAGTTACAACATAATTATATAAACAATGCCCAATGTATACATAAAAATGAAAAAAATAAGTTTTATAATTTAAAAAATACAAATAAATTAGCCCTATAGCAATTCAACGAAACCAATTGTTATTAAAGGATAGATTGTCCTTCTAAACACACTGTAATATCATACGCTTATAAATCGTACAAAGACCTACATTTTTCCCCCAGATTTACCAGTCTTATTGTTTAAAATATAATTTAAATCCAATTTTTAAAAATTTTTTCCCCTTTTATTCCCCTTTTTTTTTTTCTCTGTCTACATGTTGTTGTTTCTGCCGCCTGGGGGGGGTAACCCGATTTTAGGGGGGAGGGGGTTTCCAAAGGAATGGTTCCTACCTATTAACACACAAAAGAATGGTTAAAGAATCATGAATTTGAAATTTCTAGGTAACAAAAAACAATAAATAAAATAAACCTCAATATTAAATAAATTAAAAACCAAATTTAATTCTATGTCATCACCAGGGGGGAAATTTTTAAAAAGGGAATACCCCCCACTGTCAATTAATCACCCATCTTTTTATGGTTCACCCCGAAGGGAAATTTTTTACGCGAGGGTTTTCCCAAAAATTTGCACTATACCACTAGATGAAGACTAAAAATGATGTGGACAAAATACGGAAGTAAAGGGCTATTTTATAAAAGCACTTAACAGTACGTTAGAAATTAAAGAAACTTTAAAAAAAAATATTTTAATTAAAAATACAGCTTTTTAGGATTTTGAAGTAAACAGAATTGGAAAAGGCTTTGGGGTATGAGGAAACATAATACAGAAATTCTTAATGGGCCCATAAAAGATATTGTATATTAAAGTTTAACTAAGTTCAAGGGTTTGGAATTTGGACAAAATTGAAACCCCAACAATGGGAAAAAAAAAGGTATGAAGGATAAAAAACTTGGAGTAGATACCTCCCTTATTGAAATTGAACAACGTTGTAAATTAATTTTGTATTAGAGGAATATTTCCAAAAAGGAAAAAAGAAAAAAACCCATTATTTTTGAAAAACTGAAACCAGGAGAAATGGGTTTTAAAACTTTTAAAAAAAAAGTTTCCGGGTTGATTTTTTGTTAAAAATATGATCCTTTTAAAACGGGTTTTTTAAAATATTTTAAATATATTTTTTTGGGAAGTAAAAAAAAAGGGCAGGCCAAGAATATTAAATTAAATTAAAAAATTTAAAAAAAAGGTTTTTTGAAAAAAAGTATAGTTTGGGGGGGTTTAAAAGGAAAAAAACCCAAGGACCTTTGGGAACTTTTTTTTTCAATATTATAATTTTTGGGATTAATAAAAACCTTTAAAATTTGGTAAAAAAGGGGTTTGAAAAAAAATGGAGAAAAAACATTTAAAGATGATTTAAAAAGTTGATGAATGGTCTAAGGGGGAAATGTTTTTAAATTTTGAAAGTGATTTTCACAAGACAGGGGAAGAAGAGCTAAAAAATAAATTTAAAAAAAGGTTTTAGGAACAATTAAAATAAAGAGGGATAAAAAAAAAATTTTTAATTAGGGGTTTTTAAAAGGCTATAATATGTTAAAAAAAATGAATTTAATGGATTAATGCAAAAAAGGAAGATTTTGAATTAAAAGGAAAATATAAAACTCGGGAAAATTTTTTAAGAAATGCTCTGAGTGGTTTAACAACATGAAACCAAAAGTTGAGGGGAGATCAGAATTTAAAAGAATGGAATGAAAATATTGACAGAATTTGCCCCCCAAGAGAAAAGGGAAAAAGAAAGCAAAAGCAGTGGAGTTTTGGTTTTGTTAAAGAAAGATTTTCAGTATTTAAATACAAATTTTAAAAATGGGCCCCAAAAAAAAGTTTTTGGCCCAAAATAAAGTTGGTAAAATTTAACTTTTTTACCCCCCCAAAAAGGAACAAAACCCCTTTTTTTTAAACAATCAAAACCCACACCCAACGAAAAAGGGGACAAAGAAAAAGATTACGTAAAAATACTTGTATGGGGGTAATGAAGAAGAACTTTTAATTTGAAGAAAAACCTAATTTTGGGGGGGGGGAATTTCGATTTAAAAAATTTCCACCTAAATTAACTCAATGGCAGGGGATAGGAAGCCCTTTGGTTATCAGGTCCCCCCCAAATTTAATAACCCCCCAGGTATTGTCAATTTTTTTTTAAAAATTTAACATTGACCACAAATCACTGATTTGCCATTCGTTTACGTTTTTAAAAAAAAAACAAACTACACACCCCCCCAAAAAACCCCCCCATCCCCCCCCACTTAAAAAATTTCGCAAACAACCACAAAAAACACCTCAACACCCCCAACCACAAAAACCCCACAACCACAAACAAACCAACACCCCCCACCCACAACAAACCTTCCCAAAACCCCACAACAAACAAAACCATGACAACTTGTCTAGTATTTCTCAGTCTAGAGCCATATAATGCAGTCCTTTTAAAAACAAGCCATATGTTAGATATGCATGCAACGCGAACGTTAGTATTAAAAAGCACGTGTCAACTTTGCATCATTATGTATTTGCGTAATGCACTGTGTTAGACCGGTTTATGCGAATCGGGTAAACTAAGTATAATCGAGTTAACGAGTGTGTGTGTGTGTGTGTGTGTGTGTGTGTGTGTGTGTGGTGTGGTGTGTGCGTGCGTGCGTGCGTGCGTGCGTGCGTGCGCGTTTTGTGTGCGTACTTGTAACCGTTTTCCAAAACTAGGCATTACTCTTTTGAAAAAATTGGATAGGACCTAAAATATATATATTCATACCGATTTTTGCGATTGTTCCGAAGTGATAAGGTGTAAAAGTTAACATACGTTATAACTTGCGTTTTAAACATTTGCGTCATAGCAAACGTCATTTACAAATACTTCAGATAATTGCTTTCCAGATCTGTATGCGTTAATTAACCGCCACCCAGAAGCAGAGGCAGTTAGGCCGGTGAGCCAATGTTTAACGACATTACGTAGCTAAGCTTTGAATAATCATAGAATAGTTGAATGACTAGATTCAGTAAGGTGGTGACGCTGTAGCGCTTACATTTCCCCGGCGTTATAAACGTTCCGATTGACGTTTCTGCGCATGCGCGATATATATGTAACATCATCAATGTGCAGCGAATAGATAAAGCATTTATGATATAAATGCTACGGGTTGTTCGTTAGGATGTATAATAATCTCTCAGCAAAGTTATGTGTCGCAAATTAACACAACGCAAATTTTGAAGCATATTTTGATAAGCAAGCGTAAATCACGTGACTGTAGTGCGCCATAATCCGTGACACGGATTTAAAAAAAAAAAACAACGAACACTCACACACCCACCCAACCAACCCACCCACCCACCCCCATACACACACCCACACACACTCACACCCACACTTACAGACACACACACACACACACACACACACACACACACAACTCACACACACACACACACACACACACACCACACACACACACACACACACACACACACACACACACACACACACACACACCACACACACCAACACACACACACACACACACACCACACACACACACACACACACACACACACACACACACACACACACACACACACACACACACACACACACACACACACACACACACACACACACACACACACACACACACACACACCACACACACACACACACACACACACACACACACACACACACACACACACACACACACACACACACACACACACACACACACACACACACACACACACACACACACACACACACACACACACACACACACACACACACACACACACAAACCCCCCACACACACACACACACACACACACACACACACACACACACACACACACACACACACACACACACACACACACACACACACACACACACACACACACACACACACACACACACACACACACACACACACACACACACACACACACACACACACACACACACACACACACACACACACACACACACACACACACACACACACACACACACACACACACACACACACACACACACACACACACACACTACAGACACTCACACACCACACACACTTACAGACACTCACACACCTACCCACCAATGTTTAACGGCTAAGGGCATTTATACTGAAAATGCTTTGTTGCTTCGCTGGACATTGATGATTTTAAATGTATTGCGCATGAGCAGAAACGTCAATCGGAACGTTTTTAACGACCGGAAAAATGTAAGCACGACACCGCCTAGCGCTACGTTGTGATCTGGTAGATGGCGACACTGAGTCATTTTCGGCACAAGCCAATCAGTAGCCTCGATTAACTAGACCCCGTGAGGTGGCAGCATTTTCTAACCCCTCAACTCAGCCTGGTATATTTATGGCCGGCCGAAGTGTCCACTAGGGCGGCCTGATCCCAGAATAGGGTCGAGACGCTGGCTGGTTTCAGGCCGAATTTGAAATAACAAATGACATAAGGATACCCTTTTTATTGACACAAACATAAATACAAATTTGTCGTGTTTACGAAGCAGGAATTGTGGTAGGATTATCCAGGCTCCGTGACGTGGCAGCTCTGTTAGCCACACACGGATAACAATCAAATGCCGACAAATTAACCAGACTGTCATCTTGGCGAAGTTACACAGCCGAGCATGAGTCGGTTAAACAAGACTAACCAATCAGTGGCACACTAGCGGAATTTTATTATGCATATACATCTTGTATATGGCAACACTTAACCTTTACATATCACTAATGTAGTTCAAGATTCTAGAAATGTTAAATACCAAATTACAAGTGATTTTGATGCATTAATCATTTTGACCATTAACATTTGTGTGGCCTTACAATATGTTTATCAGTGACATGGCCAGATTTGAGAATAGGGACATTTCTAATTTCCATATGTGTTTGGAGAGGGATTATATGGATATTTTAGAATTGCACAACATTGCAAACCAGTGAAAAATACCATAGGAATAAATAACAAAACATTTCAGAGCACATTAAATGAATTTATAAACTATTAATGACATTACACCCATATATTACAGCTGTATAACAAAATAATGATATTATTATAACAAACAAGCAACATGGCATGTAGCCACAAACATATGTTTTGCTTATTAGAGTCAAACCATTCTGCATCTAAATGTCTTGAAACTTCCAGTAAATAAATGAAACACACGTAAACTTTGAAAAATCAAATTTTATTTTTCATCATGAAAAAGTAACACTTGGTTATACATCTAGTATTCATATTTTTTTAATGAAAATCACATAAATATGTTATCAACAGATATTGCAATTAAGCACCGCGTTTTGCTACTGACATGCTTGAATGCGTTCTACCAACTTATAGATATCCTGGTCAAATGTGCCAAACCAGGAATTCCAGTTTTTAAAAAGACATTGTTGTTTAGTAAACATGACCATTCACATTAAGCAGGACGACTATTTCACTTGATGCAGCTATACTGATTGCATCTTTCATGAGGGAAAGTATTTCATAGTGGAACAGATTCACATTGTTACACAATTATTTTATAAACCATCTTGTATTAAAAATTGATAAAAATCAGCCATAACTATTTCCTACCAGCTTGTAAATGTCTACAATTGTTGTACTCCACAAATTATTACTTGAACCAAAAGTGCTCGCATCAATGAATGATTGAATGTTTGTTCCTTTGAAACAAAAGAACCGTCTTGTTAACATTAATACAAGCAAAGTAATGTTAGTAAGTCACTCACTTGTGACTCTAGTCACATATAATACGCAAATTAGACTCACATGATATACCAGCACAAATACATTTAGGGCTGTTTCTTTTAATATCATCAAAGGAAACACATAAGTGATTCCAATTTCCAAAAAAAAATGAATTCTCCATTTCATATAATATGACTGTGATCACATTTCATAAGCAATCCCTCTGATGCTAGTAAAATGGAAAAGCCCACGGTAATATTCATGCACATTACAGTACAAGTTTGTTATCTCAAAGTCTGGTGGTCCAGGGAACGCGCCAAGTTATCCATTTGCAAGCAACAAATTTTCAAACTGTAAACAAAACAATCAGACTCTAAACACGTTCCACCAACACTACTGCTCATGTCTGCAGTAATAACAGCAGGATACCTTGATGTTTGACACGCTTGCAGTTTACCACATTTAAAACAACCAATCATGTGAACATCCTGTTAATAATTAGCATATCAGGATGATTTTGGATGACAGCACAGACTGTCAGAGTAACCAACTTGTACTGTGTATAGCTGGCATCTAAAGGCACACACTCCACAAGTCTTGTACTACTTCATTCAACATAGTTCACATTTGAGGACAGTTGTCCTACACCAACTTTTTCAGGAATGTATAATTTGCATAAATCATAAAACCCAGCAGATCAGTAGCAGCAGAAAGATTTCAGCGACAAAACTCCAGCATTTTGCTCACACATTACATGAATAAATGAGCGTGTTAAGTGTTAGTTGCACCACACAGCAGAACCATGGAGAATCACAATAAGTTTCTTATGAAAGGCACACAAACATTTCAATCACAGTTGCACATGTACAGAAAATGTACAAGTTATGTCTTTATTAGACATACCCTAACAAAAGAGCTATGCCTGCTCTTCAATTTGGTACTGTTCGGTAACTAACGGCAACATAACATTCATAAACATTGCAACATTGTGGGGAAACGTAACGCATTTTATGCCTGTTTATTATGTTTATGATATACACTTTAGGTATTTTTCCATAAATATATAAAATATCTAAAGGTTTCTTATTATGCAAAAATTATTAAATATATCAATATTTTTTGATGTGATAGGTAGTTATGTATATATATATTTATGTATATATATATATTATATATATATATATATATATATATATATATATATAGATAACATTTGGATAACATGTATATGAACAGACTTTGAGAAATGAAACAACTAAACATTTGTCATGAAAGAAATGTAAAATAAAGTGTGCATCAGAAAACTTACAATAAAACTGTTCTTATTCAGTTTTCTTGTTTGTTTTGAAGGTAAACTTACTTTCAATATTTATACAGAAGCATTAGTGATACCAGACATGAAGATACAGCCAATAAAATGGACTTAGCCCATAATAAAACACGTTTGTTGACATTAAATTGTGTAACATATAAATTTACATCATGCACAGTAGATTTAGGACACAAATGCGGACTGTACAATCAGAATAAACCTACACACGACCATAGGCATATGATATCCCAAGTCTTTTCTTTCACTTTATGACCCTTGCAACTTTGGCGAACATTTGTTTTATTATCGGTAATATCTCTACTGCTAAACATGTTAATATCACGCAAACGAGCAAACGTATTTACGATGCTGCGATGCTACTATCAAGTTGGAAGAAGACAAATGAACATGTGACTGCTGTTATGTTATGTTAATATCATATTATTACAAACATTCCTTCTGTCAACAAGACGAAACAAATCAGCAGTGAACTAACAACAAGTGGAATCATTACTTTCCCAATACTGTTTGACAGGTACCGACTGCCTTGTGAACAGGTCAACACCACTGTAAAAACACTAATTGCTTAAGTTAAACTTCATGCAAAGTAGTGCTCTTAAAAAGGCATGTGTTTCTTATGATAACAATACCTTTAAACACTGCACAACTGTTATGGTGTGTTTCATGCAACCAGCGTTATGCACATGATTGTTATAGTATTAAGTGCAATCAAATTTTACTATAAAATCATATTATTAAAAATATTTTAGGTTAATATGTTTACTCAAATACGTTTTAATAAACCATTTTTATATGCTGGCAAAGTTTTTTCTCAATGCAAGAAATAAATATCTTTTGGTTCAGTCCGCGTAAATTGTACCAAAATCTTGGTGCTTTCTGCTGGTTTTGAATAACCATCTGTAGATCACAAAAACTGAACAAATTCGATACGATAACAGACACTTCATACACATATGAGAAGTCAAGCCAGTTGATACAACAACCTTCACTTGAGTTTACGAGATGCACTTGAAAAACTTCATAAAATGTACACAAACAAAACAGCCATTGCCGCAGTCACTTCCAAAGTAATGTTGTGTGGAACCAACATTGTAACACAATACGTAACATTGGCTACTCTGACAAGCTTGCAATGTAGTGATTTTAAGCTAAAATAAAGACGAAAAGAGACAGGCTCATAATTAGTCTGTCAGGATAACATTTGTGAATGAAATAAGGTAAGAAAACATACTTTGGTATGACTTAATTTTCTTAAAGGTTTCCTGTTCATTAACGTAACTTAACGTAACATGTAGCCTTTGCTTATCTACCAGATAAAACCATCTGCTGTATAAAGTGTACGTTTTAGATCTTAGCAATACAAGTTTCAATACAACAACAATATAATTTCCTGTTTAAAATAGAACATGCTTAAAAATACAAAAGTATAATGATTTCAATTAGATGCAGCAGGATCATTTTCAACAACAATCTACGACTGTACTGTATCGTATCCTTCAACAATGTAATACCACGGTAAAACACAAACAGACAAGTTTCCACTCACAAAAACGTTCTCAACACTCTCTTACATCACAGAAACAGTCTTCACTCTAGAAGATGATCACGTTTCAAACAAAATGCTCTTCCCAAATGTTGATATATTTAGACTACTTAGACCATTTTAAAAAGGTGTAACAAGTAAATGTTGTCCCTCATTAGTTTTCAGTGAATGCTAGACTGGTTGGTCCTTGGCAATCGATATATTGCACCACCTCTAAAAGGGTATTTGTGTACTGGTCTCAAACAGGTATCATGATAGAAAAAACTAGGAAGAAATATTTCTTCTGTAAAATACATTCGGAAATATGGGCATCGTTAATTTCGACTTGTGGCATATTTACAAACAAGCAGCATCCCAAGAAAGTTCCCGCTTCCATGACAAGCTGCACACATGCAATGCCACCTGGTGGATTGTTGATGAACCAGCCAGTTGATATCAGTGTTAGTCTGAGTGCTGGGAGCATGCGGAGAATTCTGGCAGTTTCACACGGCCATCAGACGGATGAAAAACAACATTTTTACACCGACATCACTCAGGAGCTGTGTGACGGTCACCAATCACCTTCACTGGTGACCAGCCCATGGACAGCACGAGCTTGTCCACTCAGCGATCGTGTTCGTAACAAAACGTAAACAACGCGCCTTTACAAGGATCAAGAATATACAAGTATATAAAAATTGATTTATAATACATACAATTGGCACGCATCAACAAGTACAGGCTAAATACATCGGTGCGCAGACACATGCACTATCTTTGATACGCACGCATGTTTGCATTTATTTACATGTGTGTATTTTTCATATGTACACAATTTTTCCAAGTAAAAACCACTGCATCACTGTCACTCATAAAGTTTATATTAATATCATCAAAACTGTATAAAAACAATGCAGTAACATCCTGTTGCCATGCAACCAGCCGTATCCTGGCAAACACGGATCTGAATCTGAGCAGAAAATAAAAAATTGTTGCCTGGCAACAAGTAACTAACGACAACAATGATGAAGGGCTACCCCGGATGTAGGTGCGTTTCCATGACAACAATAGGTGTGTTTCCATGGCGACAACAGGTATCTGCAACAGACAAAAATGTCAGAATATAATGATAAAGTTTTCATGTTTGTTTTAAAATAATACTATATGTCTGCTCTAATTTTGCGCTTCATATTATTTACATTCCTGTTTACCTGAAATATAACCACCTGCAGTAACAAATGGACGTTACACATTCAATATTGATTTTGTAAAAAAAATAAATAACTCAATTGCAAATGGGCTATCTTGATCTGATTAGGAAATTATATTCAACAACCCTTTCCAATACAGTGGAACCTCTCTGACATGGTCTCCCTTGGCACTGCGAGGAACCCACAGGGTGCCAGCTCCTCTGCCCAGAATTGGTCAAGCAGTAATTTGTAACAGGAAGTCTGCTGTCTAGAACGTGGGAAAATTAAACATCAAAGGGTATTATGGTTAACTCTCCTCACTTCGGCATTATTGCCAATCAAATTTGTTTCTCTGAAACTTAATGTTTTGTTTACCATTTGAACGTGTTGCAGGCGGAATCTTTCAAACTGCAAACTTTTTTCCGAGCTTTATAAAGTATCTAACCACAAATGGTCAGGCAGTAAACCTTCAAGATGCATGTTGTAATCATAAGAATGTAATATTAAATAAAGAAAATAAAACCCTCATTTCAATACCAAGATGCCTGCATATTCTTACACTTCACTGTAGATAGAAATAATCTGGGACTGTCTCATGGTGACATTTATTGTGAGATGTATTACTGCATTATACTATATTAAAAATACTTGACGCTAGGTAGATTCCTCACAAAATATGGCGGATTCAGTTTGAAGCCAGTTTATATCAACCTGGCAGATGGCCACACTGGGTCAGAATGGCAACACCGCTAGCTGGCTAACTAACCAATGCAAAATGTACGTAATTTAAAAGTAAAAAAACCCAGATTTCAACACGTCCGGTAGCCACTCACCACTAGTGTCGCTTCATGTGTAACGAGAGATGATCAGAGCGAGAAAATGCCCTCTCACAGATCTGACATTTGAACGGCTTGTCTCCAGTGTGCTTACGGAAGTGGCGTGTAAGTTCGTCGGACCGAGCGAATCGCCAGGAGCAACCTTCCCATGAGCACTCATACGGCTTCTCTCCTGCAGACAGGTGACAACAGACAATGGTAAAAGTAATCCTTTTTCACTTTAAACGAACAATTTTATAATATCCGAACATTTTGTAATATATCATATATAATTTATCAACTATTTTATTATTTATTGATTTATTTTTAATTTTTAATATAATTAACTATTATTTATCAGTATTATGTAGTATTATTATGACTAATATTATTTATTTATATTGTTTTTTTTTTACTGATCTCAGTTTCACCGACACCATCAGAAGGCTGGGGGGAGCGCGTAATGTTCAGGGGGCATGTAATGGAACACTTACAGAGGACTTGGGGGGTCAGACTGTATGGGTGTGTAGAGCTATGTATGCAGATGCCCAAATCCAACAGGACAGGTTTGGACTGGTAAAATCTGATCCTACATAAAGGCTTGATGTTGATGACTGATATGGCAGAACACCTCAACCAAGAGAAACTAATAAACGACTGAATCTGATCCTACATAGAGGCTTGACGTTGATGACTGATATGGCAGAACACCTCAACCGAGAGAAACTAATAAACGACTGAATCTGATCCTACATAAGGCTTGACGTTGATGACTGATATGGCAGAACACCTCAACCAAGAGAAACTAATAAACGACTGAATCTGATCCTACATAGAGGCTTGACGTTGATGACTGATATGGCAGAACACCTCAACCGAGAGAAACTAATAAACGACTGAATCTGATCCTACATAAAGGCTTGACGTTGATGACTGATATGGCAGAACACCTCAACCGAGAGAAACTAATAAATGACTGAATCTGATCCTACATAAGGCTTGACGTTGATGACTGATATGGCAGAACACCTCAACCAGAGAAACTAATAAAGACTGAATCTGATCCTACATAGAGGCTTGACGTTGATGACTGATATGGCAGAACACCTCAACCGGGAGAAACTAATAAATGACTGAATCTGATCCTACATAAAGGCTTGACGTTGATGACTGATATGGCAGAACACCTCAACCTAGAGAAACTAATAAATGACTGAATCTGATCCTACATAAAGGCTTGACGTTGATGACTGATATGGCAGAACATCTCAACCAAGAGAAACTAATAAATGACTGAATCTGATCCTACATAAAGGCTTGACGTTGATGACTGATATGGCAGAACACCTCAACCGAGAGAAACTAATAAACAACTGAATCTGATCCTACATAAAGGCTTGACGTTGATGACTGATATGGCAGAACACCTCAACCAAGAGAAACTAATAAACGACTGAATCTGATCCTCCATAGAGGCTTGACATTGATGACTGATATGGCAGAACACCTCAACCGGGAGAAACTAATAAACGACTGAATCTGATCCTACATAAAGGCTTGACGTTGACTGACTGATATGGCAGAACACCTCAACCAAGAGAAACTAATAAACGACTGAATCTGATCCTACATAAAGGCTTGACATTGATGACTGATATGGCAGAACACCTCAACCGAGAGAAACTAATAAACGACTGAATCTGATCCTACATAAAGGCTTGACGTTGATGACTGATATGGCAGAACACCTCAACCGAGAGAAACTAATAAACGACTGAATCTGATCCTACATAAAGGCTTGACGTTGATGACTGATATGGCAGAACACCTCAACCGAGAGAAACTAATAAACGACTGAATCTGATCCTACATAAAGGCTTGACGTTGATGACTGATATGGCAGAACACCTCAACCGAGAGAAACTAATAAACGACTGAATCTGATCCTACATAAAGGCTTGACGTTGATGACTGATATGGCAGAACACCTCAACCGAGAGAAACTAATAAACGACTGAATCTGATCCTACATAAAGGCTTGACGTTGATGACTGATATGGCAGAACACCTCAACCGAGAGAAACTAATAAATGACTGAATCTGATCCTACATAAAGGCTTGACGTTGATGACTGATATGGCAGAACACCTCAACCTAGAGAAACTAATAAATGACTGAATCTGATCCTACATAAAGGCTTGACGTTGAAGACTGATATGGCAGAACACCTCAACCGAGAGAAACTAATAAATGACTGAATCTGATCCTACATAAAGGCTTGACGTTGATGACTGATATGGCAGAACACCTCAACCGAGAGAAACTAATAAATGACTGAATCTGATCCTACATAAAGGCTTGACGTTGATGACTGATATGGCAGAACACCTCAACCGAGAGAAACTAATAAATGACTGAATCTGATCCTACATAAAGGCTTGACGTTGATGACTGATATGGCAGAACACCTCAACCGAGAGAAACTAATAAATGACTGAATCTGATCCTACATAAAGGCTTGACGTTGATGACTGATATGGCAGAACACCTCAACCGAGAGAAACTAATAAATGACTGAATCTGATCCTACATAAAGGCTTGACGTTGATGACTGATATGGCAGAACACCTCAACCGAGAGAAACTAATAAATGACTGAATCTGATCCTACATAAAGGCTTGATGTTGATGACTGATATGGCAGAACACCTCAACCGAGAGAAACTAATAAATGACTGAATCTGATCCTACATAAAGGCTTGACGTTGATGACTGATATGGCAGAACACCTCAACCGAGAGAAACTAATAAATGACTGAATCTGATCCTACATAAAGGCTTGATGTTGATGACTGATATGGCAGAACACCTCAACCGAGAGAAACTAATAAACGACTGAATCTGATCCTACATAAAGGCTTGACGTTGATGACTGATATGGCAGAACACCTCAACCGAGAGAAACTAATAAACGACTGAATCTGATCCTACATAAAGGCTTGACGTTGATGACTGATATGGCAGAACACCTCAACCGAGAGAAACTAATAAACGACTGAATCTGATCCTACATAAAGGCTTGACGTTGATGACTGATATGGCAGAACACCTCAACCGAGAGAAACTAATAAATGACTGAATCTGATCCTACATAAAGGCTTGACGTTGATGACTGATATGGCAGAACACCTCAACCGAGAGAAACTAATAAATGACTGAATCTGATCCTACATAAAGGCTTGATGTTGATGACTGATATGGCAGAACACCTCAACCGAGAGAAACTAATAAATGACTGAATCTGATCCTACATAAAGGCTTGATGTTGATGACTGATATGGCAGAACACCTCAACCGAGAGAAACTAATAAACGACTGAATCTGATCCTACATAAAGGCTTGACGTTGATGACTGATATGGCAGAACACCTCAACCGAGAGAAACTAATAAACGACTGAATCTGATCCTACATAAAGGCTTGATGTTGATGACTGATATGGCAGAACACCTCAACCGGGAGAAACTAATAAATGACTGAATCTGATCCTACATAAAGGCTTGACGTTGATGACTGATATGGCAGAACACCTCAACCGAGAGAAACTAATAAACGACTGAATCTGATCCTACATAAAGGCTTGACGTTGATGACTGATATGGCAGAACACCTCAAGCAAGAGAAACTAATAAACGACTGAATCTGATCCTACATAAAGGCTTGACGTTGATGACTGATATGGCAGAACACCTCAACCGAGAGAAACTAATAAATGACTGAATCTGATCCTACATAAAGGCTTGATGTTGATGACTGATATGGCAGAACACCTCAACCGAGAGAAACTAATAAACGACTGAATCTGATCCTACATAAAGGCTTGACGTTGATGACTGATATGGCAGAACACCTCAACCTAGAGAAACTAATAAACGACTGAATCTGATCCTACATAAAGGCTTGACATTGATGACTGATATGGCAGAACACCTCAACCTAGAGAAACTAATAAACGACTGAATCTGATCCTACATATAGGCTTGATGTTGAAGACTGATATGGCAGAACACCTCAACCGAGAGAAACTAATAAACGACTGAATCTGATCCTACATATAGGCTTGATGTTGATGACTGATATGGCAGAACACCTCAACCGAGAGAAAGTAATAAACGACTGAATCTGATCCTACATAAAGGCTTGATGTTGATGACTGATATGGCAGAACACCTCAACCGAGAGAAACTAATAAACGACTGAATCTGATCCTACATAGAGGCTTGACGTTGATGACTGATATGGCAGAACACCTCAACCGAGAGAAACTAATAAATGACTGAATCTGATCCTACATAGAGGCTTGACGTTGATGACTGATATGGCAGAACACCTCAACCAAGAGAAACTAATAAACGACTGAATCTGATCCTACATAGAGGCTTGACGTTGATGACTGATATGGCAGAACACCTCAACCAAGAGAAACTAATAAACGACTGAATCTGATCCTACATAGAGGCTTGACGTTGATGACTGATATGGCAGAACACCTCAACCAGGAGAAACTAATAAACAACTGAATCTGATCCTACATAGAGGCTTGACGTTGATGACTGATATGGCAGAACACCTCAACCGAGAGAAACTAATAAACAACTGAATCTGATCCTACATAGAGGCTTGACGTTGATGACTGATATGGCAGAACACCTCAACCGAGAGAAACTAATAAACAACTGAATCTGATCCTACATAGAGGCTTGACGTTGATGACTGATATGGCAGAACACCTCAACCGAGAGAAACTAATAAACAACTGAATCTGATCCTACATAGAGGCTTGACGTTGATGACTGATATGGCAGAACATCTCAACCGAGAGAAACTAATAAACAACTGAATCTGATCCTACATAGAGGCTTGACGTTGATGACTGATATGGCAGAACACCTCAACCAAGAGAAACTAATAAATGACTGTTGATAACTGAAAGAAAACGGAAAGTTGTCACAGAGACAACAAATGCAAACGAGGGGTTCACACCTGGCCACACCTGTACACACCTGTGTGAGTGCGTAGATGAGCCTTCAGGTGCGAGCTCTTCGTGTACACCTTGTTGCATCCGTTGAAGTCGCACCGATGCACGCGTCGCTCGCCCACGCTCGACGAGGACATTCGCATGCTGTACGGGCGGTGGGGCAGAACCGGGGTCGAGAACGCGCTACCGGTGGAACCGTGCGGAGACGGTGGCGACACTGCCCCGTACGGTGTAGAGGGTGCCACTGTGTAGGTTCGTGCGAGCGGGTTGATGCAAGGTCGCCGCGGCTGTGGAATGCTGAAGGACGAGGGCAGTGTCGACGACACGGTCGGTGCGAAGTGATGTTGATGACTGAACTGAAACTGTCTGCAACACAAAACAAATTATAATGTTACCAGAATGTGATCCAGCCAGCACGTGTATGTAATATGTCTGGGGCAGGGTATGTTGATGCTTACTTACAAGACAGTTTGCAATTCAAGTGCCAAACTTTCACGACACATACACAACTTCTCAGAACAAAACTAAGGCCCTCATTTTGTTTGCTCAAATGTCCCACTGAGCAAAGGTTACTACTGGTCTTTTAAGGGTTCAGGTCAGATGTTTCACATTCCAAACTATTCAAACTGTCCACTAATTAGATTGGAATGTTTTACATAATGAACACTGTTTTATATATAATCTTAATCATACCGAGTTATCATCTAGCCTTAATTAAAAACTTCATTTCATTTTAATTTAATATATTATTATACATGTAATTTTTTTTATTTCTATTATTTATCATTTGTTTATTATTTATATACTGCTATATCATCACCTAACAACCATTATAACATACCTGCATTTTTGCATAAGCAGCATTTACGATATTTTTACCTTCTATTTTGATATATCTGCCAGTTTGAATGATGTTGTTAGAATGACCAGAAGAGGGCAGCACTATCCATGACTCGTGGACACATCAGAAGATGGGGCATTCCATGCCAAATCAATCAAAAACAGGGTGAAATTTACATGACCTTCTTCGATTTTTGACACCTGCTAACAGAAGCTCCCAGAATCCTCCAGCTGAAACTCACCTAGGGGCATGGAAGGTTAACTCAGGCATCATGTTAGAAAATCCCCCGGATCCACCCATGCTAACTTAATGGTAATGTTCAACTAATTTATTACTAAATAAATAAACAGTCTATTTTGAAGCCATGACGAGATGGACATCCTGTATAGTTACAATGCTCCTCAATTATTTAAAATTAACGTCGAGGTGTCTGCAATGACCTGTTTCTTGTCGCGAGGAGACTGTCCGTTTAAACACTGGTTTATTCATCGACCCACCTACTGGATCCTAAACAAACCACGAGTGCGATGTTGTCGTTTCCGGAATGCCAATGACTGATCCGATTACCAAAACAAATCAAGACTTTAACGGTCGCTCGGTCGGAAAAGTGTGAAACCCACGTGTCGATAAATACATTCCTCACTCAGAAGACAGAATGTGTCAGCATGAAGAGAATGGCCGTCCAGAATAATAGTTCTTTCAGCTACCTCACACTGACATGTCCAGCGAAATTTTGCTGACACAGGAATTTCAACACCACTTGTTTCAAACTTAGTACAAGTCCAAATACTATGACAAAATATTTGTTTACCAATTTTAACTGTTTAGAATCAAGTGGACATCAATACACCTTTATATATTATACACAGTATTATTATAAATGTCACATTCTTTTTACTAAAATTTAACACTGAAATTATCTGGTGACAACAGAATGTAAATACCTTTATATGACAGTTTATTGACCCAAAATTACCTGATTTTCTGCAGAGGCAGAAGCAGGGAGGACGACGCTGCTGGGTCCAATGGTTCATCTACAACCAAACCAAAACCAAACCAATTGTTAGAGTTCAGTAAACAGGGCACACTTTGCTGCTATAAATCAGACTTCATATCATGTCTATTTTGTATTTACACCAGTTTTTACATGTTCAGTAATGTTTACAGCCAACCAAAATGTTAAATATGAATAATTATAATGCTTGCATCATAGCATTGCATTACAAACAAACCTGCCACATCACAAATTCCTGCGTAAATTTTTATTTTATTTAAGAGGACTACACACACACGCACGCACGCACGCACGCACGCACGCACGCACGCACGCACGCACGCATGCACACATGCACACACACAGCCTGTTGGAACAAGCATTTCCTTCAGCAAGTAAAGTGGGAACAAAAAAACATGTTGCTAGTGCTTATAGGTAAAATATTGCAGACAAGCAGCAAATAGTTTGATCTCACAAAAATTATGTTTTACAAAGTTCGATTTGGAAGCCTGGTAGATGGCGCCACTTGGTCAGAATATGAATTATACAGATTTTAATATTACTGACAAAAATAGATTTAAAAAATTACACATTAGTATAAAAGTGACAAAATGTCCATCTAGAGGGCTGACCTTTGACCGAGACTCCACTTGTAGTGGACTGCGGAGAACTACTGCCAGACTTGGTGGACAGGTCAACTGGCTCCGTCTGGACTGGCTGAAACAATACATGACAGATTTAGGGGCCATCTCAAAACAGTTGGTAAATCTTGATAAAGCCAGTTTTATGATGATATCGGAATAGTTGTTAAGTCATCACAAAGACAGGTTTAGGGGGTGATCAAAAGACAGTTATTAAATCTGGTTAAGCACAACAAACTCAACACATTAATATGACAGATATAGGGGAAACCTCAAGACACTGTTAAATTAGTGTAATGACTAGTACTCTGACCCAAGTAAAATCTAATCGTATCCTTATTCTTTCTTCTGCACAAAGTTAAATGCCTTGTTATGCGCATGTTTAAATGTTTTCTTTTTATTTTATTCATTACTATTATAGTTTGACATGGGTCAAAATAAAAGACAATACTTCTTGTCAACACTGACACCGTTGCGTTTATGACATCAATCTTCTGTCATCTCACTGCATCAAGTGCCAAAACTAGCAGTTGAACGGTATTTACTTTTACCTCTCGCTCCTTGCTGCCACCAGATGGCTCTGTGCGATGACACAGTGGACAATCGGGGGGCGACTCGGGACGACAGCCCAGCTCACCGCACCCGCAGAGTCGATGCTGTAGAACAAAAACAAATGTTACGCCACCTGGTGGCACAATTTGGGAACTTATCGGCTGTATTAGCAGCCTTCATTGTTCCATGTCCAGTGGTAGGATACACTTTATGGCTGGAGTGTTACATTACACAATGTTCTCCCCTTATTATTCTCTGTCTTATTTCATATGTAAGTTGTCTTCATTTGACTTGTATGATATGATTCATTTGTAATGTAAATAGTTACGATAAATTTGACTTAATTTTATTTCATTTAAATGCCACAACAATTCTAGAAATGAATGTTTAAGAAATTAAATTGCAGGGCAGCTCCAACTAGTGCAAGGTTGTCAGTGATCAGGGTCAACACCTTCATATTCTACAAATTCCTACCGATAATCAGTAAACTTGATCAAGAAGAATATCCAAATTAGGCATTTCAGAAATAGTGATAAAAAATTTTGACTTACCTACAGAAAAATGTATAACTGATATAAAATTATGGTTAATGTTTATTTTACATTGCTGCTTTTGAACATATACTCTGACGTAAACACAGCTTGTTGTTATGTAATGAGAAGACGAAGCATTCATATCAAACTGTATATTTGTGAATGACATTCAGCAATAACTGAATGAGACAGTGGTGAACTAGCATAGTAAGTGACTGGACAATAGAACAGGCCAGCTGTGTTCTATTAAGTCTGCTACTTATTAAAACTACTGCTGAGTACTACCATGTACTCACTAGTGTACACAGGTCACAGAGACACCATTCATGGTGGTTATTATACACTTACAATGATTACATTTAGCCAATTCTTACTCAGTGTTGGCGGACATGTTTTCTACTGTTGCCTCTGTTGGTTTTCTGGCAGTTTTAAAACAAAATCTAAATTATTATAGCAATAACCACATCTACAATAACAACAACATAATTACTATATGACTATACTGCTTACACTTTACAAAATGCATGTTCATCATCACTCACTAGTAAGTGATAGTTCACTCACCCCAGTAAATAAATGGTCCCTATCACAGCCTGTCCCTGTCTGGTATTGGATGATTCCGCGAGCCGCCACCGACAACGACATCACTGACATCGTCATGTCAACGCAGTTACCCCCAGCAACCATGTCTTTGTACTCACTGACCTTCTTCAGTGGGATTGGTACATCGTCACATTTCACTATGCCACCTGGTGACGGGGGTCCGTAGTAACCATTGGCAACCGGCGATAAACTGCACGAGAAGTATCCATTGTGGCGGCGTTTCATCGAATGAGCCTCAGGTATCTGTGAATGATGCACAACGCCACGGTGGTGGTGGTGGTGGTGGTGGTGGTGGAGGTGCCGGTGTCCTTCTGGCAATGGACTCCGGTCGCCATAGCAACGATGCGACATACGCATCGTTATCACCGATTCGCCGTGCGGTGAATCGTCCAACGCGCTAGTCCGATGGTGTAGTTTATTGTAGCTGTCACCAGAGGGCATCCTGTCGTCCGCGATTCGTTGTGGACTGATGAAATGATGTTCATTGTTGTTCGGCTCCTGTTTGAGCATGTGACTGATACTGAGCCCGATTCCATTGCTGATGGTCGTGTGCTCTTCTCCTCGTTCCCGGCTCTTCTCAGTCTCATTGCTCTTGCGCCGAGACAGGACGAAGTTCCTCACGCGCTCCTGCATCGCGTGCGAATTCATGTGGTACGCCCCCATTGCATGGCTCGTCTCAGACGACCCCTCCAGCAGCATCATTGCCCGTGACACAGAGCGATCGTCTTCGCTTCTTGTCACCTCGTCACTTTTTGTCACCTTGCGATTTTCGTCACTCTTCGTGACCTCGCGGCAGTCACTTCTTATTGACTTGTGACCTTCACTCTCTGTGACCTTGTGATCTTTGTCGTTCTTCGTGACCTCGTCAATTTCACTCCTCGGGTCCTTGCTACTGGCCTCGGTGTTAGAGTCTTTGCTATTGTCCTCACTTTGGTGGCCTTCACTGCTCGAGTCCTCACACCTCACAACCTTCAGGTGATCCTTACTCTTCCCTTCCGTGTCATTCACTTCCCTCCTCTCTGTTCTCCCACTCTCTCCCTCCGCCTCCTTCTCCAAGGTCTTCTTTTCCTGTGGCAAAATAATAACATTTATTAAATTAATTAAAAAAATCACAGTTGCTTTTTGTAGACTCTTTCAACTACATAAGAAATATATTAATAAAAACATGATCAAAGGCAGACTGTGACAAAATAATTAAACTAGTCTTTCTTAGTTACATAAGAAATATTATCATAAAGATTTTAGTACCATTGATATTATATCATATAAGGTAATAATAATAATAAGTATTATTTATATAATTATTATGCATTAAACACTATAAAAGCTAATTAACTAAAATAAAAATTAGTGCATTTTACAATATTCATTATTTACTAACACTACTACAAAAAGATTGTTTTATGGACCGTTTTAAACTGTGGCAGTATCTTTGTTGCCTTGACTGACACAAGATGACTATTTTCTTTTTCTTTATTAATGCGGCAAAGTCAGTGGAGCGGAACACCCCACAGGGTGCTATATGTGGGGGGGGGGTTGAGAGGGGAAAACAACACACATTTGGAGCAGACCAAACAACCCAAACTCTCAAATTCTCCACATGTATTAGTTACGTTAAAAAAAAAATTCTTGAATATATGGAACTACTTGTTTGTCAGCTTGTGTCATTATTCAAGGTAACGTTCGTGTCATAGCAGAAATATGTTTATTCTTAATCTAATATGACACCCAAGTTCATTTTAGGTCAATTATGTCAAAAAGTCAAGGTTGTTGAACATAATGTTAAAATTGAGCTATTTGTTTCTTTAATGAGGAACACGCATACCATTTAAATAAGACTTAATTTAACTACTACAACTGAAAGTAAAATAAAACATTATGTGTATAATTAATTTAATAAGAAATCAAACAATGCAAGAAAATATACGGATACAAATACAGAAATAGGTTACTTTGGACTGAATTTAGAATACTGAACCATTCAAAACAAGACATCAAAATGGTCCAACATTCAGTACAATATAATCACTCAACTATTTACATGTTATATCATAAAAGTATGGGAACATGTCGTGACTTTTAGCAATATATCAGAAAAAGTAAGATAACACTGGCAACTGACTTGATTAATTTCTATAAATACTGGATAGTATCTGTTAATTCAGAATGACCTTTAGACGATTATTTTTAGACATGGAATCATCGAAAGTTGACTCATGTTTATAGCACTCAAGGGGACAGATCATTATTTCAGTTTTGTGCTCAAGCCATACAATTAAAATTTTACTGGTTTTCACTTGATACTTCGATTGAGGATTTCACAATTGTCATTGAAAAACAAAAACCATTTTTTGCAAATTACAAAACTTGTAATATGCACAGGTTGTAATATCTTGATCGATGCTAACAGTATGCTCCCTTCACTGATGGCAGGATCCCTATGATATCCCAAATTAATTGAGAATGTTAAATTGAAATGGGTGAGAATACAATTTTTTTTTAAACAAGAACCAATTTCTGACTCACTGTGACCGACTAAAACAAGGCGAACGAAACAGTTAAATTTAAATTGGTGACACTACCAATTATTTTAAACAAGAATAAATTTCAGACACAGCATGACTCGCTAAAACAAGGAAAATGTGTACACAAACATTCAATCACAAAAAGTACAAATACAACAAATCACATATACATGACAAATCACACACACAGTTACACAACATTACACATAATCACAGTCATTTCAATGCATGCTCATTCATGCATCCACGCAAATGCACACACACATGCATATACACACACACAAACACACACACAAACATACTCACACAAATACACACAAATACACACACAAACATACACACACAAACAAACATACACATAACATACACACACACACACACAAACACACACACACACACACACAACACACACAACACACACACACACACACACACACACACACACACACACACACACACACACACACACACACACACACACACACACACACACACACACACACACACACACACACACACACACACACACACACACACACACACACACACACACACACACACACACACACACACACACACACACACACACACACACACACACACACACACACACACACACACACACACACACACACACACACACACACACACACACACACACACACACACACACACACACACACACACACACACAACACACACACACACACACACAAACACACACAACACACACAACACACACAACACACACACACACACACAAACACACACAAACACACACAACACACACACACACACACACACACACACACACACACAAAACACACACACACACACACACACACACACACACACACACACACACACACACACACACAAACACACACCACACCCACACCCACACACACACACACAAATACACACAGTCAGCCTATCACACACTGCATGACGCGTGACAAACGGTAGACGCTGTCCTCAAGGCATACCGCCAAGTCTGGTGTCGTGACAGCAACTGATATGTCACATGACCAAGTGCACAGGTCCGTGCCAAATATACACAATTAACTACACGACTATTTATTACAAGAACTGACGTCCAGTAACAAGTTCGTACCAGTCTCATATATTCATTACTAAATCAATACTCCAACCCTAGATGTGTCCTCTTCAATCTGATGGCTTTACTTTACTTGTGCTATTTCAACTTTTCAAGAAAATCAAGTGTAGTGCTGTCGAAATGTGCTATTTGTTTTTTTTAAGGTCGTTAGGTAAACAAACTAAATGTCTCTGAGCAGGTCCAGTGTGATTGGCAATGACAGTTATAATAAAGTAATATTTAAAGTTCATAATTAGAATATACTGCATTATTATTTAATTATTAATGTTATGGTTTATTATTATTGTCACCATTATTATAATACAGCTTGGTGTGTTTCTCACTGAAATATGCACTACAGCAGATGTTGGTATGACAACATTATTACATGGAATTGTACAAATGTAACTGTTTAAATTAACCAAAATGGTACCCATAGCACTTTTGATATGCGCCATCTTCTGATACGTGAAGTTTAAAATGCACCTTGTTGATTTGACCCACACAAAGGTTATCAGAATTTAAAATCGGAATTGACCTGCGTTGATTAAACAAACACTGCTACAGTCAAAGGATGGGTCCTTGACAACAATGTAAACAAAAACAGACCACTGGACCCTACATGGGGGTAAGACCCCCACGTGGAGTCTAAATAATCACTCTGGCATGTGTCTAGTTATTCACCTAGGCTTGTAAAGTAAATATATTGTAAACCAACAACTGTATTAACTACTCTGCTCTTGTTTTGGCAATTTCTGTCTTAACTGAATAATATAAATTTTAGCCATGTTTTTATTTAGGAAACCCTATTTGTCAGAAGACATACATCTATATGTTTGACATTTGTCTTCATAAAATCATGTTATCAAACAGAAAATTTTAAATATATTCTAATCTAGCATCCTGACAGCCAAACTTAGATGTCAAAGGACACAATTTGTTTACTATAATTTGTCTGTTATCTTGTTTTTTTTAATAAATCATGCCTTTCAGTACATGTGTGAGTATCCTCCATCAACAATATTCCATAGTTGTAGATAAAGTATTTTCCATAGTTGTAGATAAAGTTTATCAGGGTTTGATGATCACAGGAATATGCATTAGGCATATCTTTAACCTCATAACATCTACATTCCAAAAACATGCAGGACATTTGAACTGGAAATGTCATATTAAACAGATAAAGGTAAAATTATATTTTAATAGTTGTGATTTGTTGTAAGACAATGAAAATGTAAATGTTAGGCCACTGAAGATAACTGCATGATAAGAAATTTACTTTGCACTTTTAAAAATCATTCCTCCTATCACAAGAATCTGTGACAAACTTACTCGAAATAGTTGTCAATAAAAATGCTAACATGATGTAAAAAAAAGAATTCTGTTTTAGTTAGACCCACGTAAAATAGACAAACTCCTTATTTCATGGTCAGTTTGATGATACAGCCATTGTTAGCACCTTTAGGACAGTACAAAAATAATTTTCATAACATAGGTCAAACGTTGTGCAGTCATTCAGTGATACTGTCCAGAGTCCCAAGACCCTTTACACAAAAGTACAGGAAATCAGTCCCAATATTCTAGTCACTTTGACCAATTCCCCAATAGTGACTTTAGTAGTGAGGGTCCATTTTGTAGAAATAATCCCCTAAAAGGTAATATAGACACCTTGTTAATCAGGTCACTTTGACTCAGGCCTAAAGGTGACCTTAATTATGAGGTTTACAGTAGATTTATTGGTCCATTCACCATATCTCCACCTACCTGGTCTAATGTTCTCTCGTCGTTTTTACGTTCCTTGTCACATGGTACGCTCTCGTCAATGACAAGTGAATCTTCGCGATCAGACGATGGTCGATCTGACCACCTTTCAATGTCTCTATCACTAGTATGGTCCCTTCTGCTCCGATGGTCCCCGGACCGCACAGGATCCAGCGTGCTACACTGTGGCCCTATAGTTCCACAGTCTCCACCAGATGGCACTGGTGATGGTGTCTTGCGGAAACCGGAAAATCCCTCGCAGTGATTAGCCTCGCATTTACAGCGTCTAGTAGGTTCCACGCAAGAACATTTGCGTTGCTGCGAGCTGTCGACACCGGAAGACCTTTCTGCGAGTTGTCTGTCAATACTGTAAGCGTTCGAAGAATGTTCCGCCACGGAAGAATTCTCCTCGTTAACCCTGAATCCCCTGTTCCCTGCCTCCCCTTGGGAATCACCAGTGCACCCAGTTGAGGTTTCAGCAGTGTTACCCTGGTTTCGTTCGACCGTTTCGGTGCGCCGATGAAATTCGTCGCCACGACAACGCCCTACACCTACACAGTTTTTGTTGCTATGGCATTCGCTAGTAGTATTACAATCACTCACACAGCTAACACCGTTTGAACTGGTGCCGTTCGTGTGGCCTCGGCTCGCATTCAAATCACAGTCACTCGAGCCATATGTGCATAACTTGCACCTATCTGTTGTAGGATCGCTGCTTCCGTTCACCAAAGAAGGACTGAATGGCACCGCACCGTTTACAAGATCGGTCCAGCCGTTTGAACCGATCTTTCGGCTCGTCAAGTGACTACAGTTTTTCAAACCAGGGCATCTGCATAGTTCCTGTGGTTGCCAGTAGAGGTCACTGTCAGCCGTCGTTTCTTCACACGTTTTACTGCAACGCAAAACAAAACACATGTGATTAACTCTAACGCATGAAATACGAGTTATGGCGAAAGCACATCATTTCGGCATCCGAAACGCGGCTAATTATTGTGAAAACAAACTGATAAGCTCATGAGATGTTAACGACTACATGCCGTGTGGTGATTTGCATACAAACGTCTGCACCTTCTTGGAATTCTGAAACCTATCTGCCAACGCAATCATCAGAGAATTCAAATGGGAGAAAAAAGTTGGGCGTTTCCAAAGGTGCTATAGTATTACAGCCGTTGTTACTGTAATGAGGAAAGTATTTGCGATCGTGACAAAACTTAACATTGTCTGTAGAATCCTATTATTTGAAAGCACTAGAATTTTGAGTTCTCGTTGATAAATGCGGAGCACCCACTGATGCACTCCGAGGGGTTAAACCCTCTAGTCTAAGCAATCTGTCATGTCCCTGTTGTACACCACGGGGACGTTTCAGTTGTCAGGGTTTTGTTTTGCTACCCCTGTTACCAATAGAATGTCACTGGCTGGAATTTAACACTCCAAAAAGAGCACGAAAACACGGTGTGCATGTTACTGAAACTATTGACTGCAGACAATTATTTGCGTGATGTAAACACAGGGCAACTGAGTGCGTTCAGTCTAAACACTCCTTTACCAACCAATATAGCATTCTCTCAATCAAGCTGACATTCAAATTTGTACAACGCAAGTAGACTAAATAATAGGCACTGTGAAGATAAATGAAAAATAAATATTGTTATTATAATTGTCAAAAAAACTTGAATCCTGAGATTGGGTAACTTCCAAAATTTAGAATATCCTTATGCTATAGACATTGGGTAACTTCCAAAATTTAGAATATCCTTGTTATAGACATTGGGTAAATTCCAAAATGTTGAATATCCTTACGTCATAGACATTGTACGTAGGATGAATTCTGACCGGATACTGTTAAAAGTAATTCATATTTTACTAAATCACGTTATTAAAAGTAAATCAGTTAATGAAATATGTATACCAATGGCTTGTCTTGTCACTGTCTGTATAACACAGGTATAGCATTTTGTAAAATCGAGCCTGAAAAAAGCTAGCAAAAAATTAGAAAATGTGGATGCATACACATAATTCTAAACAAACGCATAGAAAGTATGTGACGTTGCGATTCGTAAGACAGATAAAAAAGTGGAGGACACTCTCCAAAAACAATGAAACCTGTCTAAAAACACATGTACGAAACACTCAATGCTCAAAATACAAGTAGGGAATGATTGACATGGCACCAGTGAAGAAATACTCAGAGGGACGATAAATCACTAAGGCAAGGGTTCAGAGACCAACACATCCCCCTGGTCGAAGCTACTAAAGAACAACCAGATATTATTTACGACTGCCATAAAACTGGAGGAAAAACATGACTGCTGCTAGCACAGTTCTGTCATGTGAGACACGATCTACCTTGTACTTGCGCCGAAAAAAGTACAAACCTGCCCGATATGGGAGACGTAAAAAAAAACAGACTACACATTCAAAGATAAGAAAATTATACTTTCTGCCAAGCAATTTTGAGAGCAAACTGCTGTCACAGATAAGAAACCGCGCCACACGTTAAAAAAAAGTAATTGGTGGTTCAATTTATGTTTTGCCTAACTCCTATTTAACACAGTGGTGGCAAACTTTGTAACTTCTGTTTCCGGTCCCTCGGCTTACTATCGTATCTGTCCGACAAAGTAGGTCAAGTACGAAAATTATATAGACCACAACATCATGTCTCACACGTTAGGCCAGCTGATGTAATGATATGGCGACATGATAAATGACTTGACACTTGAAAGCAAAACTAAGGGTCATTAGCCAGAGTCTCTACTGAGACACTTGTGGGGTTTAGAAGCCTGTGGTAACACAAAGATTTACTGTTTCTTTGGTGTAGTCCAGACTTGATGTATTCGCTGCTGTTTACGGATGTAGACAAATCCATCATACTGCCTGCTTTATCTCAATTAAGCATTATCTAAATATGACGGTAATAACTGGTTGTATTTATAGCTGAAAGAGATTTGTCAGTGACAGATGGTAAACATGGACCTACCAGGTAGGGACCATATGTAGATTGGTACATCCTGTGGTATACTGTACATGGAATAGTGAATGAACTAGTTTATGGACTGAAAATTGGACTGACACGAATTGGTATAATATAGATTATAATGGCATGAATGACAAATGGATGGTGATATAACAGATTTTTTTAAATTTAATTGTGTAACTTCAAATTTCAGCTCTGTCTCCCGTCTTGACATCCATGGTTGTATTACTTCCCGATTTCTTCCCAACACAACCTTTTCTCTACAGCAACAATAAAAGATTCTATGCAACTGTACAGCAAGTAATTGCTAATTATATTGTCAAATAAATATTCTATTAAAATCTGGACAACTGCTAAATGCTAGGGGTGAAGGTGTAGCTGTGAACCAGGACGTGGTCATGCATGGCCGATCGTCACACGTGGCCAATAATAACGCATGGCCGCACAATCCTTGTTCATATATTCAATTAAGATTGTTTTTATCTGATTCATCTGACCCAATTCGTTGGCAACATTGACCGATCCTGCAGCGATCGTGAATCCACGTCATTGGTCAGTCTACCCGGAAGGACAAAATGTCGCCACAAATGGCCTAGATTACTCAGAAACTGACCCTTGTGGTAAGACTGTTGCCAGAGGTGTGTCCGAGGCATTGAAGCATGACCCTAAACCCAGTGTAGCAACCAATAAACGGTGAGTGGGGTGAAATGTCTTCATGGACCTTGAGGGTGAGATTCGTATCACTTCATTTGATCACCAGAACAAACATAGAACTGAACTATGCCCGATTTGCAATATCAACCAATTTGAAGTCGCACACAAACAGGTCGCAGAGTGTATCATCTATTGATATATCAAATCACAAAATCACATATCTATCGTTAATTATTATTTGCGTTCCTGACATTTTGAATAAGTAGTGTACAATATTTGTACATGTAGTGAAAATGTTGTTAGACCAGATCCTATATGAAAATTATTTTTAAAATGGTAAGTAAAGGTTAGTTCTTATATAGCGTAGTATCCGGTCCTCAGGACTGCTCAGTGTTTTTACACTTTACTTCTCTGACAGACCTGTTTGATTAAACACCGTCTCAATTTCTCTGGGAAGCATCCAGCCATAAGCTACAATTAATGTGCAAAGGCTGCTTGTACACATATCCACCATTGTCTGTAGCCAGGTACTCATTTATACAGCTGAGTGAACTGGAGCAATGTAGAGTGAAAAAACTTGCCTAAGGTTTTAACACCGCAGCACAGGATTCGAACCCGGGTTCTCTTAGTCGAGAGTCCGGAGCTCTATGCTTGAGCCAACCGCACTCTTATTTAATAATTTCTTTTATCAAGATTAAAATGTTAAATTCCTACAAATAAGCTGGAGTCTCACTGGTTAGACCGCCTTTTGTAATGATTTTTGATGTGAAAACAAATAAGCATTCTGCTGTACCTACCCTACCCTACCCTACCCTACCCTACCCTACCCTACCCTACCCTACCCTCCCTACCCTACCCTACCTACCCCACCGCACCGCACCGCACCGCACCGCACCGCACCGCACCGCACCGTCACCGCTACCATGCACCATACTGTCTTTACTATTATTCTTAAATTTTAGGGCATCTGTAAATATAGAAATGGGACTAAGTGTCTACATTTTATGCACAAAAATCTTATGCCATACAGCAAGAAAACACTGAAAATATCTCAAAGTGATCTTGTAAAGCTGTGGCCAGTTATTTGGATCATTCAGTGTGTGTTGTTGCAATCTGCCCCACTCACAGACTTAGTTATTGAAACAGTCAATTCAAATTCATTAAAAAGCATTCATCTATGTATAATTACTGTACGAAAACTATTTGTTTACCACACTGATGCCTAATGCATGTGCTCATGTACTCATTTACACCACTGACTGAACAGAGGCAAAGTGAAATTAACTACTAAACTGCAGACATGTTGAAATGGCAAGTTTATGAGTATTTAAACTTCTATTCTTTTGAGAGAGCTCTAACGTACTTATGGCCAGGCTACTAAGAGAATGCTGCAACTGATCACTTAAAGATTTACGTTGCTCAGAACAATCACATGTCAACATTCATCTGACACTTCGCGTGGACCTATAACTAGTTAAACACCTTTCAACTATGAGCAATTTTTAGGGAACATTTGTTGAGGATCAGATGACAGCAATTTTGTGGATATATATATATCTGAAAAATGCAATATCTGATGAGCTCACTCGATTACAATTTGATTATCATTTATAACGTGATTGTAATTTCGATGAGGTATGCCACCTCCACGAATAAGTGTCACTATTTATTACCTTATAAGACTAACACTATTATTATGCTAACAACGGTTAACTATAGTAATCATACAAAACACTACTTACAAGGCACGGTCCCAGAGGGTTAATGTGTTATCAGTGAGAACCAAGATTAGTGAGATTTCACCTGAACAGAAACTATGTAAGACAGCCTGGGGCGACATTGGTGTATGTAATTATTGACAACTAGGGCAATGAGCAATGTGGACTGCAATATACTGAAAGGTACCATAGAGGATTCATGACTTTACTCTTGTGGTACATAACAGCAAGGGTGATATTTATTTGCCTTGTTTTTGTCATGGTATGTGTTGTTTTAACTGTACACACACACACACACACGCATGCACGCATGCATGCACGCACACACACACTCATACATACACACAATACACACACATACATATGCACACATACATACATCACACACACACACACACACACACACACACACACACACACACACACACACACACACACACACACACACTCACACACACACACATTAAACTGTGTGTATGTGTGTGTCTTTGTGTATGTTTGTGTGTGTCAGAAGTATTAGAAAGTGTGTTCATGTGCATGTAAGCATGTGTCAATGTGTTTGTGAGCGTGTATGCATATGTATGTATGTATGTATGTATGTATGTATGTATGTATGTATGTATGTATGTATGTATGTATGTATGTATGTATGTATGTATGTATGTATGTATGTATGCATGTATGTATGCATGCATGCATGCATGCATGCATGTATATACTGTATACAGAGAATATATAAAAACATCAAACTGTAACTGCTCTGTTCTAAATTTAAGGTTCAATCAAACTTAACAACATACATGTAATAGCAGGTAATGTATATTTATATATAGTTACATACATCAACCCTGGCCACTGAGTGACATACTTGTATATACAATTATAACCAATCACCAGCGGAAAACATGATCTGCTGCCCAGAAACGTCAGATTTCAAAGATATCAAACATTGGCTTCCAATTAATGCGGCTACTCAATTAGGTGACTGATCAATCACAATTCACCTGTCAATTCACCACAATGGCAGTGACACAGTTTCATTCCCCATCAAAAATTTTAAATAGATTTCTACCACCCCACTCAAAACCACAAACATGTTACCACCCTCTGCATTTACTTCAGCGTGGTCTGAAAATTATAGTTCGAGGGTCAAATTACCATTATCCGTCAATTTGTAAAGCAACATTGATCACAAATTTTCACCAGCTTGACCTTACCATGCAAAGGAAGATTTAATGGGTTAATATATTGTAGCAAAGGTATTTCAATGCTCTAATTCTGAGAATTTCTTCTTGTCAAAATACATCTCAAATTTAGGGTAGCATATTATAGTTCACGTTTGATTCTACAAAGTCATGGTCATAATAAAATAGCTAATAAATAAATTGGCAATTTGACGGGCCAACAAAACTTCTTATGAAAAACATTATTTTCAGAGTATTTGTTGTTAATTAAATTAGCGTTATGGTCTTCTGACAGAGTGAACACATCATAAAAGATAAATATCCCGCATCAAAAGTATTGGTCAAAACTACTACTGAAACTGCATCGCAGTATCCATTAACCAGAGAATCGGTAAACCACTGAGAAATATTGTGAATTTTGTTTAAGAAACTCTTAATCGGTGTGATCGATAAATATATTTAAACTGTTGTTGTATGTGCTGCCAAGTGATCAGACTCGGGCCACCCAGTCAGGCCGCATTGTCAGCATCCCAGAGGATGGTAAGACACAGTTTAATGATAAGACTAGTTAGTAATCATCACCTGTTAATTGGTGTCATGGTGGCATATGTCTTTGTGAATATTGCCCCAATTATTAACATGTCTATTCAGTAAGTTCGGGCTGGATAATTACCTGGAAACTCCGGACAAATTGGCATGATAAGCCCATGTAAGGTCATGCGCTTTTGTTGGGCGAAGACATGAAGTGTCATTCGGTGTTCAAGTCTATATGTCCCCCCCTGCTGCTAACAAGTTCATCTCTTTAAGTGCACAAAGCATAGATATCCTCTTTCGACATCAAAACAACCCATTGAAATAAACCTTTCCAGAGCATTAGTGTCAAGTTTCATTCAGCTTCAATGAGTAGACCCAGGCAGAGTTTCAACTAGCCGTTACCTCTGTCATGGGCATACACCAACGTCCCAACTATGGGCCTGTCTGTAGGTGTGACATGAAATGTTCACCCTCATAAATTGTCACCATGTCTGTGGTGATACACCAGTGTTTAGAACAGTTAGTGATGGTTGTAAAAAGGCTTTAAAAGGGAGAAGTGAATCCAGAACTATGAATCTTGCATACTCCAATATTTTCTTTAAATTTGAAAGATCTGTCTGTAGACTGATGTGTTGTTCATATTCCTGAATATCCCTGATGATCATTGCTCGGAGTCAATGAGCCATACAGATGCATGCACATGCACATGCACATGCACACGCACACGCACACGTACACGCACACACACGCGCACACGCACAACACACACAAATACAAACACACGCACACGCAAACACATATATACACACACACATACACATACAGTCATACACACACAAACACACACACACACACTCATACACACATACGCACCGGCATGCAAGCATGAATTCACACACGCAAACAAACAAACACACATACACATAAACATGCTCACTCATTCCTGTGCCAATTGTCCAGCAAAATTGAATGTGAACAGTGTTATACATTTTTCACACCTACTACATAGGTACACACATATATAAATGTTCAATGTGCATCCATGTATGCATGTACACAGTGTATCTGCAGATACTCCACAAATAAACCCAATATTAACACTGACAAATTGGTAGAATCATCCCACACACCTAGCCAGCAGTGATCACAACCAAACCACCTACCTGAGCCATTACCCCCTGACCACTGTCCACTCTGATGGTCACTATCCACCCCTTGACCACTACCCACCTACTTGACCACATAACCAACATACTGACAAAATGTACAAACAAGCTAGTAATATCCCCAAAGAGGGTCTACAACCCTAGATTCACCCACATTGGAGTAACCACTAGTGATCTAGAGTGGACAACTGGTGACAAACCGTTTGTCACCAGTTGTCCACTCTTAAAACCCTTGATGTCCAAGGTGAGGACTGGTGGTGACATGGGTAAAACACTCAAGGAGACTGACCAGGTAACTCTAGGACATTGTTAAACAATCGAAACTGACCTGAGTGAAGAGCGAGGAATGTTAATTTGATAATTGTCTTGAGGCAGACACTTGAACTAAAAGGCAGTTTCTTCGAATCCTGCTTCAGTCTCAAGAATCTCCACCACGAGTAAACATTGTGGCTGTCAGCATTCCTACACTCGATGGCTACTTTCTAATAACCCCTATTTTTGCGGTTTCTACGAAGAATCTATATAATATATATTGATACGCTAACTTTGGGGGCAGTCTGGTTGTATCTCCTCCTAAGTGTAGACATCCATTCACCTCTTTCTATGTAAATTATGGAACTCATTACCCAAAAATGTGGGCAGCTGTAACAATGTCCGCATTTTAAGAGTAAATTGAAGACTTGCTATTTTGGTTTTTTAACTTATACACATTTTAGTTTTTTTTTAAAGTTTTATACTTGTTAGATAATTACCTAGACTTTGTCGGATATTTGTACTCAAATTATTAATTATTTTATTTATTTATTTATTTAACATTATTAATTTTTTATTATTATTTATTATTGTTAATTAAATAATATGTTTATCTATTTATTTATCTAAATGTATTTTACTTTTTTTACATAATATCAATACATGTATATTGTGTTGAATGTTTATGTTTCTATTAACTTCCATTGTGCATTTTCTTGTATTGTTGTGCAGCACAATAGAGCATTATTATATAAATATGGTGCAATATAAATAAATAAACATCTACATTTGTAAATTCACTTCCTTGGACAACTGCCCTCTGAACTATGTATTAAAAGAAACACAAATGTACCTATCTAGAGTTATTTAGCTACAAGTCTGCTGTCTATATGGCAAACTGTGACAGAACTCTCCAGTGTGTGTCACCGTGGTTCCATGTCTACTTTCCCAAGAACGAAGTTTGTAATGACAAAATATTGCCCCAGGCGTGTCTTCCACGAATGGATCTAAACAAGTAACAACAAAAGTTTGTACTATTTTCTCGTCTTCTTGTTACAAGTTTCTCACTTCTCCATTTAAGTACTAGAGAGTCTCATTATATAGCGTTGGAGGGTCTACAAAAGTGAACACAACTTATTTACCCCCTGCGTGGGATCTTCTACTTTCTTTGACACCAAAGCCAGGTACGAAAAGATCAATGGTGTTATGTGCCTCACTTGATAGACGCAATTTTCAAAATGACAGCTGGTGGACTTTGAACCTGTTCTTTTGACAGACAGCCAGGTGTTATAACTACTGAACTGCCACACCCTCTACGTATTACATTGCTGTTACATATTCAGGTACATTCAAGATTGTACCTCAGCTTAGGTTCTTAAACACATAGCGCTACATAAGTATATTTTATTACTATTATTATTATGCCATTGACCAAACATATCTGCTCGTACGTGTACACAAAATCACATACTTAATCAGATGAATAGACATATTATTATGCGTGACAGGAGGGAATTACCCAAATTAGAGAACAAAACATTCCAACAAGTATTATATTTATCTGGTCGGTCTTGGTGGAAACTGATCCCAAGATATGTCAGGCATGATTACAATGTCTTATGCAAATTATCTCACAAACACGTCAATTAGCTGACAGTGATGGCAAACATTACAAAACTATTGACACCATGTGACGGACCATGTGACACACCATGTGACATGCGCCACCTTCAGAATTCTTGAGAGTTTTGCTCAACATGACATTCTTGCGGGCACAAGATATGTCAAATATGGTTTCCCAAATACTGATCGTAGCTTTTCGTATCACAAGAAATGGCATGATATTTGTAGCTGGGCATGGTAAAATTTCATGAGTTGCACTCATTATAACTCAGTTTGGATGATAAAGTCCTTTTGAGCATGTATGGCAAACAAGAGAATGGATTTATTTGGGCGTCTTGTGGGTGTTTGTACTATACTGATTTTTTTTATGTCCATGGAATTGTCAGTAACAGTTGCCATCAGTGTATTTTGAACTTAAAGTCAATTCCGTGACAATTAAATATCTGCTGTTGCTACTGTAATTTCTGCACTGCAGACAATAGGGAAAGATAAATAGTTTTACCATAACCCACGTAGCACAATCTGGGACTGATAAATGAAAGATAAAATGCTCAAAATAACTACCTTCACATGTTATAAATACACCATCAATTGGCAGATCCAAGCCCAATGGTTCATAGAAGTAAAAGAACACAGAGCGATGTGAGTGGGCTTCAGTGCTCCAATGTTGAAGTAGGATTGTCATAAAATAGCGGTCTGAACCCGCCACCTACCCTCTGACACTTTAAGAGGCATCTGAACCTGGAGAACATGCCAAGTACTCCTCAACCATTACCTAAAACTCCTTCACATTAACAACTATCAAATACTACCCAGGGGTAAGTCTTCTCTCGATTTCTTGTTTTCGCAATGATACATTCCTCTTACATAAGAACACAACTAACATTTTATTATTTATATCTGTGTATATCACCAGTAAGCCACATGATATGTAAAAAATTACTTTAATAGAGTTTGGAAAAGGAAAATGAATATAAAAAGTTGCAATAACACTTTGGAAAGGGAACACCCACAACAAGTGTAAGAATTGTTCTGGGGTTTAGAGATAATTAAATAAAGAATTATAATAACATTATGGGATGCGGAAAAGGAAATAATTAAAATAAACAGGCTTCTCTTTTGAGAGTACAATGTTTGCATGTCAGAATTCTGGCAAAAAGCCAGCAGATTATCATCAGCAGAAATACACATTGTCCACCAAACACTTGCAACTAGGAAGCTACTGAATTACTGTCCCATTTATTGGTCAGATATGACGAGCGAGCAATGACGGTGCAAAACTCTTACAGAAATAGGCCCCACAAACACACCCTTTGAAAGCACTGACCAGTCCCTTAGAATACAAAAGCAGTCATGACAATCGCCGAACAATAAGTCAGTTAGCAAAGTTTGACCACTAATTCAGTCCAGTCAATAGACTGACCGAATTTACTAAAAGGAGAATGGTCACGCATAATTGCAACATGTATGCATGCACAACATGCCATGCTAATGTCACCCGGTAACCGTCTTCCACCGTAAACACATCACAGTAACCCGTCTATCACCCCAGCCACTAACGCGAAATTACAACTGATAAGATCTATAAGTCGTGCACAGAGGATTTTTCAGGCAAACTTCAGAAAATTGAATATAATAACAGTAACGTCACGCAAACTCCGCCATTGAAAGTCAACAGACCGTGGCAGAAAACCGACCGGTGCCATTGTCCTGGTGTGACGTTTTTTTCACAATATCGCAAAAAGTAGTGTGCAGGATATGGAGAGACGCACTGCTTTATCGTGTCAATGACGTAGCAATCCTTAGACTGTATGAAAGCACCCAAGGGTCGCCGGAGGGTTGCTGGAGGTCGCTGGAAGGCATTGTGCTGAAGTGGCAGCCTTCTATGCAATAGTTTCTGCGTGAGACCCCCTCGGAAAAACATTTAAACTTCCTGTTTGAGGCAACTGAAATGGCTATTTTTCGAACCTGGATACATTTGCGACCCTGCGGTTGCCTTTAATGTGTGCTCAATGATAACCTTAGCCCTACTGAAAAGAGGAATTCAGATTGTAACCAAACAGCAAAATACTGGAGTTGACACAAAATTGCACAAATATCATGTTGTTGCCAAAATGGAATAATAAATTTCTGGTTGCTGCCAAATGATGGAATTTATAACCAAAAAGTAGTATCAATGTGTGTAATAATTCATTTCCAGAACTGAGCTATGGGTGGAATAGAGAATTTTCAACTGTGACCTGAAGTTGGAATAGTGAATTTCCAACTGTGACCTGAAGTGAGAATAGTGATTTTCCAAATGGGACATAAAGTGGGAACAGTGAATTTTGCAATTGTGACCTAAAGTTGGAGTTGCAAAAGTGAATTTCCAACAATGCCTAAATTGTTGGTTTCCATCAGTGTTGTAATTGGTAGACAGGAGGAAAAAGTTGATTTTCCAGTATCTCAACTCTCAAGTAGATGCAATTCATTTTAAGAATTTAATTACTTGTGTTTAGCATTATAATGTGGGTACATGGTAATATATTTCATACATAATTTATCAGGTGGAAACACCATAAATGTTACCAGTGATGTTTAACAGATTTTGCATTAAAATTACTTGAAATTAATCACACCCACAAGTGGTCAAACAGCCACGATCAGATTCCATGTATAATTAGAGTTAAGTATTCTTTATGCCAAAAACCAACTGATGAAATATGACTAAGCCACATGTTGGCACATCATCTTGAAAATGTCAAAATTGTCAAATCGAATGTGATTAATAGTCATGCAGCATCACTTTTATATGTTAGTCCAACATGTTTACATTCTACTGTCTTGAAGTGTTACTATCTCTGTAACATCAAGTGCCCTTAAAGTAGAAATTACACTGGAGTTACTGGTTCAATCTGTATAAGTCCTTGGATTTATACGAGTACACATATTCATATTGCTCCTATGTGCAATGTTAATGACACACTTTCTGAAGTTTCTCCTACATAAACTATATTCACATTTATAAACTGAATTATGCTACAAATGGGCAACGATGCAGTAGATCAGGTAAACAACAGACTAATTCCTTTAAACATATTCTAGTAATGATTACCAAGTTGCAAATAGCTTTAATTAACCAATTAACTAATAACTGTCCTATTGTAGTTACACACGCAGTAATATCAATACCATTATACAGTTGCACAACTTATAACTGTCAGAATCACGTTACACTGTATATACCAACCGCCTGTCAAGTCAAATATGTGCAGCGACACATAAATGCAGGATTCAGTGATCGAGTGACAACAAACAGGAATGTTAAGACACTGTACCTGGAGACAGTCCCCGACACTCCCCAGCGAGCAGAGACACCGAACAAGTCACAGGATCAGGCCGTGCAGTTTGTTCATCGTGAGTAAACAAGCCGAGTGAAGGTTGCTGTCACCGTGGTGCGTAGCGGTGGGTAGCAGGACGCTGTCTAAATACACAAGGCCCGCTACCACGCCTCGCTAGGGCAGGGGCAGAGAGGCGTGACCACCGCACAGAGGGGCATTGTGTAGGGCCACACCTCGGCGACTATACCGACCAACACCGACCAACGTATTCATACACCACGCACGCACACACACGTAGTTGGTGTTTTACCTTCCGCATGCCTGCGTCAATGGGTTTGTGCAGTTCTCCAATCCCTAAATGTGACAGCAGTAAAGCCTGGGAAATTCCCCCAGGTAACTTGGATTATATGGAAACTGAAATTTGCATATTAGTAAGCTAACTTTATAAAATTGAAACAGTATCTCCTCCCAAGTGTCACGGTCAACTGACCTCTTTCTCTGGTCATTTCCTTCACTTGACCATATTACAGTAATATGGTAATTTTATCAAATTGAAACAGTGTCTCCCCCCACGTGTCTTGGTCAACTGAACTGACCTATTTCTATGTTTACTTGCATCACCGGACCACTGGTCTCAGATCTATCTGCTGCCAGTGTATTTTGTAGCAACACAAAGAAATACATAGAGTACTTTACTTAAAAGAAATACATAGAGTAATTTACTTTAATGTGTTAGCTCTAGTTGTTGCTGTGTGCGTTTCTACAAGAGAAATATGGGAACAGTGAGTGATGAACACAGTTGTAGAAAAAATAAGAGAACTCTTGAGAAATGGATTTGTCTTGCTGTGTGATTTTCTTTTGAACATCACCAAGGGTTTTTTATTAAGCAGAAACAGGTGAATGTGCCAGCCATGTAATTGAATACCACCTCTACGGTTGACAGATCTTGTCGTAGCGAGAACAATTGAGTCACAGGCAATACTGGTGCCATTCAGTTTGTGTGAATGGAGGCTACTTAAAATAATAGGTGGCACCACCGAGGCATAATATAAATTATAACACCAACGTTATATTGTGCATGTGTCAACAAAATAGCATCTAAGATGATTTTGTGGCACCTGACGTCATATATAATATGGACCCGCATGGAAAATAGACCCCCGGTCCATATTCCTTATATAATATGTACACGCCTCATGAAATATGGGCCCTCAACCGAGTCAAAATGCTATGGGGCACGTCTATATTTTTAAAGCAATTTTGACTCAGGTGAGGGTCCATATTCGATGGGGTCCATATCCTATGTCTCATAGAATATGGACCCCGCATAAAAAATGGAACCCAGGTGGATAATAATGTAGAGGGGTACATTTTCTTTGAGACATATAGGATATGGACCCCCATAGAAAATGCAGTATTTGCGATGCTTACCCTGTGCATATTTCTGGAGTTGTAAAAATAATGTCGCAGACTTCTACTATCTGCCAAAGTACAGTGATTGGAATGGTAATAATGTGTTTTATCACAAAGTGCTAACAAAATAAAACCATGGCATGGGTAAGTGGCTACATTACTTAAACTGGCTCTGTCTGTATGCAGTTTCTATGCACATGTGCACATACAGGAGTCTACATGTGCATTCTTACGTAAGCATGACTTGACACAATTTCACCTCCAAGCCCTCAGATAGCTGTATCACCAAACACACAGTTCTTCAAATCAAACAAAAACTTTCACCAGAACTAATTCCTGACAATAATTGCTAAATCTATATTATATGCTTATCTACCCGTATATTATTTACTGTAATACTATTTGGGGAAGGGCCCCGAATGTATATTTAGATAAAACATATATATTGCCAAAAAAATTGTGCGCATAATTAGTCATGTAGGATTTTTTGACCACACAGAGCCTTTATTTTCAACATTGCAGATAATGAATATCTATCAGATAAACAAATATATGTGCTGCATATTAATGTATAAGCATAATAAGGCTATGTTACCTACCTTATTTAATGATGTATTTGTATTGTCACCCATGACACATAAATATAGCACAAGGCAGAAATTCACATATAAAATATGTTCTGTAGAACAAAGTGCAGACAATTATCTTTGGCATATGTCGGACCAAAAACATGGAACACCCTTATCTTAGACAACTGTCTTCAATATTGTGCCACTTTACAGATCTTTAAAACAAGGGTCAAATATCTGCTTCTGAAAAATCAGTAATCTGTTACTTCTGTTCTGAATATACTGTTATTATACGTTGCTTTTCTATAATTACATTAAACTTTTATTTAAATATAATCTTACTTGTTACACACGTGCATCGATGTATTTAATCTTGTGGTACACTTGAAATTCACTATTTCACTATTTTAATTAACTAGTTGCACTATTATGATGTTGCTGTATAGGTGTTCACGAATTATAATTTGCTTTGAAATTGTTAAAATATATGAATAAGGAAAATAAGCACTGTTGCTTAATTCCAATTGTTACATTGTATAATGTCCTTAGACATGTAATTATTACTTTAGTGTTGCTGATTATTATACAGACTGTATGTACATGGCATTATGTAACAATAAAGCTATTACTATTACTCACATTTTTAAAAGCAGCATTAAGTAACACCAGGTAGTTTGTTTACTATAATTCACGACAAAACAACCATCAGTTTTAATGACAGTCCACATGATAACATGAATATACCACTTGTTGGAGTGCACTCAGTTCATTCCATGTCCCTACCACTGGACATTGAGTGGACACACTGAGTGACCACTGCTATACAATGTTTACTGACCATTTAACCACACCTCTCTGTAGCCACACTTGGCTGCAGACACGCTTCAGTGATCAATGACAAAGACCTCGTGATAAGACTGGACAAGACCACCCCCCACGAGACTGATTATCTATAATCCTCCATTGACTCTTAATCCAACTCAATAATATGCAATAATCACATATATACAATTTGTATATGCATTTTACACATGAATTTTCACATTCGTAACTAGTTGTTTACTTTGTCTGACATGTAAGCATCCCTGAATCTACTTCATAGAGATATGTGGTGTTAAAATAAAACTCACTGATTGTACCAAAAAATTCTTTGACAACCTGGCATGTGGCTCATCAGAAGTCTTGTATGACAAAAAACTTAATACATAACTTTTTTTAAACAAACATACTATTAAATAAAAAAAAATTTGTTTGAATTTTCCACTGTATACTATAGCAGCATTACACACACACACGCACGCACGCACGCACGCACGCACGCACGCACGCACGCACGCACGCACGCACGCACGCACGCACGCACGCACGCACGCACGCACGCACACACACACACACACACACACACAAAAGCGATTTGACCACTAATGCATCCAACAAAATGCTTATTTTACCACTAGCATGTATTTTCAGTATTTTTATACTACACACTGTAACATGTCCTATTTTACCATCAAATAGTGTATTCAAAATTTAAGCAACACTAAATGATCATGACAGTAACACATTTATATGTTATTTCTAATCCACCAAAATGTAAAAAATTCTTACATACTCTAAAATGAAACAATATCAGTAAAACAGTAATTCTCACAGCGTATAACAAATATTAAACAAAGCACCTACCATGTGTTTATTCACTGAGAAAACAGTGCAAACACCCGCCTCTGACGTCTAGTTGCCTACAACTGCTGCCGCGTGTGGTCCAGTAACCGCCGTCACCCCTCGACACAGTGCCAGCTGAGCAAGTATGTGGCACAGTGTAGCTTACCGAGTGTTGGTTTTAGTATCCAGTTCACTGTGGCATTGTAAATCTTAATCTCCGAACATAAAGCCACATCATCCCGGGTGATTCTACACATAAAACCGACACTTGATCCCGTGGCCAAGGTCTCATTCGCCAGGGAAAACCAGGACAGTCAGTGCTTCCAAGACGGGGATAATTATATATGCAACGTGGACGCTGACAAATACGTGAGACACCAGGCATCATTCAGTGTGACGCCTGTTGTCTCCATTCATCATTTATTAAACATTTATTTAGTTTTTATTGCTATTATAACAGTGTTGAAGAAATTTTTTATACTAGTAGTGTCCATCACATTGTGCTTAATCTACCGGTTAGAGTGTTCTTAATTTGAATGTATTGAAATTGTAAAAATTACTGTCAATTACTAAGCTGCCCCAGTTGCCAGTAATTGCCACTAACTGCAGATGCATGAAAAAATGGTACATTATATAACATGTTGTTACTAAAAACCGACTTTTTTAAAAGACAAGACAAATTTTATTACAAAAACATAACTCAAAAATGGAGTAGACTTCTTTCAGTCACGATATCAAAGTACACACTCAAATGACCCAATTCCATCACTGTCTGTAGTCAAGTGCCACGTTATACACCTGAGTGAGTGGGGAGAGGTCATTATTTGTCTTCTCCAAGGCAGTAATGTTAGCATTTATAATCCTATATGCAAAAATTAATAAATCAGATTTATCAGAGTGACACACGTAGGTTAAGTCATGGTCCTGACTCAATATTGTTCGTGGAAATCACCACAGGATATGCACCTGTAGAATCCTCTTTGCCAAAAAGAGGATTCGGCATACAAATGCAGGGATCCTTCCATCACTGACCCTTCCACTTTCTGTCAGCGAGCCACACAAATGTACACCTCTGACTACCATCTTGTGCTCACATAGGGGACAGACCGCAACATTTTGCACCACAAGCTCACAGGAGAAGTCAACATGCAAACCCAGTGGTGAATAATAAACAATTTACGGTAGTATCAATTTTGATAATGCAGTTTGAAATTGTTGCCTTGAAAAACTGTTTTGATGCTTGTTCTGGATTGGATGGTGTGTGAATTGAACTGTTACACGTCCACGGACATACGCCACATAACTCCACATCACCAAAATGTGACATCAGGTGTGAATCCTCATGCCCCGTCACATACACAAATGTCTACCCAGTCCCTTGGTCCCAACTATTTCTTTCAGTTCACTTTAAATGGGTACCAGCCATTTTATTTAACTACTGGCAACCCAGAAGTAACTTGATGTACTTCCTAGTCTCCAACTGACAGTGACACGACCTAGGAAGATTGTTTTGTTTATCAGTGTATTAACTCTAACAGGAAGGTCACATGACCAAGTGACAGTCCAGGGCTTTATGTTGGATAAAACTGTTGTCAGTCACACATTTTTGGAGTGGACATGTAGATGTTAATTGATATACATACTTGCCAATTGAGGTGTACAAACACCCATTTTCAAGACACAACTGACAATATCTATGATTTATGAAGACCTTTTTTGCTCCTTCATTTTTCTGCTCGTCCACCGATATTTCTACCTATCCACAATGGGTTCTACCTACCCAAATGACAGGGGGACAGGTATCTACATAAAGCTATGCCCTATGATCATTACATCATATTTAGATTTTACATAGCACATGGAGCATTTTTAGGAAATTGTGCTTTATAAGTAATAAATAAATATTATTACATTATATAATACAGTTTTCTGAGAACTGATCCACCATTGGCCTGATGACATCATCCATCACTGTAGTGACATCACTCACTGTCTTCCATCCTTGCCGATAAGGACAACTCCTGACACTCGACACCGTTCAGACACTTCCATTGTGCTGACCCCCAAAGAAACTCCTGTCAGAGAGCTACACAACGCTAGAAAACACGGCAACTAGTGTTTTGTGATAAAGTTGGGCGATGTGTACACACGCTGTGTCAGTGCTGTCAGTCACCGCTAGCACCCGTGTGCCCCATTGCGTGCGTGGTACATCTACGACACGCTACCAGTATAAATGGAACACCTTGGAACTCTGGTTGTATCCTCCATCATTCTCCTCCCATTTGTCATTGCGAGCTGACGCCCGTTCATGGCGCCACAGACACGGCACTGTTGTTATCATCATTAGTTACTTTTTATCTTAACCTCATTTCTGCTGTCACCCCACTTAAATTAAAGCCCTTGTGGTGCCCTCTGGTGTGTGGTTCACCACTCGATTCATTCACAGTTTCCATCTTTCTCCCGCAGGTCAAAATACTTCAGGGAAGCACTGAACATGTAAGTCAACAAATCTACATGACTACTGTTGTGTTTTTTGAGTTATCAACTAGTAGACCAGAGGTCACCAGCACTACGACACCAATGAACACAGGCCTGGGTCCTGGGAGGAGATGATGCCACTTAGACTGTCCCCAAAGTTAGCCGCCTCTGAATCCTTTCCTCTTTGAAAACATAATTTTATGTGTCCTCAATTGGGGTGTTTTAGGTCAGTGTTAGACGTTTATCTGGTTGTGTGCTATTGTTCACATGCGGCTGAGATCAAAATATATATATATATATATATATATATATATATATATATATATATATACACACACACAATTTATACATTATATATATATACATATATATAACATTATATAACTTCATATTTGTATTTTTAAATTCCTATTTTTATTTGATGACAACACACCATGCACACCACGCACACACGCATACATGCACGCATGCACGCACGCACGCACGCACGCACGCACGCACGCACGCACGCACGCACGCACGCACGCACGCACACACACAACACACACACACACACACAACATGCAGAAACCTTTGTATAATATGTTTTACCTGTTCGGACATGCATATTTAGCATCCTAAAATTGACACCTAAAAGAACTAACCCATATCGTCATCATTGTCATGCAATCATTCATTCAGTCACTATCTGTTGTACAGTACATTGCTGATAGTTCACAACTTACTTGTGCATTTGAAATTTTATTTTAATTCACCTTTGGATTTCTTATGCATGATTTGTGTAACTTACATTAAACTAACTAATGTGTCTCATTTGTGTGCCAGGGTAGGAAGGTATAACTCAGTTTGTGTAAGCAGCATAACTTACTTTAACCTGATTGGAAGGTTTGCGTGGTACAGTTGGTTTGTGTGACATGGCTGGTTTAATTGTGTGACACGGCTGGTTTGTGTGACACGGAACCAACCGAGTCATGTCACACACTTAAACATAACCTGTTCACTCGACCAGGCCGAGTGATGTATCTATTTTTAAACAATACTTTTATGTAACAGGACCACAGGGGGGGCACAGAAACATGGCTGAACTGACACGTCTAAACTACATCCGTGCACAGACCAAAAATAGGTCACAATAGCGGTGAACATTATTATTTGAATATTTGCCCATCCTAATATTTTCAATACTTGTTCTGTTAAATTGTATTTACTAATCCTAATATTGTGTTTACAACTTTAATGTTGTGCCCACAAAATGTTCAATTTTTTTATAGAAAGTATGAAGTAGTAAATAAAGATATTGCGGGGGCATTTGGGGTTAACCGTTCGTTCTTGGAAGTGCTCTTTGAAGTTGGACATGGTTAGCCGGGTTTACACCATGAAGACGACAAGTGGGACAAAGTACAAATTAATGATACGTGAAATTCTGGCTAATACAACTACCATTTCCTTCTTATGATGATGCTTCTGTGATTCTGGGTGATAGAAAAGACACGGTCGCTTTCACATTAACAACTTTTAAATCTAACTAATTTCAGATCAAAACTGACTTTAAATAGAGCCAACCCTCAGTCTATAGTCATCTCTGTAACACTGCAACTTCACAATTAAGTTCACCCAAGAAAACTCCCAAATTAGTTGCATGAGATTAACGTTTGCAAAATTAGTCTCGGTAATATGGTCACTTTGCCAATATGGTCATCTCGCTAATATGGCTCCTCACTAATACGGTCATCTCATCAATATGGTCACCTGGCTAATAGGGTCACGCTGCCAATATGGTCACATTGCTAATTTGGTCACCTCACTAATATGGTCACCTTACTAACATGGTCACCTCACTAATATGGTCGCATCACCATTCAGATGTTTTGGCTCAGTTCAAGGCCTTAGTTGTGAGTTCCAATGGCAAAAATAAATTCCACTTCAGCCACTTCACTTAACAGGAATGGTTGTGATAAGTTGTGATTTGTAATTGTATATAATATGTATGTGTATTTATGTGTATATGTACCTATGCATGTATATGTATATGTATATGTATATGTATATGTATATGTATATGTATATGTATATGTATATGTATATGTATATGTATATGTATATGTATATGTATACATATATATATACACTGTATATATATTTGTGTAGGTTTATACGTATATGTGTATGAATCATGTATGCAAAGAACAAATATTGTAATGCCTTAAATAAATTGTTTTAGATCTATTTAATTTAGTGTTTTATTTTTTTTTAAAGTTTAGACAAATAATCTCAGAAAATATGTTTTAATGTATTAAGCTATTTAAATTAGTTGTATAGATACATATTGTATATTGTCTACATTTTAATTATATTTAAGCTAATGTCTTAAATTATATATTTTTTCATTCTATTTTTAACAAATGTACTTTGCATATTATATGTATGCATTTCAATCTCTATGATTGCCCAGAGTGAAATAAACTATTATTATTATTAAAACACAGGACATAATGTATAGAAAAGACCAAGATGTCACCTTTAAACTGTTCAACTACTTCAATGACAATAGCTTATTACAACTTCTGGGGAACCCCTTCTAACTTTACAGGAAGGGGAAATTACCCCGGTGGGGTGTCGTAGTGATTGCTCTATCCTTGTCCTCTATGCATTGGAGAATCAATGGGTCTGTTTGTTACCCCGGGTGTGAGAAGGTCAGTATGACAATAGGGCCCCTAAACATGTGTCACATCACCAGTCATTTTTATGCATAAATTGACTGGCAATAACCAAATTTCTAATGACAACTTCTGTCTATATTTAGGGGTGTTCTCCAAAACAAGTTGAATTCATGGTGAAGGAAGAGGTTAACGTTAAGTGGTAACAGTTTTATGATGTAGTGGATACATATGGGGGTATAAGGAACATCCACTTTTTGTACAAACGGAACAACTTTTAAAATGTTATCATTTAGTGTGGTCCTGAAGATTGTTCAAAATGCTCTACCCTTAACCCATGTCAGACCTGTTCATTCATACACCATCTTGTTTTCTGTAGGAAGCATTCAGCCACTATAGATACACAACCTAAATAGTATGTGAAAACTACATGGGTTTAAATAATATACATTCGTCCATCTGCGTGTCTGTCTTATATTTATTCAGCCGGGTGAATAAGAGAAACATGAAGTAAATTAAACTGGCTAAGCTTTGAAATGAGAACAAGAGAACTAGTTCATTATCTCCTAATGTCCACGTCTCTAAACCAAAATCAACTCTACATTAACATTTTGAGAAAACATCTCTTCAAAAATTAAATGCTGAACCTCTATCTGGATTTTGCTTAAAACAGTGATACAAAAATATGATTTGACACCAGGGGAAAACTGACATCTTAAAGAGCTCTTAAGCACAATCTTTAGACTGAAGCGTGACCTCCACACTAACGACCTAAACAATCAGGCTGCACCAACTGTCAACTCGCTTTACATACCTCGAGAACATCCAGCCACACAGCGCGTCATTCTTCACACACGTCAAATAAACCTACAATTATCCCACGACGCATTCGCAGAAAATATCTGTCACAGAAGTAATCTCAACGCCTTTGTGGGCGCTTTGTTGGTCGAAATATATCTACATCTGCGATCAGATGATTTATTATGTTGACATAAAGGAACTGTCTTCACGAAACATGTAATTTCCACTGATGTGACACGGCAGAGTGTTCATGACATGTTTATTGAACGCTGGCGAGTTAATAAACAGAGAGTGAAAATTATGCATGACTAGTTAGACTTATTACACTAATAATAACATATGAATAATAATAGTAAATACATACTGATTTTGTTTTTGTTGTAATTCCATACAAATAACTAAACCAGCTTTGTTACATATACCGGTACTTAATTTATACAAGAAGAAATATACGATAATAACGAATACCAAACTGTTCAACTACTATGCTTAATTTGCCCGAAATTTTGTTAACAACTTAAAATTATGTGCAAAAAATGCACTGCGTATAAAACGTATAAATACTAAATATAGCTGTGTTATTTACCTGTGGAGGCTGCTAATTACAAGTTCCCGTAATCCTGGCACAAGTGACCTTGACTCTTCAATCAAGGCCACAAGTGGAAAGCATAAAACGTTGTAAAGTTACGCTAGTTTCGTTTCACGAGTCTGCTCCATAGTTGCACTTAGGCTGTGCCATGTATTTAGAACATGTACTTTACGCTAGTTGAAGAAATATTTACGTGATGCTCCCCAAGTTCGTTGATGCTCCCAACACGCCAACTCTCAACTTATTATTTCTAATGTTTACACTGGATATCCTTTACATTCATCATAGCTTGTCATTTGCTATACGAACGGCAAAGGCGGCAGCTAAAGTGAAAAAGGGTGTCTACAGACACCACAAATACAGCGATTCCCCAATGCCACCTAATTAGGTCAATTCTATGTCGATTTGTTTATGCGAATGTTAAATTGGTCTCATGGAGCTGGCTGCAAGCTACTCTGAATAGTCGCTGTTAGCTGCGACCAGTAGACCGCACAATTGCTCATAAACTTACTTGGCTTTATGAAACTGGTCCCAGCACTGCTGTGTTCTGTGGTACCAGGTATACAACTATACACCACGAGACACACAAGGTGTGGTTTTGTATGTTAACCAATGTGACTATAGTAGCTAAGAACATTGGACTATCAACTGACAAGACCACAAATTGCTATCTTTTTAAACACTGGCCAATTCTGTTCCCCCTACATTGCCCCAGTTCACTCAATTGTATCTATAATTGCCAGCCATAGACTGGGGTGGAAATAACCGAATCAGTCATCGTAATAATTCTGACATGGCTGAATGCTTTCCCGAGATGATTAGATGGTGTTTGTGAGAACAGGATTGCCTGGGGGTGAATTGTAAACTGCTTTGAACTGTCCTAAAGTACTTGATATCACTACATATAAGAACACCGCTGGACAAACTAAGTCGTGCCGACAACACTGGCAATAATAATACCACCAATGTAACACACAAAGTGCCAATCTGTTATCTCTCTCATATCATCTGGGACATCTTTCACCAGAACAAGCAGAAAAATCAATAAAGCTAACAGTAAGGTCCTGCTTATCACGCTCAGATGCTTATCACGTTATTAATGACTTTTATCAGGGGCATTTACAAGTAGCAATGCCCAAGGGGGTTCATCAATATAAGCTGCTGTTACATCAGATACCGTAACAGTTGTTACACCTGTTTACAAAGAATCAATACTTACACTAATTATATCACTTATCGTAATTTACATACATATATATATATATATATATATATATATATATATATATATATATATATATATATATATATATATATATGATAAATATAATAAATATAATAAATATATAAAAATCCAAAATAACCGACCGATAATATAAATTATTCGTGCTTAATCCTGATAGTATCAAGCAGTGAGCAAGGGGATTTGGGCTCAGATTTAATCACGTGATCCAGGTGGTGTACAATTCTGTCCATGAATGGAAATAACAAGTCTGTTTTTATTTATGTCCTGCCCCGGCTGAAAGTGGAACAGTAGTCCTAAAGTATCCACCAGGCGGCAGTGCTGCTGACAAGGCCTGTCAGACAATCTGAACCACTAAACATTTAGTATTCACTGAGGTGTGACAAGTTACTGACAATTACAATATTGTAATGTACTTAAATACACTGAACACCACAATATATGGCACTGTTATATTACAACAGAAAAAGATGTCTGATTCATTAACATATTATAGATATAATATTTTGTGATAGTTGTGGGAAGCGGTGGTCGTGTGGTAGAGCGCCGGACTGTCAATCGAGGGGACGGTGGTTCAATCCCACTTACCACCGTTTCGAAACTTAGGCAATTTCGTTCACCTCATATTTGCCTGTGTCTTTTGGAAGAGACACTAAAAGCCAGTGGTCCCTTCTGTCTGGTGTCTATGCTAGGGGAAGTAAAAGATCCCACACAGTGGGTAAATAACTGTGTAACCTGTAGTGGACTCACTAATTCTAGAGAAGGGCAACTCCTGCATTAGCCCAAGTTTGGGCTATTTCGAGGAAACCACCTGAGACCTATGAACATAAGTACGTCATAACATGAAACGTAATCAGTTATGCCAATCGCAATAACATAACCTCCATTGTCCTATTTAAGTCACATTATTACAGCCATAGAAACTAATAAATCAAGGGTTGGACATGCTGAATGTACGCAGCGTAGCTCCAAGGAGATTCCATGTCTTATCTGTTCTCTCTCATTGGTCGGAGCCGTTTGGTACTTGTAAAAAATGACCAGTGTGCGTGACACTGCGTGTAGGGGAGTAAGCACACCGCGAGACAATGACAGGCGGGGTGGAGGGGGTCCTGCCTCGGCTACGTGGACTCACGAATCAAGTCTGGTCCACCCAGGCACTGGCTGATTGAGGTGCTGGTGCTGGTTGTGATTGTGTGAAAATATACCATCGGAGAAACGACATGCGAAAAGTGCAGTGTGAAGTTTGAGAGCACGTGTGTGTGTGGGGGTGTGCGCATGTGTGCACATGTGTGCGTGCGTGCATGTGTTTGTATGTGAACGACTACATGTGTGCGTGCGTGCATGTGTTTGTATGTGAACGACTACATGTGTGCGCATTTATTTATTACCCATGTAAAACATGTAGACATGCATATAAAAATACCATCGTGTACTGTAACCTGCTGATGGCACATGTGTTTGCATATATGTACGTACGTATGTATAGTATTTTGTACATTGTATACACACATACATGTATGCGTGTGTGTGCTTGTTTATGTTGAGTTTACACATATGCACAAATGCATGCATATATGTGTGCACACATGTATGCACATCAGAAACATGTGCACCCACACGCATGACCGGACAAACACACGCCATGTGTGCGGCCATGCATGAAATAATAAACCTCCCTCCCTCTATACTTAACACCTACCCACGCGCACACGACACGATTAGTCCGACATCCTGTATGTGCACATGTAATGCTTGTTCCCGTTGAATGGAATCCAGCCTGCCTTGCCAGTAGCCACAATTGACATCCTCTTAGACAGAGTCGACATACAACTCCTATGTACTACGTAAATCAACCATAACCTGCAGACATGCCTGTGTGATGTCTGTACCGCCAACATCAAACAGCATCCACCCTCCCAGTTCTAATAATAATAAAATAATAATAATAAATAATAAAAACTAATTAATAATTAATAAAATAAATAATAAACAAATAATAATAAACAATAAATAATAAAATTAATAATAAACAATAACTAATAAATAAGAAGTAATAAATAATAATAAATAACAATAATAATAAATAATAATAAATAATAATAAATAATAATAAATAATAATAAATAATAATAAATAATAATAAATAATAATAATAAATAATAATAATAAATAATAAATAATAAATAATAAATAATAAAAATAATAATAAATAATAATAAATAATAATAAATAATAATAAATAATAATAAATAAAAAATAAAAATAATAATAAATAATAATAAATAATAATAAATAATAATAAATAATAATAAATAATAATAAATAATAATAAATAATAATAAATAATAATAAATAATAATAAATAATAATAAATAATAATAAATAATAATAAATAATAATAAAATAATAATAAAAATAAAAAAAAAATAAATAAAGCTTATTCTCTGTGGCTGAAAATACAATAACAATATTACAACTGATAAAAGAAATTGTTAATGTATACTTCCTGGCATTCCCACATTTACTCACACTAACAATTGTTCTGATGTCAGCCAACTGTTGATGTAAAAACATAGACTCTCATCTTCGACAATAAAGCTCCAAAGTAAGTTAAATTGCACCCACCTCTCACTCATTGCATCCACCTCTTTCTGGCGTTTTAAGCCTCCGCCAAAGCAACTGAAGTTCAGCCATTTCAACCCATGCAATTTTCAGTCAGGCATATGAATTCTTTGTGAAAAAGCATCATTATTTGACTAATTTCGAAGTGAACAATAGGTGGGGGAGGCAGCATTAATGTCAGAGATTGTTCTAACCATGCCGGGAAAAACAAACCCGCCTAGTTGTTTGTGACACGGACAGTTCTATCTATCTGACTATCATCCATGAAAACCTATGTGACATCCAGTCACCGTATTGGCCTTTACTAATTGGTGTAATCATGAACAAAAACCACAAAAGTCTGCAATGATAGAGGCCACAGAACAGGAATGCAGTAAACTGTGTAATTGATCATTAACGTTCCGTCATTCACGTCATAATAAAACTGTTTCCAAGAATCTGTGTGCTTTGTTTTTAGTAATATTGTGCTGATTGTATTTATCTCTAATAATTTTACCATGGTACTCTTGGTTATTTATGGGACGTTATTGTATCCTAAAATTCTTTAAATTACAAAACAAAACATTTACCAAATATGTGATTCTATAAAGTATCACGTTTTACAGTTCGACAGACATGTACATTGAGAACATGTTTGTTTTATCCAATAGATAAAAAGAAACTGTTCAACTATCGATCCGATCCCTCTTGATATTTTGTAGAAGAAATGTCTGAGACGAGAGTAGCTCTCAGAGGTATATGATAAAGAGGTTAATATGTTAAAAGTTTGAGAGGTAAATATGTGTGAGGTAAAAAGTGGTAAATGTGTATGGTGTAAAAGTCTGAGAGGATCCATCACCCACCCCCAGTCAATGGGACGGTCACTGTTGTGCTACAAACAAGCTCTAACCAAGGATGTTGCCATTGCTTTGGTCTCACAAAGTTAACAGACATATGCAGCTAAGATATTTTTCAGATTACGTGACCTCAAACTTTGATCAACATTGAATAACCAACCAACAACACCTCTTTACTAAGATAATAACATTTATGCTCATAGGTAATTTCAATTATCATTTTGCAAAATATAATAACATTTAAAATCATTTTCAACAAAATGCAAAAACAAATTCGAAAAGTCCCTAATAATTTAGGCCAGTTAAGTTAAGGATGCTTAAATTCACCACTGGAAGATGAAAAAAATCACCATGGGAGCCCTTGCACCTGGTATTAACTTCAAATTTCACAAATTGTTATTTAATTGTTCGCACACTTTCCCTGAGCTGATGTTGATGCCTATGGTATCCCACCAGAGACTCCAGCCAACAATGGCGCCCTGTGATGTATTTACATTAGAACCTGGTATAAAATAAATGTCTTCCGTTACCACTACATGTCCCTCTGTCATAAAAAGGGGTGGGGACCATTTCACTGACGTTGTTAAGAGCGCTTAAACAAAATTTTTAACTTTTAAAATACATTTTGACCTTTAACAGTGACGTTGAATACCTGAAAACTGTGAACCCCATGAAGTTTTTTTATCTTAGTGAAATGGTCCCCACACCCACGGACCATCCAAAATACACACCCACGCCTGCTATGGCTATACATTTACCTGGTCTTATTCAACATACTACCTGACAGTAACATCCATCAAGATGTCATCTTTACACATAAACAATCCCTCACAATACGTGCACAACATACACTCACCTCTACCAATGGCGCCATCAACAACCATTCAAAACATCCCCAAACCTGTCCCTTGTATCAGTGATGATCACTCTCGTGACTATAACCACCAAACTGCTAACAAAGTGATCGCAGACACTACATCGAGACCGTGAGTGTGAAGTCACGAACACATTCACTCATCGCCCTCATCTATTTTACCATCAGCTGACCCAACTTTTTACCCCACCGGTTGTTTATTGTTGCACCTGTTATTAATGTTCGCCATCTCGGCACTGGATATTTTTTCTCATCAGTCTGTTGTGCTTCGGGACTGGGGCGGAATACTAATTCCTGCGCACGCACATAGACACTACAAGTCCGTCTTTTGTTACCCCGCCCCATGACGTGCAGAGTTGAGAGCAAACCACCCACTACTCAATGTGTCTTTCAACCTCGATGTCTGAGGGTTTTTATCATGGCATCTGAGCTGCAGATTTTATATGACTTCTTCTATTGTACATATTCATTTCCTCAGCTACTGATCTTGCAAGAGAAGGCCACGTTTTTTTCCTAACGTCAGGACTGTTTTCAATTACAAAATCTTGATTAGCGCCACCATTGTAAAACTTTCTGATTACGATAACGATTATCTGCAACAAACAATATGAGGTATTGTTTATATTGAAAAGGATATTGATTTTAGAAATTATCTTATGCTGAATGATTTGGTAACATCACAGTCAATGTAAATGACCATTCTTTTGACTTTTATTAAACATATTACATGATTAGATCATTCTATATTTACAAGTTCGATCCTGTACAACATGCTGGAGTATTGCATTAACGTCAGAAAGAACTCCATACAACATATCTTATTTTTAATAAAGTTATAAATGATGTTATTCAATTATTTTCCTAAAAACTCCCAGAAAACATAATAAATCATTCTCCTTGTTCACTGCTGATCAAAATGGTCAACCCGCAATGAATTATTATACAAAAAGTCACACCAGTAATCATCCCACTCAGTCGCACTGTGGACGTGTTACTGTGTCATTATAGCTAGCTATACTGTTACGTTGCTTGTGGGCAGAACTAGAATATGTTTCTTCCTTTCTTTTCTGTACAACTTCACAACTTCTGCTCAATGTTGACTTTGTGACCATTGCTGTGAAGAATATGTCTCTGTCACCTCTCCTCCTTTCCCCAGGTTCCCCTCCACCTCTCCCTTCCCCCCACCACCCTCCCTCTGTCCCTCCCTCCCTCCCTGCCTCCACACTGCACTTTTTAAATAAATAAGCAATAAACCAAAGTGCACATTCATGAAAGCCAGGTGGCGTTTCAGGCTCAAATGTGTACGAAGGCATAATATTTGAGAAGTAAAAATATAGTTACATATAACGATATTGCCAAAATTTGTTAAAAGTAAACCATGAATGGTCCTGGATCCCACACAAGTACCGGGTACATATATTTTAAAATGTCTATCAATATTCTGCAATCCCGTATTTTCTGCTTTGCATTAGACACCCCTCGGGTAAATGCCATTTAAAAATCCTAATTACATTAATCCCATCCTTTTTCTGCAATCACAGAAAATTGGTATCCCTATTAGTTTTAATTATCAAACAACTATCTCAGGTAAGACGAAAGGCTTGCAGATGTAGACAACTGCTGTGTCCGAAAATAGATACATAACCAATTCTTAATAACTATTGCTGTGTTTCCTTAAATACGTGTGATGGTTCAAGGAACTGGGTGAACACAGGAGGTGACTGGAGGTCAGCACTTGGGTGGAAATGCACTTACAATGCCAGTGTTCCCCTGCTATATGATGAATGAAGACAGAGAGAGACAAATGGACCTCAGCACCAAGGTGGAGATGTGCTTACAGTATTCCGAAGTGATCCCTGCCAGTTCTTCACTTCTGTATGATATGTGCCTGTCTCTGGAGAAGCTCGTCATATAAGTCGACGTACTAAATGTTGTTATATCAAATGCAGGTTGATGCCAATATTACACTCTACCTTACGTCTCCCATCACCTTTAATGGGTCTGTCAGGATGACAGCATCAGAATGAGATAAACGATGCGGCTATCGCAACTTTCTTTATCGGCGCTCCCATCGTTACAGCTATGAATGTGCCATTTCTAACCAACCTCCCCTCACCACTTCAACTCTCTAATCAACAACAGATGAAAGATTTTTTCAAGGAGCTTCCACAAAGCAGAACCGTACGGTTTGCACTCTCTAACTGGACTCAATCTGTTCATATTTCTCTGACATTAACCATTTTTTTGCCATATGCACTGCACTTTACACTACCGTGTTTAGAATTAGACGCACTATCTGCTTGGATGACGTTAGATGCCAGTTTGGAATGTTGCTGAATATCAGTTTGCTAAGAGACATTACAATCATTCCCAACCTGAACACATTTCTCTATAACTAGACAATAAACTTATAATAATACATAATATATAAGCATTTATTACACGCCATGTATCCACGTAAAATACTCACTCAAAGGTGCTACAAATATAAAATGTCATAATAAATTTATAAACACTACAGTATACTGATATACATTATATTAAAACAAAACCATAATAATCATTTAAGGCATTTAGCAGCATCAGCTATAAAACAAGTACCCGATAATTGATATTCAGCACTCTATAGTTTGTAGTTTGGGTTTAAATAAATAAATATACTCCCTACATTAAAATTATTTATAATTTAAATAACACGATCTTGATGAAATCCACTGTACACAGAAATATTAAAATGCTCACCTCAAATATGCAAAATGGGGATACAGTATATCTAAACAACCTGACTATTCTTCAGCTTCAGTGTATTTGTGTGCTGAATGCTGAATGGCATTCACTGTGTGCTTTATATAATCCTTTACTTGTGACTGGATTTAGGTAATCCTGCCAGATAACCAACCATTTGGTATTCATTTCGCTGTAGTACCAAACACACAGCATACATAAACCAGTAAACCACATAAATCAATGTGGCCACGCTGACACAAGCATGCCATCCAGGGCACTTAATTCTCATGAAAAATGCACGAATCCTGGCCCTACCCACTTCAGTACTGGGCAAACAAATTCAAGTCAGTTATCGGACCATTAGATCACTTCATATTGAAAATCGGTAGAAGCATTTAATAATACTGTTATCCCTCAATGCCAGTATTGACAGTGGTCAACTAAACGCTGCGCTGAGGCTAGCTGTGATCTTGACCTTTGAGTTAAATCAACACAGTTGAGTTGTGACTGACAGCTTAGCAGTGACTAATCCAGTGCACATTTCCAACCTGAGCCACAGAAACCACAGGCATCCATCTACAGTGGGACTAGGCAGAACACATGACTTAGCACGTCTTAAAGCAATTCTGTATGAGCTAATAATAGTTATACATTTGAGATTAATTGTGTCAAAGTGTAATGGTTTCCTATTTATATTATTTATGTTCCATTTTTATCTTACCTCAAGATCTTACCTCAAGACCGGTCAGTAGTTGCCCAAAACTGAGCATTGAGACGGTCTCAAGATAAATTTTCTGTTGTTGCAGTTCTCTGTTGATGTATTTTTTTCATACGTTTTTTATCCGGTTTGTCAAGGCTGGTTAATTTGAAAAATTATAATTATGCATACTTTGGGTGTCATGTGCAAAAAACAGATAAATAATTATATTTCCATTACTAATTCTAAGTTTGCTGCCACATGGATGGTTAATTATACAGCCCAAATATAAATCTACTTAGATGCTCATTGAAACACACTTTTAAATGTATCTGTCTTGGGCTAGTCCTACATATTCGCTGTCCATCTGTTGGTTTTAGTTTATCCCATGAATTGTCATTTCCCACTTTCCTTTATTGAACCAGTGACATAAACAGTAGCTGGATGTTTTCATTCAAACTCAACACAACTACCATAACTGAAGTCTGACATACATCAATGAATATTCATGAGCATGCCTTATATGGATCATGACAGGAATCACCGCATATGTGGAGTAACGATATAAATATATTGTTACGGTCATTATCAAAAACTTAAAATACAACCCACAACAAATAATTTTCTAACATTAACACAACGACAACGACTACAGAACTTCAAATTTTCAAGTGAGGTTTATCCGCGTGATTGACCTAGAAAAGTACAAGTTGGTCTACTTTCGACCCATGGGAGAATCCCCTGGGGCATCCGTAAAAAGTGGCCCACCTGGGAGATTCCACCCCACCTGGTCCGGCCCTGAGAAACAACGTCTGTACAATGCGGGGTCGTGTGGTGCATCCCCTCAGACTTTGCCCTGTACCCTCCCCCAAACCAGTCACCGGAAATACCACTTCAGGCTCACTCTGTTGTTACGTCTGTCAAAAAAAAAAAGGACAAACCCTCGTGGCCAAATACCCCTCAGATGTAAGTAATTGTTTTTAAACATCTTTTGTACACATTGATAACATTTACGAGGGATAAAACTAACTCCAGATAAAATTTCAGATATAAAAATTGCAAATAATGTTTTTCTACATTCAATAGAGCATGGTCAAAATGATTCAGCTACACAAACCTAAACAAAACTGTCTGGACTAAAACAAAATTCCCTGAACCAAAACAAAACTCCCCGGACCAAAACAAAACTCCCCAGACCAAAACAAAACTCCCCGGACCAAAACACAACTCGCCGGACCAAAACAAAACTCCCCGGACCTAAACAAACCCCCCTTCCCCCTCCGAGTTACATAAAATGCCCTGAAGACAGACAACACTCCCTATAGCTGGACAACATTTTCTATAGCTGGGTAATGCTCAGGTTTGGAGCTAGACAAAGGTTTCTGTGCCTACCAAAATTCCCCAGAGTCCAGAGTTGAAGCAGCGTCTAAAACTTGACAAACTCTCTCTGGACAAGTAGGTTGACTTGTCTGTAAAACTAACACTACATCTTTTATTATCTGCCACAACAGAATGCTATCAATTTACACATCCTATCAATTGTGTGACCACTTTCACTTTAGTCAGCCTTAATTATTAATAATATGAAACATTGAAGAGTTTTCTTGCTTGCTAGTTGAAATGAGCAGAACTGATTTCTGCATCCAAGAAACATTTACCTTTGCTCTCTCTCTCTCTCTCTCTCTCTCTCTCTCTCTCTCTCTCTCTCTCTCTCTCTCTCTCTCTCTCTCTCTCTCTCCCTCTCCCTCTCCCTCTCCCTCTCCCTCTCCCTCTCCCTCTATCCTGTCTCCTATCTACTGCCCTCCCTTGCTCCATCCCTCCCCCAAGACGATTCTCTCTCTCTCACACACACACATGCGTGAGTACGCACACACGCACGCACATATACATACACACACTCACACACTCACACAGACACACACAAACATGCACACATGCACACGCACACACAGTGCCCTGAAATAACCTCTTGGATACCGCGGCACACTGCCCAGGGTTCATCATTCATGACACTTGATCCAGTACAAGACAATGGGGGCTTAGTCACAACCACCAGTGTAGGGTGCTTCTGGTAGCCGACTGAGGAACAATGGACACATGATATGCATGTGACAGGGTACGCACCCTTTCCCCCAGACACATTCTCCTGGGTGATTCTCCCAGATTTCACCAACATTAAAATTAATAGATGTATGTTTACGCTAACATTTTATTTATTTATTAATAAAAATATTTTAATATATTATATGTATAAATAAATTAAAGCAGATATAGATTGTGGCTACATATACACAATACAAATTTGCATACAAATGTGTACAAATGTACACATTTATCAACTAGTTAATGACTACTTAGTCCTTAAACAAAAAACAAACAAGTTTTTGTAGGGAAACATCGAGGTAGAATATGCACAAGTGGAATAGATCTATGGGAGATTACTAAACGTGAGACATGCCAAGACAATACATGATGTCATACAAAACACATTCAAACTGGTGTAGATATCCTTTAAATAAAACAGCTATGTATAGTGGTTAAGAATTGATCTAAAAAAAATTCATGGGAATATGGTTCAACTAATCACCACTGTGTAAAGTTGTCTAATCGAGTCCACCTGACCACCATTGTTAGGTGCAAGCGTTGGTGCACTGGAATGGTTATAAAAAGGTCATTTAGTGGACATCTCACCCCTGGATACAACCCTGTTGAGCAGGGTCAAACACAGGTGACCACCCTTACAATGTGACTGGTCTAAAGTGGAGCTTTATAGCAAGAAATCACACTTCATGAGAGGCTGAATAAAGCGTTCAACTCCCAGGTGGACAGACCAATGTGGTATGTGCCATTTTGAAAAATTAATTCTCTCTTAAATTTGGAGAAGTCAACAGATATCACCGTGGGGCAAATGAACCGAGGGTATCAACGAGAAGACGTCAAGAAGGAAGAGTAATGAAAGGAGGAAGAAAGCAGGATATTATTAGACCCCAGTAAATTACCCAGATCTACTATAACATTGAACAATGTCACTGCTTTATCACATACTGTTTGGTGACAAACTAATAGTTTATAATGTTTCCTAGCCAAACACAATTATACCAGGCTCCACATCATGCAACCAAATAGTATGCAATACCAATAATTATTAGAAGTGACATTTAGAAAATTTGATGGGATGGGGCCTGGGGGACACCTTTCTTATTTTGTTTGTTAAATTTTCAATATAAGGGGCAGTTTCCAGAGCTTTGTGGTAAATGACTGCAGCCAGACATTTGACTTCGACTACATTTGCATTTCATATGTCAGTACTAGCATGGTATGACTTTGGCTTAGGAGTAAACAATTTAATCCTCTTGTTGCAATTGCAACGTTTCGTTCACTATACATTGCTCTAGTTCACACTAATATACCGATGAGTACCTGGCCATAGATGTGAATTTGTGAATTAAAAGTATGTGTGTGGTAATTGTGACATGGCTGAATGCTTCCCAGGAAGTCAAGGTTGCGTTCGAATGAACAAATCTGCCAGGGATTGTAATGTGAGGTGCTCAGAGCGGACCCAACGACTCGACACACAAGATCTAACATGTTACATATATTCTGCATGTTTTGTCCAACATTCCATCACACCACATGATCCATCACGGAATACACGATACACACGCCAGAAATAAACTCAACTGAATCCGATGTCACTCGCGTAATCTTCCACCCAGTCCGCACCCACATTTAACTCAAACATTTCTAATCTGGGACAACCGTGGAATTCCACGCTCCCTCGTTCCCTCCCAGTCCTCAGGTGCTCCTATGTCAGCCCGCTGTTCCTGGGTTTTTTTGAAACAGGGATGGGCAACGAGTGCCAAAGCTGGGGCAAGTTTCACGAAGCGTTTGTAACACACGAAGGAACTAGCACCGATTATTCCGTGTCATGCAGTCCATGTCGAACGTCAACAGGAATGGCATGACATGGAATAATATAATCGCAAACAATATGCTCATGAGCGAACGAACAATTATACATAATAAAATTATTTAATTATTATAAACCTAGAAAATATATTGTAAGATTCAGAAGTTAAATATTTTAACTTGTCAATTTTTATACTGCGTATTATCCAGGTCAAAGCAGTTGACACTTTCTCCCAATGACCTCAGTGCCGCTGAAAGGCCTGTTCATTCAAAGACTGTCTCAACATATTCAGGAAGCATTCAGCAATGCCACATTAGTACACAACTAGGGACACAGATTCCTATACCAACCAATGTCTGTAGTCTGGTACTCGTTTACGCAGCAGAGTGGACTAGAGCAGTGTGGGAGAGACAAGATTTCTTAATCTTAGAACTGGCAACACATGGATGAGACCTAATATTCGAACCATTACGCCTTCGCCCACTATGTCCTGCCTAACACGTGTCTGTTACATCCAACTGGTCCAACTACAAGGGCTGTGTAGACACCACCTGTCCCTTCAGTGCTTACTGCAATTAAATGGAGTAAAATCAGAGAAGGTATTCGAACTGGGACATACCTTCTAAACATGAGTAGACTAATTGGGGTATGACGCACAACTCGAACATTTATAAAGGGCGGGTGAGTAGGGTGTTTCGCGACCAAACGAGAGATCCTTCAAAGGTTTATGAACTCAAGAGTTGATTGGTTAAACTTCAATTAAACCTCACACATTTATGTAAACATTATAGTGCATAAACACAAAAGCTGCCAAAATGGTGTGTAGTTTGCAGTTACCAAAACTACTTAATAAAATAAAAGAAAACATACTAATAATGCAATTGTATATTTACAAAATAAAACTTACATGTTCTCATATTTTCTTCACGTACCATGTAATGCGGTTGTGTGAATTCAAAATTGTTGGATGATTTTATCCACATTTTGTCCCATCTTACATCCTGTGTGAAAAACAGCGTTTAAATGCAGTGTCCTGATACCCAGTGTTTCTTAATAGCTAGTGCCCTTTTTATCAAGTGGCAACTATTTTCATACTGTTTATATCGATGTATCCAGTGTCCCTAATATCAAGTGTTCTTTATATCCAATGTCCTATACAATTATGATTGAATCTTAAATCCAGTGTACTTGTAATCCATTATAGCCAGTGTCCATGTGTGTGTGTGTGTGTGTGTGTGTGTGTGTGTGTGTGTGCGTGCGTGCGTGCGTGCGTGTGTGTGTGTGCATGCATACATGTAGGCATGCATATGTGTGTGTGTACACTACGGTAAAATGTTTGATTGCAATCAACATTGAATGCGTATGTATTCTGCTCTATTATCTGAAGGGACATAGCCAAAGTATTTAGACATTATCAGGTATCATGTGATGTTGCTATCTTCCCCTTTCTTGGTTTACCCTTTGAAGATAAGGCATTTCAAAAACACATGGGTTCTGGGATCTCAAATATTGAGATAGATATAACAGATTTTTTTATTTAAATTTCCATGGTTTATTAGGAAAGATGGGCATATATTATTATATTGGTGATGCTGTTATTTCAAAGATACACATGCAATTTCTCCAGACCAATAGGAGAAATTCGGACTTCAGATCATTTCACAGCTGAATATTAGGTCAGGTGGCAAAATTGTATATTTGCATGTCAGCGTGTGTCTGGATTTATACAGGGTCACACATATATTATATTTGTATTTTTCTTGTATTAAGACTGTTCACAGTTCACAACATTTAACAAGGCCACTCGTATTACCAGAAACACCAATATTATTTTAACAGGCATAACTAAACAATCACTTTCCCATCTGCTCTTTATATGGACTGATTGCAACAACAAAAGAAACAGTAAATTATGATGTACCCTACTGTGAAAAACTAAAATACAAAAATGGCACCCTGAATTAACACGACTAAGAAATGTTTCTAATGTCAGACACGGTCCACAGTATGAAGGCATCGGCTGTGCGCCGGTTACGTTGGCAGCGATCAAATCGATTACACTACCTTACAATGTGGTGGTGTGCAAAAGCTCCGTCGGTGGCAAAAATTCCTACTGCTAAAAAATGCAACTCCGTTCAACGCCACTAGAAGCTTCTTTAGGCTTTTTAGTTAATCACGTCATAGACGTTTATGGGCACTATCCCAGACTACAATGTTAGTTTGTTACTTTTATTTTGATAATGCTTACATGTCACACCAAGGGATCAAATTTGCACGGAACAAAACATCACAGGTCCACTTGTATACAGACGAAATATCAGTGGGGTTTACTCTTAAAAAGAAATTCACAAAAAAAGATACAGCACAAGACCTTCACATCCATCATGCATGCACACACATAGTGCTGACTGGGTTTTAAACACACACACACACACACTCATTCGCATGCATACATACACAAAACTTATATAAGACCCACTTGAATGATACAATAGATAAATAGAGACATATACAAAACGTGCACAGAGACTTCCATATCATTCTTGACAGTGTCAGTGCTACTGTTGCTGATAAGTGACACAACCAACTACGCATGCAGCGATAACCGCCTTCCTTTCAGAACACTCCGAAAACCTGTTAGCACACCCGATAACTATCTTCATGTTGCTGTCGATTACCCATTTCTCAAGCGCAGCTACAAGTCACACTGATCATAATAGATGTCCTCCATGTTGCCAGTGCTAAGGACATATCTGATTTCATACATCAGATCTGGCACTGCCAGTGTGGTTGGGCAGGGCATTGACAAGCTACTCTCTATTCAACTGTCTCACAAAGGCCAGCCACACTTTGCTGCTGATGGTGATCAGCTGGGCTCATGGGACAGGAGAGGCCACACAATGGTACATGCTACAGTACATATGCTGGTACATGGCTCACAGGCAGGGTCTGCCAAACTGTAATTACTTCACATCTAGGCTAAGTGGAAACAATTGCCTGTTTGTGACTGTTGTGTTTTCCCCCCATATGTATGACCTATCTATCAACAGTGGGTCTCATGTTAATTGGTCAATCTCTTATTACAAAACAAAATAGTATTAGTAATATCAACATTCCGAAACTTTTCCAAATACTCAAATATAATATTCAAAATCAGTAATCATAAATGTCATATTTTATATAATTTGTGTTGGTTTTCATTAATTCAGTGCAAACATGATTCTTCTGCTATAAATAAACATCCTATAAATGCATCTAAGTAGCAGCCTTGGGGCTGGGGAATGCTTGCTACAGACAGTGCTCACAAGAGGGTAATTTTTTAAATAAAATTGCTTTTAAATGTAATTCATGATTATTAATTATAATTAACATTATTATTGAATTTTGATTGTAAAGCACTTTGAGCATATTATGGATATTGCACTGTAGAAATATTATTATTATTATTATGTGTAGACATGACTGAGTTAAAACAATTTCTCCCACCAGTCAAAAATGTGTTAACTATAAAATATCCAAAATACGTGACCCAGCTGTTACACCATCACACACTGTTACTAGATTCTACTTGCTTCGTGTACTTATGTTCCTGGTGCTGGTAGGTTCATCAGAGGATTTGTTATATGACTATTCTCAACGGTCACTTCCATTGGTGTTACAGGCGTATACAAACGGGTGTCGATGCACACAAACTGATCAGCATCATTAACAAAGTTCCACAGCCTACTTTGTTAAGTTGAAAATGTCTGGCTTTTCTCTTCATTTTTCAAACATATTGACAAATTTCTTGATCAATATCAAAACTGTGAACCACCAAAATATGAGAAATGGGTACCTGCCTGATACTTTGAAGCTAATGCAGGACATTTTTCATCTACACCCAATTATTGTCATTATAGGATCAACATACACTTTGATGCTTTCATCCCTTCAATCTCATGAATAGGATTATTTCCAAAGCACTAGCTATGGTTTTTCTTGATACTTCCTGGTTCCATGTCGAGACTGGGAGACTAGATATCAAATGTATACTCTTGGTCACAGAAGGAAGTGTTTTAGACTAGCTAACATTTGTTTTTAGCTTTTTGCTGGACACTAATTAAAATGTAAAAGTAATATAGTTACACTTGTGCACTGCATTATATAAGATATTTCAGAAAATATCTTCACAACAGAAAAACTACTGGCGTTTAATAACAAGAAATGTTGTGGTATTAATTGAGAACTATGAATATGGGTATAACACACAAGATTCTTTTAATTTCATTACTAACTAGAACTACCCCCTCCCCAGCAGGTTCGGGCATTAAAAAAAAATCTTGTGATGTTCAGAAAAACAATGACAACCTTTCGTCAACAAACTATAACAAATACTTCATTGTGATATACACACACCAATGCATTGACATCATCACAACTGTCCTGATGACGTAAATAAAACAAACAATCACACCTAACAAATATTTAATTTAAAACAATACTGATTTGTGAAATTGTTTTAACACCAACATGCATGGGCTGAAAGGTATCAAAGAAGCTTTCTAATAACATTTACTCGGTCTAAAATGCAATCGACGTAGTATGTCATACAACGAAAGAAGAAAATATTTGGGTGAGCGATAATGCAAACGTCTCACCTATGTTTACATTGCGTGACAGCGATGGGGGCGTTCCGGCGACCGTCACTCGAGTCTGCAAAATAAACACGACGTTATAATCAAGTGTGCGACGTTCGCGTGCATCATCGTTGGTGACAATCTGTGCAAAGTGTGGTTCAAATTCCACGCGAACGAACTGATCTGGCCTAGCCCAGACGGCAAAGCAGACGCTGAAAGGAGCCGCACCGATAAGACGAAACACCGCTCAGTCTCAGAGTCCACAGGCTCGGGCTCGCAGACCGCCGACATTACCGTCGTCAAGTGTGAATGAATAAATTCCCAAGTCCAAATAACGGCACGTACGCGAACGTGCAGATGAAAGACGAACAAACCAACCTTGATATATGTTCTCGGTACGTTTGCCGTCGTCTGTAGGGGTCTCGCAGTTCGCTAGTCTCACTTCCTCAACGGCGGGCCCGATACAAATGTTACACCCCTTCGCCGTAGCATCTGCCATCTTGGATGGCGCGCCACACCCTACATCCGGGTGCTTGGCTTCGACACACCCACTCGTCGTCTGAGTGTGGGGCCGTGACCACTTCGAATGTCTTACGCGTTTCAAGGTGTTTGCGGAGAGCGGGTACAAAACACCGTTTACTAGGCCCCGGGCGACGGTTTTTGATCGATGGGCTGATTTTACGGATAAACGGTCCACTAGACACGCCCCGACCACGCCAACATTTGTCCGATCCTGCATTCGGATCAGCGGCCACACTTGACTAACGGGACCCATTGACTTGGTACGCTAGACCGTGTCGAAGCTTTTAGTTTCTCTTCCGCGAGTACGACCGAACAATGCATCGCATTGATCGCAGGCCTGAGTACAGTACCGATCATTTACATCTTTATTATATATACCACGCTTAGTTCTGAGCTGACGCGACGGCCAATATGTCAACTGTGCGCAGAGGCGTAAAGACAGGAAAACAACATTAGGCCATCGGAGGCTTAGAAATATTCCAGCGCGTTCAGTTCTTATATATAATATATTATAATATGAAGTCTCACAAATAACTCGTCATTCGCGATTTTTTTACAACCGGTACAAAGGAGAGAGAGAGAGAGAGAGAGAGAGAGAGAGAGAGAGAGAGAGGGTGGTTGGGGGAGGAGATCATTGGATGGATCGAGGGAGTGTGAAACACGGAGGAGGAGAGACAGGCAGAGACGGAGAGAGGGGAAATTGAGAGAGACAGGAGAGAGGGAGAGAGGTCGTAACCATCAGCAGATTCATAGTGTTTGTATTTGTAATACTGTACAAGACTGGAAGCCCACCTATAACCTCCCATATATATTAATCACCGGCGTCGAAACGAAATTTATTATTTTGAGGGCTGAACCGCAGTGACACGTTGCCTCGGCATATCATGACATCGGAAGACGCTGCGACGCGCCGCCATATTTCAGGCTTTACAGCCTTCGTGAGCATCTACTGGACGAAGCGTGCTGTTGTCCATTTTATGAGACTTTCAAAATATTCAGAGCTCTTCATAAAATGAAATAAACTATTTTAATACAAATATTCCCCTAATTATTGGCTAATTTGCTAATTCTATCTCCAGCTCTCCCCCACCAAAAGCGTTTACGCTACAAATTGCCACCATAATATATTACTAAATATTAGTGCGTGTACGTGCGTGTATGTGTGGGTGTGTTTTTGTGCGTGTGTAGGATATGTAGGCTATGCGGAGTATGCCGCACGCTATCGTTCAAGAAAAGTTACATTTAAACATTGTAACGAACTTTCAAACGCTTTGAGCTGTTAACTATTTTTTCTATAAGCACGATTTTGGAAGCGCAGTGAGAATAGCTATATTGTGATCTCAGGGATCGCATTTTCAAGTTTTTAGCGCAGGTGACTGTGTTTTTCCCCAGGCATAACTGAGTACCTCACCTAACGATACTTGGGGAAGGCTAGGAGAAGAATAATGGTGTGGGTTGGTTTGTCATGTTATACAAGAACACTTCGCTTACGTGCGCAGCTTTCAGCGAACACTTTAAAGGAAAAAACAGTAAGTAAGGCCACGGAAGAGGCGAAGCGACCAAATAAACCACGCTCCACGGACACTAAACTCCAGCGGTGACCAGCAGAACGATGTGCTCTAACTATTGGATACTGAGCCAGCTATGTAAAGGAATAACAAGTTACCCAATAGCACAGTGACTGAGGGTGTCACTTTGTCTAATATATTTACGTTCAGTATCTGTCATATATCTACGCCCCACCGAAATTCCAGGGGCATCTGTTCCCCCCTTCCGTCCCCACACCTGTGAACAAAATAGTACGTAGGTAGGGTAGGCCCCTAGATATCAAGTTCTGAGCTGACTGACTGTAATGTCACGCGCAAGTTTCTTAATTAGTCTCGACCATGGCTGCTGCCGGTGACAGCGATGACCACAACGTTTACGCGCAGGTGTCTGTTTTACCGACATATATATTATGTATATTCTACTAAATGTCATCAACTTAATTAACGATTAGCTGTGTTAGACTCTGTCAGTGTGACTGCTTCTATAACGCCTCAGTCACTGCATCATTCAGCTGCATACTTATTCACGCATCATCATCCTCGTCGTCCCAAGAAAGTTGGCTATTATATATAAGACCGGGGAACTGAGTCTTGCAGTCGTTGTTTCTGTGCACAAGTCGAGGACGAATTACTGGCGATAATGCGCTGGAACTGTTCACAAGTCGCCGACAAAATTACGTCGTGTGCTTGCATGACGGGACACACTGCGATAGTCGAGAAACTAAACTAACTTCAACCAAACATACGACTCAGTTATTCACGTAATAAGACCATTTGGAATGTGTTGCATTTTCAAATGGAGACCATTAAGTGTCTTTCCCTCGATTCCTGAAGAGTTTGACGCCGCTGGCTACATGCCCCCCCTTAACCTTCTCCCCATAACGTTAATGTGCCCCGTGGTTTGCCTGAAATGCCCTCCCTAAACCATTTGAATGTGTCCGCGGGTGAGTCTCGAGGGGGGGGGTGTAACGTCGATCTTCTAATGGCACGAGTCGATCCAACTAACCCGAGTGCGTGTATTTAGGGGGTAGTCCCCCTCTTATACGGCCTCCTCGTCAACGACCACCCGGATTATGCGTCACATTTTCATCGCATTAGCGTTTTCTAATACAAACTACCCCTCACTAGTAGCCACCCAGCTAATACAGGGTTGCATAAAGAATCTACCCCTCTTCAGCAGCCAATCGGCAGACGAAAACTGCAATTTTTAATCACAAGTCAATAACAAATTAAGTAGACATGCATATCATACACACTCGTCGTTCTCGGTGAAACACCTCGTGGCTGGCATTGTTGCAATGTTAGATGCATCGAATGTTAACAACGTACATGTGTAGACCCTACGTGTACGGGAGTGGCCAGTATATCATGAAACAGGGGCATTCATCGATGGTTCCCCTCACCAGAGGCCACCCGCCCTATCCGGCCAGTTTGAGTTCGCTGAACGGTTGGCCGTATAAGAGGGGGAGTACTCTACAATTGCGTATTTTGTGCCCCCCCTCCTAGACACTCCTATCTTGGTCCGCCCGTGTCCTTCCGGAGTGGGGTTCTCGTCACACGGAAGCTCCTTTTGTTGGCAGTTGTCTCTGCATCTCAATGTCAGGCATCACGCTGTATAACCACCACAGCGTTGATTAAACACAATCCTATTCATCAATTACCCTCCTCTGATTTCCGTGCTCTTTTGTCAGTGTTTGCCTGATTCCAACTACTTTTATTGTGTTCTGTGTTCCATGCATGCTAATGAAACCATGCAGTCATGAATGCTTCCGGCAATTTTATCTCTTAAGTTTTCTGCCTTACAAAAAACCTTTCGCTCTCTTCTATATTTGCTGTCCCTGCATGCGCCCTGTGCCTATCTATACTACGTCATTCTTCATATAATTAATTTTACCCACCAGTCATACAAATGTAGCTGTTCTCTTGTTTTATGGTTATTCCATTCCACTCATTGCACATACTTTTATAGCGTAGACCAATGTCCAGAATCTTCCGTCTTCTTCTGCGGTGTTCCTAATTAACGCGTTAGGCCACTATGCAGATTTCATTATGTTTGCTAACTGAACATGAAATGCTAGTCTGGCACATTGTTATTAGTTACTATATTATAATTGGTTAAATATGGAATAAAAACTGTTGCGCTCTGGAATACACTTACGCGCACTCACACGCACGTAGAACGTGTACACAGCACGCGCATAGCACGCATGCACGCACGCACGCACGCACGCACGCACGCACGCACGCACGCACAAACACACACACACACACACACACACACACACACACACACACACACACACACACACACCAATGACGTAGCTAAGCTTAAATACACGTGAAAGCACTAATGAATGAATGATATAAATCTAAATGCTATCAAGATGGTCTGGTCGTCAAGGCCAGTCCCGACATGCGCTCAGTTGTCATTGTATAGAGCGCATAATATTATAGTTCATGAAACGCCGCATTGCGCTGAAAGAGCGCTGTGCCGTGGCTGTCAAGACTGACATCACTGGTATGACGGTCAGCGTGACGACTGCAGTGCATGTACACGTTGGGAGTATAGGTCGGGATTGAATTCTTGAATCGTGTCGTCGAGTGTGTCTGGTCTATCAACGACATTAATCATGTCTTTCATTCATCATTCATATTCATCATGTCCCATTTTGCCTTCCAGCGACCCGCTTTGTTTTGTAGTTGACGCAGATCTTCAGGCATGTCGTCTTGGAACACCTCGTACAGCTGGACTATTATTTCTGGTGTCAGATGCACCAGTTGTTTCGGTGTGATGTACTGAGCCACGTAGCGCGATCTTGATCGAGCCACTAAAAGTCATGTGTTCATTTCCTGCAGAAAGTGGTCCATTCGAATTTCGCTGCAAGTTCCACAGCGCCTTCCTACAATGTATTCTACATCCATGGATCTGCCCCTCTCTTGTTGTAGCTGGGAGATGATGGTGACTGTCTCCTCCTCCTCCTTCTCACAGAGCGACTGAAGTTTGGTCCCGCTGTTCATGCCAGCTTTAGCGTCTTCGTCTAACTCCAGTTCAACCTGTAAGACCCTCAACCTCTTAGCTGGGTAGTTGAAGCAGAAGGCGATCTGTTGGAGTGTGTCCATCATGCTTCTTGCCAAAGACTCGTGGCAAGTACAATAGCCAACATTGTGTCCTTTAATTGCTGTGCGTGTAAATGGCTCCATGGATCTCCTGTCTGATATATGTGCTTTCAGTCCAGGGTGCACATGCCAGCTATGTTGGCAGCACCATCATATCTTTGACTCGATCCGCATCATTGCTTCCACAATCACATATTCTTCCTGAACATATATAAACAACTTTGTAGCTAGGCCCAGGGCTTCGCCAGTAATGCTATCAGCTTCAACAAATCCAAGAAGTTCCCCAGGCTCAGTACTCAGCTGTTCATCAACGCACTGGCAAACAGCTTCTCTAATTAAATAGCTAGAATATTATAATTGCGCTCATCATTAACAGACGTATAGGCATTATTGACAATCTTGTTATTTGACGCACACACACGTACGTTTGTATACGCGTACATACCCACACGTGCCAACATACACACCCGTCAAGACACGCATTTGCGCGCACACGTGCGCATGTAAGCACGCTAAAGCGAATGCGCGAAAACACGCACGATCAGTCGTATCCTAGTGGCAGCAATTCTGTTTGGTGGCGCCACCGTTGGCATGCATTGACACTTCACGACTTGGTGGCATACACCATTGTACGCCTAACTATGCTTAACTCCCAACGAACAACATTGAGCGAATGTATAGTGGAGTAGTTTCCTTCAGCTTCACACTCCGTTCATGGGCTGAATAAAAAAAATCGCTGTAGGTACTAACAATAGCTGATTAATTCTTGTGCTGAATAATAATATATACCGCACGGTGGCGCAGCATACGTTCCAAACGCCTTCGAATACGGGATGTTGCACTGTCAATGGTGTATGTCAATGTTGATTTCTGCGTAGCGAGAGCGTCGTCGCACGTGCGATGCTTAGCAAAATTTAGGAACTATGACAGACTACGTGCTACCAGCGTCACCTAGTTGGTACTGCAGTCGTGTTACCGATGCCAATGAATATGGTCTTTTAGTCTTTGGTGCAAAGAATTCGATTTTTATATGGGACGTGAATGTCAAGCCACCACGACACAAGGGTTACTTTCGGGCCCATCAAGAACGCGTAGTGGGGGTGTCACTGTGTCGACATCAACTCTCTCAACCCAAATGTTGCAGTGCGGGAGAGGATGGCAAAATCAAGATATGGAACCTCGACAGTCAGGCTCTACTCACGGAGCATTCAGAGCACAAGGTTGTTTATGTTGACAATCACTTTGTTGACGAAAACAAATTTAATAGTGACGGTTTATCAATGACGACAATCGAGTACAATGACATTCACATTGGTATTGCTGATTGCCATTTTCAAAACCCTCTGGCTATTCGTAGAGCAGTGACGTCACTGCTCTGCGAGTTATGGAAATTCCCTTATTCGTAGAGTTGCTCAGTAAAGGCTTGAAAATATATATCTATCAAAATGTATGTAGAAAAGTATTCACAGACGTCATAGATATGTAATACACATTTATGACACTATATGTCTATGACAACACACACAGTAGCTAGTCAAAGGTTCTTTCCTACCTGCTCTGCGATTACTGCATTGTTTCCCTAATTCGCAGAGCAGTGACATCACTGCTCTGCAAATAACGGCAACTTCCCAGGTCGGCGAGCAATGATGTGGTGTATGTCTTGATATTCTAGGGACAGTGTATAGTATGTAGAAACACTTCTTTGAACACACACCAACTGTATTTAGAAAGTAAAAAATGTGCACCGAGTTATAATTATCCAATAAACACCCTTTCCCACCTTCTACCCAAATACTAATAACGGTTTCCCTAATTCGCAGAGCAGTGACATCACTGCTCTGCGAATAGCCTCGTCCTTTTCAAAACACCACAATTACGTCACAAGTGACAAGTCGAGGGGATTGAGACATGCACATCCATATATTTGTCAAATCAGGCTCACCGTAATTTTGCTGTTATCTTCGACCATTAATGACCACCGGTCAACTTGCTGACCATTATTGTCATTGGTTTTCAGAGTTGTACGTCCTTTAGAATTAGTGAGTCCATTACACGTTACACATTTAGCCATTGTGTGGGATCTTTTACATTCCCTGGCAGAGAAGGTTTAGACACCAGATAGAAGGGATGACTGGCTTATAGTGTCTCTTCCGAAAGACACAGGCAAATGTGGAAGTGAACAAAATTGCCAAATTTCAAAATTGTGGCAGGTGAGATTGAACCACCAGTCCATTGATTGACAATGTGGCGCTCTACAGTTGTGTTGAATTCAGGCATACATTAATTCTGTCATTGTAACACCATTTTTACATTAAAACAATACCTCGGCATATCATATCATCATTCCATATAATTCAAAGCATATTTACATTATAAATATGGCATCTTAGGCTCTTAGCACATTTTGGAGGCCTAAAAGATTATCTGGTTTGCACCAACATTTAACTTGTCACTCATTTTATGCATGTTGCAATAACACATGGCCACAGCAGCAGAGACTATCAAACAGGAGTGTTAATTAGAACCCCAAAATGCAATATTTTCATGTTACTGTAGATATCCGTGTGGTGACATTAAATGATTTCGCTGACCATCTTAAACCCAGTTCAACAGCCGACTGGTTAGTGTAGGAACATAAAAATGGTGCCGTCCATGCAACTTAAATTTTATGTCTTCAACAAGAATATTCTGGCGTAATAGTTGTAGTTCCAAATGGTTAAGTTTTATTTACACTTCTAGATTTGTAGACCTAACATTTGCCTTTGACGAAACTGAACTAATGTAATGAAGCTATGTGTTCCAGAACTCTCCAACAGTGGTTGACTGGTCAAGAGTTGACCAGGATCTTGTGGTCAGTGGTGATGACAAGGGGGGCATTGTCGCCTGGAGGCCATCAACTGGACGTTGTCAGCATCATCAGCTGGATGCAGCCCATGTCTTCTGTTTGGCTTGTTCCCCTCATTCAGCCTGTCACGTCGCTGTAGGGTGAGTCAGGGGTGTGTTCTAGCAACTTAATATTAATAAATATTATTTATTCACGATAACCTTTTAAAATGTACATTTTATCTTCTTAAGGGTCGTGATTTCTAATGCAACTGTACAAACATTAAACAAATGATTACCTAATAATGTGTAATGCATTAAAATATAGTTAATAAAACATTATAATAAATTACTACCTATAAATTGCGTAAGGCGTTGAAATGTACTTAGTGGAGTGAATAAAAAATTTGAATAAATAAATTACTACTTAATAAATTGCATAATGCGTTAAAATATAGTGAATAAAAAATAAAATTAGAATAACAATAAATAAATAAATTCTAAAATAGGATAAGTAACAAATAACTACAATAAAGCGTTTAGTAAAAAAAATTTGTTTAGTAAAAAATGTCATCTTCATGAAAATGGCATCATACAAAAAATCTCTAACCATTGTCACCACTCCCCACCAGTCAACACAACCATATACTACACTACCCACCCCCAGTCAGCAAATGAGGCTCAAATGTCATGAACATTTGCAGGGTATGTGGAATCCTCGCAACAAATAAACCACACTACAGGCTTCTAATCTTATTACAGTTGCTGTTGTGTCAATTACATACTTATTGTTGGGTCTGTAAAATCAATTATTATATTGTTTACATAGCTTATAATGATGGCTTCCTTTCAGTTCTAAGATAACATTTGTAACTGTCTTCCTGGCATAATTAAATCCATGGCCTTCTTGTAAGTTAGGAATGTGTTGTAGTCACATACGGAGTCTCCCGTGAGCCACAACATCTCCACTGTGTCCTGACAGTTAGTAATTGGCTAGTTAATCTTGCTTCATTTCACTGAGTAGCTGTTCTCTGACATTCAATTACCAGACAACAGATCTGTTAATACTGGTATGTGTCTACGTACACTCACATATTGGCAGTTACAATAGCAACATGTAACCAAACCTGAAATGTCCATCATTACCAGTGTAAAATGATGGGTGAGGTGGTAGGGTGGGCTGAGTGAGCACTGAATGCGTGATGCACACTATGTGGGTCTGGGGGCATGGCCACCTGGAACTTTTTTAAACTACAAAATGGTGCAATCTGAAGGGCATTTTAACATAGCAACATGTAAAAATGTTTGTAGCAAGAAATAGCTATGAAGTGGCGATTCTGGCATATTTTGAGTGAGGTGGCTTAGAAAAACAGTGAGCTGGCCTATCTCGCTCATCATATACAGGGGAAACACTGATTACATTTGTAAACTTAGATCTTTTGGTGATAATTATTTGTGTAACCTGATTAGTATTATCAATAGACGAAATGTTGCCCTTTTAGTTATATGCATTCCAAGCTTCAATGATTGGTTATATCCCCTGCGTTGTTATATCCCAAGCACCTGGGAAGAAGGAGATTCAATAGGTCCACCTAATGTTTACGCTAATTTCTGTCAGGTACAAGACGGGCATTGTGCTGGTGGTGGACATTAGTGGACAGCGGTCAGACGTGCTGCAGAGACTGCGAGGACACGACGAGGAGGTGCACTCGGTCAGCTGGTGTCCACCTACGGGCAGCGACTGCACCAACTGGAGGAGTCACACCACTGGTCAGTAGGTCAAAGGTCATGTTGTCACTAGGTCAAGTCTGTCAGTAGGTCTCAGATAACCTCAGTTAATGGGTTACCAATGATGTGGGTCATGAGTAGGTGACACTGACATGGTCTGGCTGTAGTTCATGTTACGTGTGCGCCAGATAACCTATGACAGGGTCAGATGATCTATCAACAGGGTCTTATGCAGGATCAAATTTTTGCCAGTCACACATTTGTTGTGAACATATGGATGTTAATTGCCAGTTGAGAAATGTGTAATGTGTTCTATCACCTGAAATTAACTACAAAACACATATGATGACAGCATATCATTTTACACTCAGTTATAATACAATACAATATCTATGATTTGTGAAGACCTTTTTTGCACCTTTTTTAACCGTCCACTGATATGTCTACCCGTCCACAATGGATTTTATCTATCCAAATGACGGGTGGATGGGTCTACATAAAGCTATGGGTGGACAGGTCTCTACATAAAGCTATGGGTGGACAGGTCTCTACATAAAGCTATGGGTGGACAGGTCTCTACATAAAGCTATGGGTGGACAGGTCTCTACATAAAGCTATGGGTGGACAGGTCTCTACATAAAGCTATGGGTGGACATGTCTCTACATAAAGCTATGGGTGGACAGGTCTCTACATAAAGCTATGGGTGGACAGGTCTCTACATAAAGCTATGGGTGGACAGGTCTCTACATAAAGCTATGGTGGACAGGTCTCTACATAAAGCTATGAGTGGACAGGTCTCTACATAAAGCTATGGGTGGACAGGTCTCTACATAAAGCTATGGGTGGACAGTCTCTACATAAAGCTATGGTGGACAGGTCTCTACATAAAGCTATGGAGTGGACAGGTCTCTACATAAAGCTATGGGTGGACAGGTCTCTACATAAAGCTATGGGTGGACAGGTCTCTACATAAAGCTATGGGTGGACAGGTCTCTACATAAAGCTATGGGTGGACAGGTCTCTACATAAAGCTATGGGTGGACAGGTCTCTACATAAAGCTATGGGTGGACAGGTCTCTACATAAAGCTGTGCATGTGAATGTGCCAGATCTGCCTAGTGCTGACGGACATTTGTGAGCAGTTTCAGTTTAGTTTGCCATTTCCAAAGCCAAAGTGTGATAGTTGACCCATTTTGGACACGTCATATTTCTTTATAAACAACCTCCCTAACAAAAGTCAGAAAACAACTTTGATAACTTTTGACTTCTATCAAAGGAATGTGGCAAAACTGGAAAAAACATCTAGGGAAGGCATCGATTTAAAAAAGTGCATCCCGCCTTCAAAAACATGTAATTTTGCTCAAACACATCATTACATTACTGTGGATGCTGGTTTGTCAGTAAGTGGGTTAGTGTTTTTTAAACTGTGGTTAAGAATTGATAGTCAATTGGTCACATCACCACAGGTCATGTCACTGGTCTCTCGTCAGATTGTGTGTGTCAGTAGATCAATAAAGTGAAAAGGTAAGTTCCTGTATAATTCACTATCCAGTCCTTAGCACTGCTGAGCTCACTGCTAAAAATGCTACAAAATGTTCTTTCTAGTGGCCCTGTGCAACTGAACATGACTCAACTTCTCTGAGAAGCACTCAGAATAATCCATATGTAATTATTTGTATAAGTGCATTATCATTATCTCTGTGTCTAAATATGACATTACATATAACAGTAGTGCTCATGAATTTTTTTTAAAGTCTGAACACAATTTCCTGTAACTAACTAAATTCATCTGGGAACAATCAGTCTCATTTAACAACAAAGAGGCTAACCAAAACATCGACATAAAATGCGCATGGTCATGATGTGGACACTTTTGCAATAGTTGTAGATACACACAACATTCATTACACCATATCTCTAACAGTACCTCCACCGTCAGGGTAACCTGTGTTTACGTGTTTCTAGAACTGTCCGTGCCATTGTCTGAAGATGACCCGACTAAAGAGTGGCTGCTTGCCAGTGCTAGTCGGGACCGCACGATCCGCGTGTGGAATGTGCGACAGGGAAATGCTGTCCACACGCTCAGGTTGCCAAGCAATACTGGGGGCCACAAGCGAGAGAGGTTTGATGAGCAGGGACGCACAGCACGTGTCTGGGTGGCCCTGCATTGGCCCCAAAACCGACCCCATGAACTAGTGAGCAGCTCCCATAAGTGAGTACTTGTCCAACTTTGATCTTGTTGTAGGGGTGCAGTGACTAGAGCTTCGTACTCTTGACTCGGAGAACCTGGGTTCAGATGCGATACTGTTGTATCAAATCTTGGACTTTTTTTCATTTTATATTGCTTCAGTTCACTCAGCTGTATGTGTGAGTACCTGGTTATAGACAGTGGTCGTATTTGTTTATGAATAGACTTCGCGTGTTAATTGCGGTGTTACTGGATGCTTCCAAGACAAGCTGAGATGGTGTTTGATTGAACAGGTCTGCCAGGGAGTAAAGCATGCAAGTACTTTGAGCAATTCTGAGGATTGGATATTGCATTGTTTAAGAACTTACCTTATGTTACTTAAAGTGGCTTCCGCAATGTGTTGAACCTGTCACTAATTCTGCTCTTTGATATATAGTAATCCACAGTCGGTTTAGTAATAAAATGCTTTTGTTGCTTAAAAGAATTTACTTTGATCTTTACATCTGGCAATGAGCCAATCAATACCAATTAAAGCACAGACATTCAGAATTTAAACCACTGAATGTTTTGGTGATGTAGTATTTAAAAAAGCAAAACCAAAGCCCAAATAAAAGAAGCATAATAAACTCCCAACAGCCACGCATCCAAATTTGATGCATGCTTCGTAAAAGATATTTAATGTTTAACGAACAAATATACTTTGCTGAAGAATATCTCCGTTGATTGATGCAGTGGAGAACTTCTGTTGTGGGATCTCCATCGAAATGGCAAGCAGAAGTGGACCATGTTTTCACCTGGGGCCACCACCAGGGGTCATACCCGAATCGTGTTTAACATCTGCTGCGGAGGAACTGACCTTGAACACTCTGTGTACCATATCTATGGACCGACAGGTACGTCATGCCACCAGAGAAACAGCGGGTTTTTTCTTCCAAAATTTACTCAGGATTGAGGCTGGCCGCGATTCTGGTTTTTGTTTTCTCCATGTTTCCCTTCACTCTTCCTGCATTGGTGTCTCCCACCTGTCGCCACTTCCCCATCTCACTCCCTTTGCTGTCGTTGCAATCCCAACAAATCTTCCTCTTTTGATTGTCAAACAAGTGATATTTTCAGTTGATCTAACAAAGATGAAGCAAATTACAAAGAGGAAGCAAATTACAAAGAGGAAGCAAATTACAAAGAGGAAGCAAATTACAAAGAGGAAGCACATCAGTGGAGAAAGCCCTGTTTACAAGTTAAAAGTAAATTGCAATGAGATTATCTAAGCTGGGTAGGGTTTCTTATAAGTTGGCAGTGAATATAAACAGGGTGGATGCTTACATGAAAGTGCCAGATATTGTACAAGCTCTGCTCTAGCCGTTCTTCTCCAATTTATTCCACATGTCAACTTTAACCTCCTCACCAGTGTCGTCTTGAAAGTTCCGATCAGCTCTGTCCCCACCACCCTCTGTTTAAGGCCTACTCATGTGGAGTTTTACTTAATACTTAGTGTGCAAGTCGGAGAAATAATGGCTCGTATATAAGTAAGTAATAAGTAATTGTAACACATCTATAGTGCCTATATCCTTGAACATTCAAGCTCAGAGGCTTTAAGGGTGTGTGCATGGTAAGTTTATTGGTTGGTTTATTGACACTGGCCCCATTGCTCCAACGATGTCTTTGAAGTGGTTAATTGGATACAATTTTTTCAACCCAATGAAAGCCATTGAGTCGTCTCAGACACTGATGATCAGGCCATCAGTGACCCAGACTTTGTGGTAGACCACCGGGCTACTGCTGCCTTCAAATGTAGTAGCCCGACATCAATTCTGGTAGCCTCGGGCTACTGGGCTACCACTATTTTGAACCCTGACTACAGACAAAGTATGCTTTAGCCAATGTTGAGCTTAGTTTTAGAAACAAAAAGTGGTTTGAAAACGGGAAAATGGATGATTTAAGTTGTCTGATATCTGTATTACTACTTATCATCACAACAACTGTAAAAACAACTCAATTAAACAACAAATGGATCAGAGACCACAATAATGTAATAACGTAATATAATAACATAACATTAATGTTTAAATAATAATCTGTCTGGTGACATAATGTGTATTTTTTGTTACAGATATGTTTCTGGGACATGGACCGACTGGAGGGCACGTACACCATACCAACCCTAGGGGGGTTCGTGCACTGTCTCGCCCTGTCACCACTTAACCCTGGTACGTTTACATTCTCATGTGCGTCAGTATTTATGGAAGCAAACTATTTATACACTGACACTTTTTTATGTTGGTAAAGAAAAGAATCAAGGTAGAATTGTGAGTCTATCCTTTTACAGCTCACATCGCCTGTTTTGTTCATTAGTAACCTCTATCATACGTTCTAGGGCACCTTGCTATCGGCGTGGGTGATAATATCATACGGGTGTGGAACCTGTCGAACCAGAGCAATCGGTATGACATCCAGTCATTCTGGCAGGGCATCAGGTCAAAGGTTACAGCGGTGAGTTCTTTTTATGACATCTGTGATCTGCCGTTTTGGCACCAAGTTTTGTTGGCGTTATTGACATCGGATCTGATGTTTACAGTGTTTTTCGCCTGTGGTTTTGGATACGGGTATTTCTGTCTAGATTTATCTGTTGTCTCTTGTTATTGATACTTGTTCACCGCCCACAGAAACGCGATAACTTTTTTTGCAGGTCTGGTTAGATTCACTGCTGCTTTCGGTCTACCGATAATAGTGTTTCATGTAGTTTTTTTTTAAAGACAGATAATTATCTGAAATTCGCTTACGCCCATGAACGCAAACAATACTGACCATTCTGTTTGTCCACTGTTGAATGCTATGGAATCCAAGCAAGTATGGCAGACAAATTTATATAGCCATATTTGTGTCTTAAAATTCATTGCCTGTTGGTAGATCAAAGGCCACAGGTCAAAGATGTGAATGAAAATAATAATACTTATGAGAAGATGCTGCTAGATTGCCCCCAAAGTTGTATATAATATATATATATATATTATATATATTGCAATGCAGATGGTGTGGCATCCGAGCCGTGAGGGCATGCTGGCGTATGGAACTGATGACGGACGCGTTGGAATCTACAATGTTCTTTCATCAAAGTGAGTCTCGTAGAACATAAAAACCTCCAAACAAACAACATAGAAATGTGAAGTCAGTGTACACATTCTTTATGACAGGCGTATATTTCGAAGAAAAAAAATTGTATCTAACCTCATATGAATGTCTGCTGATAATGCTTCAGGAGAAAGATGACCAGATAACCTCTTCCACCATGTATGTTGTACATCCTGGGGCCTGGACCCTGGACGGCCTGCTATCTATGCAAATAGGTGACACAGTGCTATCTAATCAAATAGTTACTCATGTATTCTTCTCGTGTGTGTGTGTGTGTGTGTGTGTGCGTGCGTGCGTGCGTGCGTGCGTGCGCATGCATGCATGCATGCATGCATGTATGTGTGCACTGTGCACACATGCACGTTTGTATGTTTGTGGACGTGTGTGTGAGTGTTGCAGTCGTAAACTGAAATGTAACATTATTTGTACTTGATTTGTATTTGACATTTTAAAGTTAAATGGCTCGAATGATAGTTCTGAATCAATTTTGACCTTACTGTTCCTTTTTTATTTCAGTATTGCTATATACACATTTGTATGCTATTATGTAGGTATAGTATATGCATAATTCTTTTGCACTGTGGGGAAAATAAACGTATCATTGTTGTTTTAACACATACAGTGAAACCGTAATTAGATCAGTGTTTTTTAGAACAGCTAAATGCTACTTACACTTGTACTGTTAAGTGGGTTTCCAGTCTCACCGTCTGTCGTGACCGCACTGACTGTGTTGGTCACCACTCTGTTAGCTGTGGTTTCACATTTGTCATGTTTGTTTGAAATAAACATTAATATATGAAAGCAAACCTTCTTGTCTAAACTCCAGACCACCCCAGATTTCTGGCACCTACCACAAGAAGATTGTCTATGTGGTGAAGTGGGGTCCGCCGTGTTCGACAGCATCAGGTCAGTAGGCAAACTACAGTGACTGAAAGTCTTTTGAATTATACACAAAATGAGTGGGCCCACAGAGGGTGGTTTGGTGAGGCAGAAACCCAACTTCAACCCCCCTTTGAGGGTTGCCAAGACTCCTACCTTAAGGTTCCAAAAACCTTGATTCCCCTTCCCGAGGCTCTCCCTGATATCTGCTAATGGAGAACACAGAATATGACTATTTATATGTGAAAGTAATAAATGATATACATGATATATAACAGTGATAGTAATTATTATTTTGTATTATACAATACTCCCAGCATGCTTTGCTAAATTATGACTTAACATCGACATGTGTGCAACTTTGGCAACGTTGCCATTTGTATTCGTCAGGTGGCGCTGTAGATGAAATAAAATTGCTGGTGTGTGATCAAAGTCGCCATCGTCATGATTGTTTATTGATAAATAATTGAGCGTTTATTGATAAATATATACAATAAACAATGCCTTTGGGAAGTGTACCACTTGCTAAATGAAACAACTGTAAACTACACTCCTCATATGCAGTGTTTTGAAATGTTGTATGCAAGTGGTGCAGTGATAGAAATAAGGCGAGCTAACCATCGTCGCATGTATCTAGATTATATATTATATAGTTGGTACAATTTGGAGAAAGCTGTCGTTACGTAAGTTCCAAAAGTCCAATAAAACATTGCTTAGTATTAATGCAAGCCATCATACACTCCAGAAGTAAAAAACACAGTGTGACTCTTCATATTATATGTGTGTTTCCAGTCATATGACTCACTCTTTTACCAGTGTTAATCCTGATACACCACGTATCATCTTCGTCAGACAGGCACCAGTTCAGTGGCTGTAGAAAAGAGGTAGGCAGTTGGTCGTAATTATGATGAATATCCCTGCTATAAACTGTAGCCTCAGTGTGCATAAGTTCATACTTTGATGGCCCCACTGGAGCCACTTTCCCCAGGGAACACATAGGGAGGTCCCAGGGAACACATGGTGAAGTTCAAATACAACACGTTAGAGTATACTGTATTTTAGTTTTGTGACAACTGAGTGCAGGTGATGACAACTGAGTGCAGGTGATGACAACTGAGTGCAGGTGATGACAACTGAGTGCAGGTGATGACAACTGAGTGCAGGTGATGACAACTGAGTGCAGGTGATGACAACTGAGTGGTGGTGATGACAACTGAATGGTGGTGATGACAACTGAGTGCAGGTGATGGCAATTGAGTGCAGGTGATGACAGTTGAGTGCAGGTGATGACAATTGAGTGCAGGTGATGACAACTGAGTGCAGGTGATGACAACTGAGTGCAGGTGATGGCAACTGAGTGCAGGTGATGGCAACTGAGTGCAGGTGATGACAACTGAGTGCAGGTGATGGCAACTGAGTGCAGGTGATGGCAACTGAGTGCAGGTGATGGCAACAGAGTGCAGGTGATGGCAACTGAGTGCAGGTGATGACAACTGAGTGCAGGTGATGGCAACTGAGTGAACAAAGACGGGTGATATAACAACCGGATGTGGACATTCATTTACACAGACCAGTTGTTCTTATAATAACAGGAATTTTCAGAAACTGTTTTTCCTTTCTTTCTTCCTAGCTGTGTGGTAGACAGAAGTTCTTTGTTGGAATACCTCCCACCATTGTTCCACTAAACGCTCTGACTTTCGTCAGGTATCATGTAGCAACATTTAAGTGTAATGTACTGAGCAGTGGCCGGCTCAGTGGGTCTGCCAGGGGCGTGGGTGTGCTTAGGTTGGTTGTGTCATATTTCGCACCATTGTTTGTTCCACCCCGCCTCTGGACCACAGGTTCTCTTGTGCCATCTTCACCGATTCTTATCTCGCTTCCGGGAAAATTTGGAGAAAAAAACAAGGCCCATTTTTTTAGGTGCAAACAAACTGGCCGTTTTAGATTTCACTCAACAGTTTAAGGAGGTGTCTACGGGTGTTGTGGTTTATGGACTTAAAACAATGACATAGTCATAGCTTTTGCCGCCTGTGTTCTTTACCAGTCTTGTGTGAAAATTCAGTAGGAGACGTGCTGTGTTAAGGGCCGACATGTGAATAGGTTAAAATATGCAGTTGATTTAATGAGTATATATGTAAATATTTAACGATCAAAACAATAATCTAGTCATATCTGGTAACTTATGAAAGGTTTGATTGACAGCCTTCAACACTGAGTTTATTGGCTGGGGAAAGAGCATAGAAAATCAGGCAATAAAAGTGACAATATTAACACAGAAACACTAATTAACACACACTGAATCATGCAGTACATTTACTGGCAGATTCCCATTTTGATAATCACTTGAGTTTATTACAAGTTAAGAACTACAGTCGCGCCTTGCTGTAATCCGACTTGTTATACCGTGAATTGGCTATATCGCGGTCAGTCATGGACCCCAAATTTTTGCAGCCAGTGAAAAAAATTCCCACCAGGGGAGAAAATGGTGCTACATGATCGAGCTGTTCCAGGGTCCAAGAACACTCTACTGATCTATGCTGAAGTACAATTTATGGCGTGCTGTAATAACAGTCACACTTGTTTTATGTCACATTGTCTTCTTACGTTGTCTCGACTCTACAACAATGTTCACTAACAGTAGAATTTAAACAGCTTACATGACATGATTTGAATCGATTTTAGACATCGGGAGTAATCCGTTTGTACTAAAAATCCGTTAACACTTTGAAAACAGCTCAGTGCTTTGACATTAAAGGCTGTAATCATGTTAAATACAATTGTAGAGCCAGCAACGTTGTAACAGAAAGGAAACAGCAAGGAAGTATTACTATTCTTTCGCTATTATAAAGACACACTCTCGACTAATCGTTATGCGAAACGAAAAGCTTACACAGTTCGTGAAAACTAGAACTGATCACACGTATGCGATACGGCAAAGTGTAATGTAAGATCTCACGACAGATGGGCATTCCTGAGTCTACTCTTCAGGGATGGCTGTAAGCTGGCCTATTATGAAGGCCCAGGCTGAGAAACTGAACAAAGCCATCAATGATGATGATTAAGAGTTCTTGGCCAGCCAGGGGTGGCTTTGGAGGTGGCAGCGTTGGCACGGCATTTCCCAGGCCAAAGTCGTGGGAGAGAAGCGATCTGCCGATGCAGAGGGTGCCGCCAGTTTTCTTGAAAAACTCGTCAGTTCATGGAAGAGAACAGCCTGTTTATAAAAGTGCTACCCTATCGTATGTTGGCCATGAAAAATGACGCTTGCAAGGCTGAAGGATACAAACTGGCGAAAGATCAGACAACCGTGTTGTTCTGCGTCAACAAGACCGGCACGCACAAACTGAAACCGTCGTGCATCGGGAAGTAAGCGAAGCCTTCCTGCTTCCATCATGTGAACATGGAAACAATGCCCCTTGCCTATATGGCTAGTGGAATGCGTGGATGACAGTCACCGAGTGGTTCAAGAAATCGTTTGTGCTAACCTTCAGAGTACATTTGCGAGAACGTCGACTGGCAAAGAAGGCACTACTTCCACCAGCGGATATGCTAGGTTCAGGGAGACAGGAACATCATCGTGATGTACATACTGCCAAACACAACAAGCATGATACAGCCTTTGGACCAGGGAATTATTGCGTCATTCAAGCGGCGCTATCGCCAGGGGTTGATCAAAGAGATGATCCTCTCAGATCATGACATCACACACTTCCTGAAGGCATTCTACCCGAAACAAATGTGTCTCGTGGCAGGGAGGGCGTGGGAAGGTGTGACACCAACGACCATCAACAACTATTGGGTGTAGGGGCCCGGTGTAGCATTCCCTGCTACCACCGTTGTAGTAGCAACTGATGACGACACCAATTTCCTGGGAGTCAGTGTCAACGAAGTCCGTCTCGCTGAGCGCAAGCTGAGGAGTCAACTCGATGTTGACCAAACACTCGACAGTTATCTTGACAAGTGGACCACCGCAAGTTGTGCTCCATAACTGGACAACTGACTGATGAAGACGTCATCAATGGAGCACCATGCGACGTGCCAGCTGATGCCGACCCTGACACTGACACTGAACAAGACGCAGAAACACCACCTGCCATCACCTGTAGAAACACCACCTGCCATCACCTGTAGAAACACCACCTGCCATCACCTGTAGAAACACCACCTGCCATCACCTGTAGAAACACCACCTGCCATCACCTGTAGAAACACCACCTGCCATCACCTGTAGAAACACCACCTGCCATCACCTGTAGAAACACCACCTGCAGAAACACCACCTGCCATCACCTGTAGAAACACCACCTGCCATCACCTGTAGAAACACCACCTGCCATCACCTGTAGAAACACCACCTGCCACACCTGTAGAAACACCACCTGCCATCACCTGTAGAAACACCACCTGCCATCACCTGTAGAAACACCACCTGCCATCACCTGTAGAAACACCACCTGCCATCACCTGTAGAAACACCACCTGCCATCACCTGTAGAAACACCACCTGCAGAAACACCACCTGCCATCACCTGTAGAAACACCACCTGCAGAAACACCATCTGCCATCACCTGTAGAAACACCACCTGCCATCACCTGTAGAAACACCACCTGCCATCATGTAGAAAACCACCTGCCATCACCTGTAGAAACACCACCTGCCATCACCTGTAGAAACACCACCTGCCATCAACTGTAGAAACACCACCTGCCATCACCTGTAGAAACATCACCTGCAGAAACACCACCTGCCATCACCTGTAGAAACACCACCTGCCATCACCTGTAGAAACACCACCTGCCATCACCTGTAGAAACACCACCTGCAAAACACCACCTGCCATCACCTGCAGAAACACCACCTGCCATCACCTGTAGAAACACCACTGCAGAAACACCACCTGCCATCACCTGCAGAAACACCACCTGCCATCACCTGTAGAAACACCACCTGCCATCACCTGTAGAAACACCACCTGCAGAAACACCACCTGCCATCACCTGTAGAAACACCACCTGCCATCACCTGTAGAAACACCACCTGCCATCACCTGTAGAAACACCACCTGCCATCACCTGCAGAAACACCACCTGCCATCACCTGTAGAAACACCACTTGCCATCACCTGTAGAAACACCACCTGCCATCACCTGTAGAAACACCACCTGCCATCACCTGTAGAAACACCACCAGCCATCACCTGCAGAAACACCACCTGCCATCACCTGTAGAAACACCACCTGCCATCACCTGTAGAAACACCACCTGCCATCACCTGTAGAAACACCACCTGCCATCACCTGTAGAAACACCACCAGCCATCACCTGCCATCACCTGTAGAAACACCACCTGCCATCACCTGTAGAAAACCACCTGCCATCACCTGTAGAAACACCACCTGCCATCACCTGTAGAAACACCACCTGCCATCACCTGTAGAAACACCACCTGCCATCACCTGTAGAAACACCACCTGCCATCACCTGTAGAAACACCACCTGCCATCACCTGTAGAAACACCACCTGCCATCACCTGTAGAAACACCACCTGCCATCACCTGTAGAAACACCACCTGCCATCACCTGTAGAAACACCACCTGCCATCACCTGTAGAAACACCACCTGCCATCACCTGTAGAAACACCACCTGCCATCACCTGTAGAAACACCACCTGCCATCACCTGTAGAAACACCACCTGCCATCACCTGTAGAAACACCACCTGCCATCACCTGTAGAAACACCACCTGCCATCACCTGTAGAAACACCACCTGCCATCACCTGTAGAAACACCACCTGCCATCACCTGCAGAAACACCACCTGCCATCACCTGTAGAAACACCATCTGCCATCACCTGCAGGAGTGGTTGCAACACTTGATATCGGCCTGCGATGGATCGAGAGTCGTGACAGTGACCACATCAAAGTACTTCAAATGGCCAACTTCCTGAACATTGCCAAGGCTGACCAGCTTGCCATCAGGACACAAAGACCAGCTAGGGGTTGTCGGATACTATTTTGTGTTTGATGGTGACACCACCTGGTGGAATATACCAGAACATAAGTAACGCGCCCCATTTACAACGCAGTTCCATTTCGCGGACCCTGAGTGTTGCGTTAAATGTGAGGCGCGACTATATGTTAATAATTTAGGTGATAATTAAACCAATATAACAAACAGAAAATTGCACAAATGAGCCAGCAAATCATAGTGGATACTAAATTCATTTTTTTTTCTTTAAACCCGTTTCAGAAACTGGCGAGTCATCGTCTTTCTGCGTGTACAGTTGTGGAGATGGGATAGTCCTACAGCATGGACCAATGCACCAGTTTCACCAGCCAGCCACCGATATCAACCAGCTTATACGCAAGACAAACAACATCCAGGTATTCGGGCGTGATACAGTGTTCTAGTATGTAGGGGAGAGTGGTTCATAACCAGATGGCTGTTCACTGCAGAAACCACATCCCACCCCACTGGGACGCTGGCCCCTGGGGCTCTTACCACAACCAATACTAATCACTACCAGCCCGGCATTAAAGTAATTATCACCAAATAAACTTTTAGACCCAGCCATCTAGTTATGTCCCACTTCCTCTGTAGCCTGCTATCATGATGTAGTTTTGGTCAAGAAGCTGCCCCTTACCTGCCCTTGCTTCCCGAGGTCACCTGTAAGCCCAAAGCCACATTACCGTCCCCATGGTCACATGACTGTCTAATGTATTGCACCATGTGTTGTCCACTACGGGAACCCGTGTTCCTCGGAAATGGTCCATACTCACGCTGAAAGTGTGTATCAGCTGAAGCAGTTCCTTTAGTGTGTCAAAATAAGAGCGCTAACACCCAAATCGAAGCTTTCTATGATTTCCGCGTATAACTTTATTCGCTAAATGGCGCTCATGACATTCCCCATGCCATCCAGTTATGCCTCATCGCCTGAGCATGCACCACTCTCCTCTATATATGTTACAGTTCACAATAAAGAAATGTTTTGCTTTTCTCTTTGTCCCTGATCTTCAATGTTTGTTTTCTCTGTTTATGCAGACCTGTCTGTGAATATATAAGATATATTGAAGAACGCTGCTAATAACTGATGGATCCATTACACACTATATTGCCTTGCATTCTGGGTAAGACAGAATAAAATGTGGGTCTGTTAGACTTGCAAAATATGTTAGAAATGCCATGGTTTATTTTACCAAAACTCTGACCCCAATGTTTTGCTTGTGACAAAAAAGCACAAGGCTACGTTGTCTAGTTTAGGCAAGAAAAGTGTGTTGGAAATGTTATGTAGCCAGTGTAATGTAATGCACTGACGTAGGCGTTGTTGGTTGGACTAAGCACGAAGGAAGTCATGCGTATGGGTACGATTTGAAGTCAGTCTAGATCCGTCTGAAGTTATTGTGTTGGTGAATTTAAGTAATTGTTAGTTAGTATATAGTTACAGTACTATATACATTATAATTACGTAATGTGGTTTACCATATCGGTTATGTTCGTTTCAGCACAAGTTTCCCATTAGGAGTGAAATCAGCTGGAAACCAGACTTCTCTCTGGTAGCCATTGGCAACGACGATGGGTAAGTTGTCAGTTTTACAAAATTGAATGCTTCGTGTATAAACTTTATGCAGAAGTAAAAATTATGAATAAGAAATATTTATTCATTCAGTGACTCTTATTCTTTGTTTACAACCTACACCGATGAATGACCACTGAGACATTTTTTTATTGATATCTTATTATTTTAATCATAATTTATTCATATATTTATTCGGTTAATGCTATATAATAATCCACTAATGTCTACGCAGCTTTTGTATCTTATTTTTATTTATTATATTTATTTATTTTTATTAGATAAATTAGTAAAATGTTTACTATTTATATTGTAGTTTTAACGACGTAACATATAAAGCACTGTGGATATATGAACTACATAAAATAAATGTTATTGTTACATTGCAGCACCGTGGAGCTACTGGGGACGCCTGACCTACGTCGCTTGTGCGTCATCCACGTCCACCGTAAGCTCATCAACTGCATCTCTTGGCACCCTCAGTACACCGGAGACGCCACCGAGCCATCCGACGCACAACACTGGCTGGCGACCGGCTCCAACGAATCAGTCATTCACATAGTGGATGTGTCCACTGTGCTCAGTAAGTCAATTTCTGTCAGGTACCGATTTTTGTGGGAAAATGGCGGGGCTCCAAACCTACTCCGTTGTGGGGAGTCTGCAGACACATTTGGGAGTCATGTTTTTTCAGCTGTAAAAAAGTCCATCAGATGGCGCTGCTGTTATAGCAACTATTTTGTTCATATCAATCCACCAAGTGGAGCCACTATTATAATGATTCCTGCATGATAATGTGAAGTGCCAGGGTGGGTGTGTGGTGGGGTGGTAGTACTAGGAACATGTCTCCCCTTTAATTGCTCAATCTGACTTCTAATTCGTAATAACTCAAAGTAGGATCAAATGTAACATGTTCTAACAAAATTAGTCACATGTCAAACAATACAAAATTGGGATAGTCACACCATTGGAAAGAAGATTTATTAAATTTTCCAATGGTGTGACCTAAATTACCAGCCATACAGTGTTTTCTCGAAATCAAGTTTACTGACATGTGAATTGTTTCGTTAGAACAAATGAACGAATTGACAGGTCTGTGTATTAAAACTGAAACTGAATGTGCCTTGATTCTTGTGGTAGAGAGTTGTAGCACCAGCGACCAGACTGGTCCAGCTATTCTGACCGAGAGCTTCTGTCAGCTGAGTGGACACGCCGGCCGAGTGACAGGACTGGCCTGGAGCATTCATGCTGATGGTCAGCTGGTGTCGACTTCATATGATGGCACTGCTCAGGTAATGAAACTGCACAAAAATGCATTTTTGTTGTGGAGTCCTTGATAATTATTAAAAGAAATTATTCAAAATAAACATATTGTAACATTACTGTTGCATCTTTGGACAGTTGGCCTGTGAATAGTGATTTGACGATCTATTTTTAAAAAGTGGTAATTTTTCCTTGAAAGGATAGATGATCTGCTGTGCTTTCCTTGAAGACCTTTCTCCTACTGGACTCAACTGAAATATGGCCAGTACCACTGTAAACAAGTGACTTCTTGCACCAGGGGCAGTCGTCCAGAGTCAGCTGGTGTATTCTAGTGGATTCTACTCAGATATGTGTCTTCTGCAGGTGTGGTCTGTGACGTCCACTGGTGGTCAGCCTGTGGCCAACTATCGCGGCCACTCTGGCCGTCTGCTGTGTGTCCAGTGGAGTCTCGCTGACCACGACTGTATCTTCACCGGAGCTGATGACAATACACTGCAGGCTTGGCGTGTCACAGGTCAACCACATCTGACCCCTCCCACAGGTCAGTGTCACCCCTCCACAAGTCAATGTCACCCTTCCCACAGGTCAATACCACTCTCAGATAGATCAGAGGTCAGTATCACCCTCACATAGGTCAGAGGTCAGTGTGATGCTCATGCAGGTCAGTGTCACCCTTTTAATTATTGATATATATATATATATATATATATATATATATATATATATGTCATGTAATGATTTTCAGTGATAAATGCTGTTTCACAAAGCATTTGTAATTGTTTGAATGTTTCTAAAACGTTCCCAATAGTAAAGCCTGTTTCATGAAGCAGTTGTATTCATACGAATGTTCATACAAAGGTTCATGTGAGTAAATGTTGCTTCACAATGTAATAATTCCTGAACATTCCTACCTCAGGTGTTGAGAAACGACGGACAAAGAACAAACAAAAGAAGAAGGGGCCCAAAACCGTCGCAGCGGAGGCTGAGCAACAACAGGCCAGCCCACTAGATGCCAGCACCTGTAATGGCGACAGTCGTGTCACCTCCGCCGCTGTGTCGGGTGACGTGTCTGATCTGCAACGGTTGTTGGAAAAGAAGAAACTGGAGCTACAGTTGAGACTGAGCCAGTTGACCACAGCTGCTGCTGCTGCTGCTGCTGATGATGATGGTGGGTCAGGTTGGTTGTATTGTGAACGGAAGGTTACTGAATCATGACTAATTTATGAATATATTTTATTAGAACTTGGGCCACAACAGGGTTTTGTTTGATTTAGACCGAAATGCACAGGTAAATTGTTAAAGTGAGAACTGTCTGTAGGCAGGAATGTTTGGAATGCAGGAGTCCTACTAGCCTCGGTTACCCAGGCTCCTCACCTGGGAGATTTATGCTCTGCCAATGTTGCCACCAGGGCGGCGTTACCCAAGAATAGGGTAGAGACGCTGATTGGCTCTCAGGCCAACTATGAAATAAAAACTAAAACAAGGACATACTTTTATAAGATAATACTATACTATTAAAAGTGTTCAACATTAAACTTATATTCACACAAAAATAAATAGAAAGACACATTTGCAGTTGTTATTGAAGTAGGAATTATGGCAGGATTAGCCTTGATTACCCAGACTCAGTGAGGTGGCAGCACTGTTTAGCCCCTCACATGGATAACATTCAAAAGTCAACTAAATGACCAGAGTGTCTTCTTGGTGAAGATATGCAGCCGAGCAAAAGTCAGTTAAGTGAGACTAGTGTCCTACTGTCCCAGTGATGTGATGTACATAATATTATACTTACCAACATTGTTGATATCGTCTTGATTGTACTGTAAACAAAATGTTATGTATTGGATATGTCAAGTTGATTTGAATACTGAAGATTTGTTTTTGTATGAAAACATGACTTATGGTTGAACTACCAGAAATTGATTGAAGGTTCCCATTTTTCATTGGATTATCTATGTAGGACTATGTGTACAATAATGTGTTACATGTATATGGATTTATAATAGAAACACACATCATACACACACGCACACTCAGGCACACACACACAGATATTAATCAAGCCGTGGGATTGATGAAACTGGTGTAATTTGTCAGATGTCAAAACCACTGAGGACCCGGCCCAGTCGACAACAAGGACAGAGGAGCATAGAACGAGGAAGACCATTGCCAATGTTTTGAGTGCACGGCTGTTGCCTGTGGACCCAGTGTCTGCTGTCCCAGTCAGTGACGACAGAGACCATGACGCGTCGGCTGAAGTGGGGAAGGCGTCAGATCAAATGGAGACATGTTTTATGAAGAAAGGTAAATAGTCATGTTCTTTCTATCCTCACGTGTATGTTTTTAATCGTGGTTCACTAAATTTTTGTTGCCAAGATATTTTGCCCATTGCAGATTTGCTATTGTTAGATTTATTAACTGACAGACAGGTTGTTTGAAAAGTTGTAAATGTAAACAAATTGCATACGCACAGACTCAATTAATGAACTACAACAAACGTACGGATGATTTATTATATATTTTTATGTCATCTTCATGAGTGAATACTAGTTAATTTTAGGATATAAAAGAAACTGAAGACGACACAGTAGTGACGTTTGTGTTATTTCTCGTGACATTCCAGCAAAATAGCTGAAATAACAGCATTGTTTAAAAAAAATATTCTGGAATCAAAACAGAATGCATAACATATTTCACAGATGACTGTCCGAGTATGTATGATCACAGTGTTTTATTGATAAGCTGACTTTTCATTTACGTATCAAAATCGGGAGAAACACAGAAGAAAGTTTGTAGTCCCTCATCACAAATAACATTTATTTATTCTACAGATGTGTGTAAACATTAGGTACATAAAATAATTAATTTCGTAGCTTTTTCTAAGTTCGAAAACATAGAATGTCCCAATGCACACAGTCGTTACAGTAGATGTTTGTTGTCACTTCCCCCAGATGGAAGGAAGGACAAAAGGAAGAGGAAGACGAGGTCTCTGCTCCCTGTCTCCGGCACCATGGACAACCGGGGGAAGGCCCAACAACAGACTGACTGTGAAACTCTGGCTACTGTCACATTCTCAGGTGAGTGCAGCAGACGATTTGAAGTAAGTTTCTGCTCTGTTCTGCCAGTGTTACAAATTGGACGAAATCATTATAGTGGTAAAATTAAGATATTTCGATGTCTTAGAAAAAGATGAATTATTTAACTAAAAAATACTTTTTTATTGTTAATAATTTCTTTGAGGCTGATATTTTGACATCGCTCTTGTCCAATCAGGATGCTTCTTAATATTTCCGTCAGCTGAAGCCAATGGCCGATCATGTAAACTTACGTAAAATAGATGTTTTGATCTATTTAGTACCTTATCTCAAATTATTTGACACTAAGACATATACTACAAATTTGCCATCTGATATTTATGTTTGGTAACATATTTGTTTTGTACTAGCTTTGGGAATATCTATGATGTGTGTGTGTGCGTGTGCGTGTGCGTGTGCGTGTGCGTGTGCGTGTGTGAGGATGCTTCTTTGATGTTCCATGGTGGTGGCGATCATGTAACTTAGTAAATAGATGTTTTGATCTATTTAGTACCTTATTCAAATTATTGTGCTATTAGTGTGCTTGTGTTGTTGTACATTTTGTAGTAGCTGTGGGTGTGTGTGTGTGTGTTGGTGTGGGTGTGTGTGTGTGGTGTGGGTGTGGGTGTGGGGTGGGGTGGGTGTGGGTGTGGGGTGGGTGTGGGTGTGTAACTGGTTCAACAGTACTGAATTTTATCTGCTTTTGTGCATGCATGTATATGTCACAATATTTCTGTTGTGGGAATTAAACAGTAAATTAGGCAATGTGGTAAAATTTTAAGATGCATTTAGCAGCATGCTAGGTGGTTTCTTTCCAACTGACTGGGGCAGTGTGAATAGTGATAGTTATTTGTACATTGAATGTTTCACAGATGAACAGTCGCTATCGGAAGACTCGAGTCATCTCGGCTGTTTTGTTGACAGACGTGGCACTTACAGTTTGTTGAACACAGAAGGTAATTCTCGCTGATAGGCACAGTCAGACATTAAATGGGGGAGTGGATGGTCGTTTTGCTAATATGTAGAAAATACATTTGTGCAGTGGCACCCCCTGTGAAGTGAAACATGTATAAATGCGTATTGACGCTGTTGTGGAAATCGGAACTGGACTGTGTGGTTGGTGGGAATGTATTGGCAATTATGTCACACCAGTTTAATCCAGTGAGACTGCAAGGAAGTTTTCAGTGTGTAGTTGAGTGAATGGGTAGGGGGTAGTTTGAATGAATATGTTGTTTTTGACTTATTGAACTGCTGCGAAACTGAAAAGGAGTTAAACAGTATGATGATGAAAATGTACAGATTACAAAATGGTGTATTCTTATGTAAAGATACACATTCTGATTGTTTTTTTAATGCATGTCATGTGGACTCAATGTTTCGTAATGTTTTTTTTTAATATTTAAAAAACAGTTTGACCACATTATGTGTATGAATATCCATGTTGCCATTCAGTATATATTGGGATTAAACAAAGATTAGTCACATTTGTGTTTAATTTCACTCATTAAAATGTTTCAGCAGTTAAATGTTAGAATTGAGAGGGTAAAATAACCTATGGTAAGGTGATTTTATGAAAAAACAATGAGTGTATTTTTAGATTAGTGTATAAATTATATGATTACAGGTTTATGTAATGTAAATGTGATAAGTGAGTAAATGTGACAAGTGAGTAGATGTGACAAGTGAGTGGATGTGACAAGTGAGTGGATGTGATAAGTGAGTAGATGTGATAAGTGAGTAGATGTGATAAGTGAGTAGATGTGACAAGTGAGTGGATGTGATAAGTGAGTAGATGTGATAAGTGAGTAGATGTGACAAGTGAGTGGATGTGATAAGTGAGTGGATGTGATAAGTGAGTAGATGTGACAAGTGAGTGGATGTGACAAGTGAGTGGATGTGATAAGTGAGTAGATGTGACAAGTGAGTGGATGTGATAAGTGAGTGGATGTGACAAGTGAGTGGATGTGACAAGTGAGTGGATGTGAAAGGAGTGGATGTGATGGATGATAAGTGAGTGGATGTGACAAGTGAGTAGATGTGACAAGTGAGTGGATGTGATAAGTGAGTGGATGTGACAAGTGAGTGGATGTGATAAGTGAGTAGATGTGACAAGTGAGTGGATGTGACAAGTGAGTGGATGTGACAAGTGAGTGGATGTGACAAGTGAGTGGATGTGATAAGTGAGTGGAGTGGATGTGATAAGTGAGTGATGTGAAGTGAGTGATGTGACGAGTGAGGGATGTGATAAGTGAGTGATGTGAAAGTGAGTGGATGTGACAAGTGAGTGGATGAGGGGATGTGACAAGTGAGTGGATGTGATAAGTGAGTGATGTGACAAGTGAGTGATGTGACAAGTGAGTGATGTGATAAGTGAGTAGATGTGATAAGTGAGTGGATGTGATAAGTGAGTGGATGTGACAAGTGAGTGGATGTGATAAGTGAGTAGATGTGATAAGTGAGTAGATGTGATAAGTGAGTGGATGTGACAAGTGAGTGATGTGAAAGTGAGTGGATGTGAAGTGAGTGAGTGATAAGTGGTGATGTGATAAGTGAGTGATGTGAAAGGAGTGATGTGACAAGTGAGTGATGTGAAAGTAGATGTGACAAGTGAGTAGATGTGACAAGTGAGTGGATGTGAATGAGTGGATGGAATGGTATGTGACAAGTGAGTGGATGTGACAAGTGAGTGGATGTGAAAGTGAGTGGATGTGAAGGGGATGGATAGTGAGTGGATGTGATAAGTGAGTAGATGTGACAAGTGAGTGGATGTGACAAGTGAGTGGATGTGACAAGTGAGTGGATGTGACAGTGAGTGAGTGTAGGGATGTGACAAGTGAGTGGATGTGACTAGAGTGAAAGTGGATGTGAAATGAGTAGATGTGAAAGTGAGTGATGTGACAAGTGAGTAGATGTGACAAGTGAGTAGATGTGACAAGTGGATGAAGTGAGTGGATGTGACAAGTGAGTGGATGTGACAAGTGAGTGGATGTGACAAGTGAGTGGATGTGACGAGTGAGTGGATGTGACAAGTGAGTGGATGTGACAAGTGAGTGGATGTGACAAGTGAGTGGATGTGACAAGTGAGTAGATGTGACAAGTGAGTGATGTGACAAGTGAGTAGATGTGACAAGTGAGTAGAATGGTAGATGTGACAAGTGAGTAGATGTGACAAGTGAGTGGATGTGACAAGTGAGTGATGTGACAGTGAGTGGATGTGACAAGTGAGTGGATGTGACAAGTGAGTGGATGTGACAAGTGAGTAGATGTGACAAGTGAGTAGATGTGACAAGTGAGTGGATGTGACAAGTGAGTGGATGTGACAAGTGAGTGGATGTGACAAGTGAGTGGATGTGATAAGTGAGTGGATGTGATAAGTGAGTAGATGTGACAAGTGAGTGATGTGACAAGTGAGTGATGTGATAAGTGAGTGGATGTGATAAGTGAGTAGATGTGATAAGTGAGTAGATGTGATAAGTGAGTAGATGTGATAAGTGAGTAGATGTGATAAGTGAGTAGAATGTGATAAGTGAGTAGATGTGATAAGTGAGTGGATGTGACAAGTGAGTGGATGTGACAAGTGAGTAGATGTGATAAGTGAGTAGATGTGATAAGTGAGTAAAAGTGCCCTGTGTGTCTAGGGACCTACCATCTGGAGCATGGCAACATGGAGCAGTTCACCGTGCTTGAACTCTTCAAAGGATCTCCAGCTTCTGCACTTCGTACCGCAGCCGATAAAGGCCAGCTAAATGATTGGCTGATGGCACTTGCTCCCATGGGTGAGTAGCCAATCATTAGACATTTAACAAATTTGTTGACACAATTAATAGGCTTTTATTTTTATTAATCACGTTTTATAAATCGTAATCATATCCAAGAAGTTCATTGCAGCAACAATCCCAACAATGCACAATATAAGAGAACACTATTGTCTATCTGGAACTGTTATAAAAGATTGCAAAAACAAACACACCTTGCATTTTATTTTTACGATTTAAACCGTTACTGTTGTAATGCCATTACATATGTTACAGCCTCCCCGCAGCACTGGAAGCAGCTGTGTGGTCAGTACGCCAGACAGCTGGAGGAGGAAGGTTTGTACCAGAAGGCTGTCTCCTACTACCTCGCTGTCCACCAGGTCTACGACGCCATCAACATGCTGCGTAGGAACAGTCTCTACAAGTGAGTCTCTGAACATGTCTCATCTTGATTTCTTCCACAATGCACAGTATCTGTAGGACACGTTGTCTAATTTTAAGTTTGACGTGAAATGATAGGGCCAGTTGTTTGGCTGGTTGTTTAATTTATGGCATTTATGTTTGGTGGCATCTTAACTTGTACACACACGCATGGCCGAAGCACACGAACAGCACGCACCACACAAAGACAGATACACACCACACAAAGACAGATACACACCACACAAAGACAGGATACACACCACACAAAGACAGATACACACCACACAAAGACAGATACACACCACACAAAGACGGATACACACCACACAAAGACAGATACACACCACACAAAGACGGATACACACCACACAAAGACAGATACACACCACACAAAGACGGATACACACCACACAAAAGGATACACACCACTCAAAAAGACGATACACACCACACAAAGACGGATACACACCACACAAAGACAGATACACACCACACAAAGACAGATACACACCACACAAAGACAGATACACACCACACAAAGACAGATACACACCACACAAAGACAGATACACACCACACAAAGACAGATACACACCTACACAAGACAGATACACACCACACAAGACAGATACACACCATCACAAGACGGATACACACCACTCAAAGACGGATACACACCAACAAGACAGATACACACCACCAAAAGGATACACACCACACAAAGACAGATACACACCACTCAAAGACAGATACACACCACACAAAGACAGATACACACCACACAAAGACAGATACACACCACTCAAAGACAGATACACACCACACAAAGACAGATACACACCACTCAAAGACGGATACACACCACACAAAGACAGATACACACCACACAGACAGATACACACCACACAAAGACGATACACACCACACAAAGACAGATACACACCATACAAAGACAGATACACACCACACAAAGACAGATACACACCACACAAAGACATACACACCACACACAGACAGATACACACCACACAGACAGATATACACCATACACAGACGGATACACACCACAGACAGACAGACCACACAGACAGATACACCCCAAAACACACAACGACAGATACACACCAATACAGATACACATATACACAGAGATACACACCACACACAGACATATACACACAAAACACAGACAGATACACACAACACACAGACAGATACACACCACACACAGACAGATACACACCATACACAGGCAGATACACACCATACACAGACAGATACACCCCACTCAAAGCCAGATACCCACCATCACAGACATATACACCCACTCACAGGCAGATATACACCATACATAGACAGATACACACCACACACAGACAGATACACACAGACAGATGCACACCACACAAAGACACACCATACACAGACAGATACACACCATACACAGACAGATACACACCAAGTACACAGACAGATACACACCACACACAGACAGATACACACCATACACAGACAGATACACACCACACAGACAAAAATACACACTAACACCACAAAGGCTACTGACAGTGTCCTCTGTGTTGACAGAGAGGCGTACTGCCTGGCAAAGGTACGACTGGCACCGACAGACCAAGTCGTCACAGACGTGTGCTCGGACTGGGCCAGTCAACTAACCAAGGAGGGCAACTACGAGATGGCCGCCAAGTGGTAGGTTCTGGAGACAACGCAACATTCTCTTGCCTCATTTCATTGTCAGAGATTCTAGTGAAAAATCTTCCTTCGTAACTACTTTTCATATCAGCAACTACCGGTAAACAACAAAGTTCATATTTCAATATTTCGTATATTTCGCAGAGATATAGAAACACAAATGCGGAAGACTGTGCGATGAAGTACACTATTCGTACTGGATGGAGGGTAAAGATACCAACACCAATAACAAGATGATTTATGTGGTTGGTCGAAGTTTGTAGACCCAAACCAACTGATGAACACTAGTTGACTTAGTGTGGAGTAACTGTAGAAAATACGAATAGCAGTGTAAACATTACCAGAAGAGGTGTATGAGCCAGTTTAGTTTCATGCATTTGTTAGATATTCCGTTAATGTCACATGGGAAGGATAACGAAATTTGTTGTGTTACTTGATATAATTCGAGTAATTTTCACAGTATTAAACAGTCATGGTGACATCAAAAAATGTTGCTCGAAAGAATATAGTCTCGTTTAACCGACTGTAGCTTGGCTGCATAACTTCGCCGAGAAGACAGTCTGGTGACTTTGCCAGCTTTTGAATGTTACCTGTATGAGGGGCTAAAAGTTCTGCCACCTCACAGAGCTTGGGTAGTTGAGGCTCATCATGGCATAATTCCTGCTTCATAAACAACTCCAAATTTGTATTTCTGTTTATTTTTGTGTGATTACATTTCAGGTTGAATACTTTTAATATTATTGTATTGTCTTATAAAGTATATCCTTATTTTAGTTTTAATTCATAGTTGGCCTGAGAGCCAATCATTGACTCTACCCTTAGTACCCTATTCTGGGGTAAGGCCGCCCTGGTGGTAACATTGGCAGAGCACTAATATCCCAGGACGATGTGAGGGGCTACAAAATATCGCCCCTTCACAGAGCCTGGGTAATCGAGGCAAGAAAGGACAGAGTTGTCACTGAAATATGGACTGATTTGTTTTTCAGTCACCTTGCCATGCGGCAGCCGGTCGAAGCAGCAAAACTACTGTCCCGCAGAACTGACCTGTCCGCCCTGAAGACTGCCACCCATGTGACTCTGGCAGCCAATGAGATTGGTGATGCCAGAGTTCACGGACACAAATACATTCAGCAGTGTCTACTGAAGTGTGACTGGGCCTCAGCGTTTGACCTTGTGCAGCTACATGGCTGCTTTAAGGTACTTCATTGACAGAGTTGAAAATTGGACACCCGTAATGTGAAGCATCAGGGAGGAATGTCATCACATACACGCACACGCACACGCACACGCACACGCACACGCACACGGACACGTACACGCACTCGCACACACTCACACACACGCACACGCACACGCACACGCACACACTCACACATACACACACACACTCATACACATACACATACACACTCATACACATACACATACACATACACACTCATCACACACACACACACACACACACACACACACACACACACACACACACACACACACACACACACACACACACACTCATTCACATACACATACACATACACATACACATACACATACACATACACATACTCATTCACATACCCATACACATACCATACCCATGCACATGCACATGCACATGCACATGCACCATGCACATGCACATGCACATGCACATGCACATGCACATGCACATGCACATGCACATGCACATGCACATTCACATGCACATTCACATGTACAAACACTTGCTGGAATAATCAGGTAGATGCTGGAACAACTTTGTAGCAGTATTTTTTTAATGTATTGGCAAATACTAATTTGGGAACCCAAAAATATAAGAAAATGCAGAACTTATAGACTACTAGCCTCTGTTACCCAGGTGGTGTGAGGGAACTATATTCAGTGTTTTGCCGTATACCATTTCTGTACATATGTACATTGTGTTAACGTTCAGGTTTTAGCAGTGAACACATTACTACACAATCAGTTGAGTTATTATGAAAGTTTGGCAGTATTTCATGAGTACATGAACAGGTAACTGCCAACAAGTTCTGTGAAAGAAGGTGATGGTGAGTGACAGTGATGGTGAGTGACAGTGACGGTGAGTGACAGTGATGGTGAGTGACAGTGATGGTGAGTGACAGTGATGGTGAGTGACAGTGATGGTGAGTGACAGTGATGGTGAAGTGACAGGTGATGGTGAGTGACGTGATGGTGAGTGACAGTGATGGTGAGTGACAGTGATGGTGGTGACGTGAGGTAGTGACGGATTGAGTGACAGTGAGGTGAGTGACAGTGAGGTGAGTACAGTGAGGTGAGTGACAGTGATGGTGAGTGACGTGATGGTGAGTGACGGTGATGGTGAGTGACAGTGATGGTGAGTGACAGTGATGGTGAGTGACAGTGATGGTGAGTGACAGTGATGGTGAGTGACAGTGAGGTGAGTGACAGTGATGGTGAGTGACAGTGATGGTGAGTGACGGTGATGGTGAGTGACGGTGATGGTGAGTGACAGTGATGGTGAGTGACCGTGACGGTGAGTGACCGTGACGGTGAGTGACCGTGATGGTGAGTGACGTGAGAGTGATGGTGAGTGACAGTGATGGTGAGTGACCGTGATGGTGAGTGACGTGATGGTGAGTGACAGTGACGGTGAGTGACCGTGATGGTGAGTGACCGTGACGGTGAGTGACCGTGACAGTGACGGTGAGTGACAGTGATGGTGAGTGGACGTGTCATGGTGAGGTGACCGTGACGGTGAGTGACCGTGACGGTGAGTGACCGTGACAGTGATGGTGAGTGACAGTGATGGTGAGTGACCGTGATGGTGAGTGACGGTGATGGTGAGTGACCGTGATGGTGAGTAACAGTGATGGTGAGTGACCGTGATGGTGAGTGACCGTGATGGTGAGTGATGGTGATGGTGAGTGACCGTGATGGTGAGTGACCGTGATGGTGAGTGACGGTGATGGTGAGTGACCGTGATGGTGAGTAACAGTGATGGTGAGTGACAGTGATGGTGAGTGACCGTGATGGCGATGATGATGACTACTAGATGTAGAACATGATTTTGTATTATTTTCTGATATTTATGATGACACTGTGCCTGTATTTGCCCACGTAGATGTATGGACTGGTTGGCAGTGTTCATGAAGTTGTGGTCACTCAGTTGGTCAAACTGGCCCTACTAGACAAGGAGGTCATTCATCAGGCAGTCCACAGTGTGGTCACTGAGTCAGAACTGACCAGTGCCAAGAACAAAGACAGTGTCACTGCATTGCCAGGTGTGTTTGGTTGGTGATTGATTCATTGCAAATGATATTGATACACTCCTAAGTACAGTTACTTGAGTCTGTTGATAATGATCCTAACTTCAGGGGCTAAGTGGCCATATCTCGTCTAGAGTCCCACATTATTGTTCATTTGTTTCCTTGAAAGTTTCACCTCAGATCTACCTTTCCAAAAACACAGGTAGTTTGAGCTGTTTACTTCCGTGTACACATACTGCTTTTCTACCTGTCGGAATAAATAAATTAATAAATATAGTTATATAGCGGCAAATCTATTTACAACAATTCAAGACGCTTTATATGTACATGTAGTAGATATAAATTAAAATAATTACTTAAGCATTATCAATGTATCATATAAAGAGACTCATAAAATTAATAACTAATCAAATAGAAGCACAGAAGGCTAAAAGACAAATCTAAAGTCATATAAGAAGGTAGAATTAAAATGTAACAATGTAAAGTTCTCTGTACAAATGATGCACAGACACAACTTCACAGTTTATGTATTGTCACTGCTGCAGTTAAAATACTGATTCAAATAGAGTGTTTGTTTCTTGAACATGTCCTCGTTATTCAGTTCTTGCAGTGGTAACAAATGGAAACAATGGACACATTGGTTAGAAACTCTGCAGAGGAACACATAACAGACGCCTCGTGCGTTGCGTGCGTGCGTGCGTGCGTGCGTGCGTGCGTGCGTGCGTGTAGTTGGTGTCTATTACACACATCTCCTTTCTTCACAGCATTCATCTTGGATCCGGCTGCAGATGACCCGTTGTCGCCATGGCAACCACACATGATTGACCGTAAGGCATTCGTCCTGCACATGGTCTACGTGTGGCACGAGCTTGGAGTGGTCAGTTTTGAGGTGTCCGAGCTGCAGTTGCTGTACTCTCAACTGTGCGATCTCAGACTGACCAGACAGAACCAGACTGCAACACCACAGGCAAGTGGCGTCACCTAATGAGTGGACCTGGTATCAGTGGTTTTGTGGATTGACAAGCAGGGCGCTGTTGTGGTAGACGCAAATTGAGCTGGTGTGGCAGTGTTGTGTGTCTCGTACATTATGCTACCTCTCACAGGTGACTTTGGTCTTACAGAGTCATCCAGGAGTATAAAGTGCTGTAGATTAAATATTAATGCAGCGTATTACAATATATTTATAAATTGATATGTAAGTGGTTACAGCATGATGTGTGCAAGTTTCTTGCAACAATGAACATAATGCTGGTGTGAACCATAGTAAGTATGGAACTTCAGTTCACCCATTTTCCCGCTCGGATGTTATAGCTTCTTTACCGTGGTATGCACACAATATTGCAAGGAAATGACTGGTCGGTCGGTCGGTCGGTCGGTCGGTCGGTCGGTCGGTCGGTCGGTCGGTCGGTCGGTCGGTCGGTCGGTCGGTCGGTCGGTCGGTCGGTCGGTCGGTCGGTCGGTCGGTCGGTCGGTCGGTCGGTCGGTCGGTCGGTCGGTCGGTCGGTCGGTCGGTCGGTCGATCGGTCGTCGATCGGTCGGTCGGTCGGTCGGTCGGTCGGTCGCGTCGTGTCGGTCGGTCGTCGTCGATCGTCGTCGGTCGTCGGTCGTGATCGTCGGTCGGTCGGTCGTCGTCGTCGGTCGGTCGGTCGGTCGGTCGGTCGGTCGGTCGGTCGGTCGGTCGGTCGGTCGGTCGGTCGGTCGGTCGGTCGGTCGGTCGGTCGGTCGGTCGGTCGGTCGGTCGGTCGGTCGGTCGGTCGGTCGGTCGGTCGGTCGGTCGGTCGGTCGGTTCGGTAAGAACTGACTTTTGCCGCTGTGACCTTGCAGGTCTTGCTGGAGGTCAGCATTGACATCACCACTGGCCTGGTGGCACTGTTGCTAGGGGCAACGGAAGGTGCTGCCCACTACTGGACCTCAGCCTTGGCCACATGCTGTGGGGCTCAGCAGGACAACACTGCCCAGGGCTTGTGTCGACTGCTTTTACCCCAGGGTGAGTAAGCAGGGCAATGAGTTGGCAGGTCATGACTTGCTAAATATTAAAGCCATGTACTGTTTTGTGACAGTCTTGTTAAATCTTGGTAACTTTACTGCGAAAAGATTCTCCACCAGCAAGTCATAATCAGAACGTTTGGTGCTAGTTGGTTATGTACTGTGGTGGATATTATATACGAACGAATGAGTTGTGTGCAGTAATTATGGCGTGGCTTTAAACTTCCTAGATATTTTCTTGAGTTTTTTGCTTCAAATAAATCGGTCTGCCAACATATAAAGCAGTCTGGACATTCTCACACTGAATGGCATGTTATAGAACTTTTAAGGCCACTACTTACTATAATGTGTGCCGTTATTACAAAAGGTTGTCCCATAAATGTAATAATAATCATATGACAGCTTCTGTTGCGTCTAAATCATTGGAAACCAAGCTCAGAGACGCATCAGTACAAAATGGTTATCAGTCTCAGAGTCACTGAGTTATCAGTCTCAAAGTCACTGAATTATCATTCTCAGAGTCACTGAATTATCAGTCTCAGAGTCACTGAATTATCATGTCTCAGAGTCACTGAATTATCAGTCTCAGAGTCACTGACTGTATTTTATTATAGTCACACAATAAGCTCCAGCCGTGTAACACTGGTCAAAAGTGATGTTGTCAGATGCTTCTCACGTATTGACCCAAACAAAGCACCTGGGCCCGATGGTTTGCGGGGCCGTGTTATGAAAGTATGCGCGGATCAGCTTGGTCCTTTTTTCACAAGATTTTTCCAATTACTCTTAAACACACATTCTGTGCCACGCTCATGGAAACAATCTACTATTATGCCAATTGCCCAAAAACCCAGCGCCAGAGAATTTAATGACTTTCGACCAGTGGCGCTTACATCTGTCATTGCTAAATGTAAGGACAGACTTGTATCTAATAACTGATTAAGTATGTGGCCAATTTGCCCTTCAGAGCCAAAAGAGGAGTGCAGGACGCAACACTAACTTTGTTCAATTTAATTGCCAGTCATCTAGAGACTTCTGGAACCGTCCGTGTCCTAGTCATGGATTTCTCATCGGCCTTTAATACTATACAAACCCGTGTTCTTATTAAGAAGTTGTTGAACCTTGAGGTTAATCCTGATCTTATTCTATGGATTATGCAGTGTCTATGTGATTGGCGACAGCGCATCCTTTCCCCAATTCTGTTTTCAATAAATATGAACGACATATCGTCTAACGATTCATTTCTTGATAAATATGCAGACGACATGGCCCTTGTAGGTCGTCTCAAAGATGAACACTCTCTTTCCGAATATCTCCTTCAAATGCGTTAACCTTTCAGTTTAAGTCCAGCTTTCTTAAACTTAATACAACTAAAACTAAAGAGTTACTGTTTGGAGGGGGAAGGATTACTCAGCCACCAAAACCGATATTTATAGATAATCAAGAAGTAGAGATAGTGAAGAGCTTCAACTATCTAGGTGCATTACTTGATGAAAGCTGGTCATTATGTGGTCATACTGATTATGTTTACAAGAAAGCACAACAACAACTGTTCCAACTGAGAAAGCTGAAAGGTTTCGATGTTAGACAGCGCATTCTCCAACTTATTCACAGGGGTTTAATAGAGAGCATTCTATCGTTTAGCATAATCATGTGTCAACACAGCTAGCAAGTTGATTGGTAACAAACAGAAACACCTGTCCAGTATGTACAATGCTGCACTGAAAAGGAAGGCCAGACAAATATTGTACGATCCTACCCACTAGCTAAAAAGAACCTACCCGGTATTCAAGAAATCATTTATACCCTGTGCCATTTTAATTTTGAAAGCTAAATTATAATGTGCTGTATATTTCTTTTATTCCATACACTTATTTCCATGTACTGATTTATCTAATCTTATTTATTTACCAATTTTAGTACATATTGTGTCTTATCAAAGAACCTTTTAAGGACTATTACTTGTTTGTTTATTTATTTATTATTTAGAGTACTTATTTATATATTTAATTTATTTACCATACCAATTTTAGTGTTACTTAGTATTATTACAATTTTAATGTGTCTTATTAACCTTATATATTATGGCTCACCAATCTTATCACTGTCATTTTACTGTGTAACTGAAGAACAATTGCCGTTTTTAATGTGATGTTTTAAATGGATAATAAAGTCTCTTGAATCTTGAACATTCCAGTTACTTCTATGACTACAAAATTATAGTTCTGTAAATCGATACTACTTTATGACCACAAACTGTACGTGTCTACTTCACAATGGTTTGTATTGTTCAGTAACACATCACCAGAAGTTGTATTTACTTATATTATGGACACATGATTGTATCATCCACTAATACTACAACTGGCTTTTGTATGACTACTACTGATTTCATCATGTTACTACACTACTACTACTGCTACTGCTACTGCTACTGCTACTGCTGCTACTGCTGCTGCTGCTGCTGCTGCTCTACTGCTCTGCTGCTACTGCTGCTACTACTGCTACTGCTGCTACTGCTGCTGCTGCTGCTACTGCTGCTACTACTACTGCTGCTCTGCTGCTACTGCTGCTACTACTGCTACTGCTGCTACTACTGCTGCTGCTGCTGCTACTGCTGCTACTGCTGCTACAGCTAGCATGCTACTGCTACTACGCTACTGCTGCTACTGCGCTGCTACTGCTCTGCTGTCTGCTGCTAAGCTACTGCTACTGCTAGCTGCTGCTGCATCGCTACTACTGCTACTACTGCTACTGCTGCTACTACTGCTACTGCTGCTGCTAGCTACTGCTGCTGCTGCTACTACTGCTACTGCTGCTACTACTGCTACTACTGCTACTGCTGCTACTACTGCTGCTACTACTGCTGCTACTGCTATTACTGCTCTGCTACTACTGCTACTGCTGCTCGCTGCACTACTACTGCTGCTACTGCTACTACTACTGCTACTGCTGCTACTACTGCTACTGCTGCTACTGCTGCTGCTACTACTGCTGCTGCTGCTACTGCTGCTACTGCTACTACCGCCACTTCTACTACCACTACCACCACCGCCACAACCACCACCACCACCACCACCACCACCTCTACTACCACCACCACCACCACCATCACCACCACCACCACCACCTCTACTACCACCACCACCACCACCACCTCTACTACACACACCATCACCACCACCACCACCACCTCTACTACCACCACCACCACCACCACCACCACAACCACCACACCATCTAACTCACCCTGCCTACTACTACAACATCCCACACACCACCACCACCACCACCACCACCACCACCACCACCACCACCACCACCACCACCACCACCTCTACTACCACCACCACCACCACCACCACCACTACTACTACTATACCACTACTACTGTCACTACTACCAGTATTACTACTACTGCTACTATTACTACTACTACTATTACTACTAGTGCACTACTACAACTATTACTACTACTACTACTACTACTACACTACTGCTGCTACTACTACTACTACACGACTACTACTGCTACTGCTACTATTACTACTACCACAATGACTAGTGCTAAGACTACAACCGCTGCCAGTAACTATAGTTACAGTAAACATTGCCATAGCTAAACAACCGTTTCCATTCGTAGGTCCAGCCCATTTGTCCAGTCTACAACAGCAGGTAAGTGCTCTCACACTGACCATCAGAGCCGGCCAGAATGACACTACTGGTATGCACCAACTGGACACTGGTGGGATGACCACCTTGGACATCCCAGTAGCAGGCGGAAGTGTCCACCAAACTGACACTTGTGGCAGCAGACACCTTGAGGACACGGCTGTGAGCAACACGTCACTAGAGTGCTCATGGCAGGACTGTCTGGCGGCATATCACTACTTGACCGTCATTAAATCACTGAGTCACAACAAGCGTCATGGTGACAGCGGCGGGACAGTGTCAGATGATCTGATGTGTCACTTGACCAGTGACAATGGTGACACGTCAATTGGTGTCAGTTCTGTGGATAAACCGTTCACTGACGATGTACCTGTGGCATCATCAGTGGATGTAAACGTCTCCAGCGAGGCAGGACGTCCAAGACACAGCGGCGATGTCTACAGTGAGACTGTGTCGGAAGTTGCTGAAAAATCCACTGGGGTTGGTGCACTTCTAAAAGTTCTTTTCACAAATGCTGCAGACTACGTTTATGTGGTGTGGAGTTGTTAATGTCACAGTAAATTGTAACACAATAGCAAAGTTGTGCATGTTTGACTAGACCCACCCAAAGATGACATGTTCTGACAAAAATGAAAAAGAAAAATGTTAATGTATATTCTCACTTCTAAAACGTGACTAAACAGTGACTTAACAGTAGAATATGATATGAATGGTAAAATATAATATGAATGGAATATTTTGTTTTTCTAGAAGTTTTCCGTATTTGTTATCTATAGAAGTGCCACTGTGACAACCTACGGACATTTAGTAACTGCTGAAACTAACTATTCAGTGGAAGAGTGTGTCATAGTGATAATTGCTTTTCTTGGTTTATTTACAAATACGCTGTGTTATCTGAATGTGTGTCTTGATCAAACACATTTACTCCCCAGGATGATCCTGACCCTTGCACTGGTTCGACTGGGATCGACCTGCAGAATGATCCTGCAGTGACCACTGCAGATACGACCTCATCAGTGGTCAGTGGAATGGGTCAAGTGCATCAGATGACCACAGGAGCCCTACGCCAGATCGCCCGCTACCTTCTTTGGGATGTCCATGCGGACAGATGTCAGTTGACTGCCTTGCTGCAGTATGTCCAGAAGGCGGTCAGTGGTCAGACGGGCAAGCACACTGACTTAAAACTGACCACAACTGTTGAGAAGGAACACTGTGTTGATGATGCTACAGTGGTCAGCAGTGGTCGACCATCCCGTGTACTCAGCGGTGAGTATATACCAATGACCGGACGTACGGCCAAACAGCGCCGACCGCATGAGCTAATCCTGATGTCGCCAATTAAATCGTACGTTCGATCACCATTTCTGCCATCACCGGCGACACCTGGTGACATAATCGAGGAGTTTGAGGAGATGTCGACCGAAACTGACGTGTGTAGCTCACAGTGTGCTGTCACGAATGTGTCTGACACACATGTCAACAATGTGAATGTCACCAACACAAATGTCACTGATGTCAACACCACGGATGTGAATGTCACCGATGCGATGCTGACGTCAGCAATGGAGCAGACACGAATCTACACGCAAATGAAGAGTATCTTCTCTGATGCACCACTGGAGGAAGAGGATGGCGAGTTGGCAAAATCTCTCGAAGATATGACTGATGTTACTGATCTACGTACAGATGTGTCAGATGTCAGTCAGACGAGTGTAACCTCCTTGGGCGAAGACTGTGACACTGAGAAATATATCGATGAGGGTAATTTTGATGCAACTGCGACTCACACTACTGTGAGTGAAGGAGACAATGATGGTGTCGACCGCGAAAGCATCGCCGACGTAGACGTCAGTTTCTGTGTCAGTGAACATGACACTACAGAGGACAGACCAGCCACTGGACCGCAGGTTCAAGAATGCCGAGATCAGACTGCGCGGAAGATGGAGGATTCGCCCGTGACATGCTTTGCCAATATGCCTGACGAGTGGTACAGTCTGCCACCAGATGTCAGGTACACGCAGCCGTATTTGACGTTGTCTCAGTTGGTGCAGGAACGACGTCGCATCACTCGGCAACTGCAGCAGCTGCCCTCTAGTGTCAAGGTAATCGTACGATATATCTTTGAAGATGTTATCATTGCCGTTTAGTGCTGGGCAGTATAGTAATGGTTCCATTTCAGTTAGTTGTTTGTTCAGAGATTTCTGCAGGTTGCTTCAGAATGTTACATTCTGTCCAATTTACCACCTGTCTCAATTCCACTCTCTCTGTCATCTCACTCTCTTTCTTCACTCGTCCCACCACATCCATCCAAACCTCCACATCAGTTGACTCTTCAGCACTGTCCTCTTCCTGCTCTGTCTTTACCACCTGCCTCCACCCTCAGCCCCTTTCTCCTTCACTTGACTATTCTCGTCAGAGTTAGAAAGAAGCCAGATGGACATTTGGGCAGGCAGCTTGCAAGTGGTCTTTTTTCAAACTCAAATTGATCATTTTTGTAGTCCGAAATATAATCTTGACATTCCGGGTACCCAAGTCTAAACTGTTTACATGGAAATGAATTAGGCCAACAGATTTTGGATATTGCAACTTTTTGCACTACTCCATATAGTGAGAATTATTATTATTGAATGTGATTCTTTATAAACTATAATAAAAATAATGTGATAACTTCTATTGCATCTAAATCGTTCAAAACCAAGCTCAGAGGCTTAGTCAATCTCAGAGTCGATAAACAATTCCAGTTGTCACCACACTGATTGATACAGCAGGGAGCTGTGGTGGAATATGATCAAATTTGGCAATATTTTCAAGATTTAGACCCCCTTAAAGCTACACCATACCACAAAGACAAATGTCCACAAGAGTAGTATGATTAATAGTAACAAATGCAGCTGAGAAATCTCACAAGGGAAGTTTGGTAACTTTACCATTATCCATGTTTAAAGTTATAATTTGTTTCCAGAATGTTCTCTTCCCCGACCCAGTCACCTCAGCCCGCCTACTTCTCCAAGTGACAGCGGACAGGCAAGGTGACAGCCAGACAGACAGGCAAGGTGACAGACAGACAGACAGGCAAGGTGACAGCCAGACAGACAGGCAAGGTGACAGCCAGACATATAGGCAAGGTGACAGCCAGACATATAGGCAAGGTGACAGCCAGACATATAGGCAAGGTGACAGCCAGACCGAACAGGCAAGGTGACAGCCAGACAGACAGGCAAGGTGACAGCCAGAGGCAGACAGGCAAGGTGACAGCCAGACAGACAGGAAAGGTGACGGCCAGATGGACAATGCCCAGCTGATGTCGGCTGTAGTGACGTGGGGCTCGAGGCATGCCATCAGTGCCAAGGACAAGGCGTACTTTGATGATCATCTTGTTTGTGGATCACAGACTGAGTGTTCATAAGTCTACCATTAGTGTGAGTTGTCAGAAATCACCTGCGATAAAGTAACGTGTCTTTGATGTCCGTCCCTACTGTTGAGGTTAGTGTTGTCATGTTGCCAATGCCATGAACTAACTGATAGGTGACATTATGAACTTACTGAAAGATGCTACTGACATGACAAGTTGTTAAGGGAGGGTAGGGTGCCAGCTCCTCGGCCCAGAATTGGACGAGCAGCCAGTAATTTGTAACAGGAAGTCTGCTGTTTAGAACATGGGATGTTAAACATCAAAGGGTATTGCGGTTAACTCTGCAGTCTGCATGGACGTTGTAGTCGTAAGTACATAATATTAAACGAAAAAGATAAAACCTAGGAGCTGTCACCCTCACTTTAAAGGGAAGTGTTCCGTTTGCATTGTTATACCATATTCTACAGTAATAATGAGTATAGGCTAAATGTATCCTAACATACCTACCACCCAAATATGTTTTTATGAAGCAGAAATAACTTTGGAATTCAACAGTTCAGTGTTCATTGGTATGGATGAGTGTCTGTCACTGACATCACCAGATAGCACAGCTCACATTGACATGTCCACTATGTCACGACTGGCTTACCTCACAGTCTCAGTTGTGTGTGTGTGTGTGCGAGTGTTGCGTGCGTGCGTGCGCGCGTTTGTGCGCCTGCGTGCCTGCATGCCTGCATGCATGTGTATGACCACCATCATTACTGTATCATGCTTTGCGAACAATGTTAACAGTGGTTTCGGGATATGTATGTAACTAAAACTACTGTTGCACCATACCATCTCATAGATCAAATGTTACGGCATACATGTCACTTTACTTACTTTCCCTTATGTTTTTGTTATGAAGAAAGTCTTCCGAAAACAGAATTTCAATTAAATTTACGATGAGATGCACATGTGCACCATGTGTTTAGCATCCATTTTTTTTATTGCATTACACAGTTGTTGCTAAGCAACTGGTTACAGTTGGATAAAACAGTTCTGAGGCTGCTTGTGGGCCAAAGGGGCAGAGCGTCTCTTGTCATTGTCATCAAGGCTTGAAGCTGAGGCCATAATCTTTAAAAGCAATGTCACATCTTTAAAAGTGGCACACTGCCATGTAATGAAAATGTGTTCCCCCTCGAAATATAGTACCCACCAGTACTAAAAAAAAATAAAAAATCAATCATAACTCATTTGGGTGGTCAGTATGTTACAGTGATTATAGGTTATACTGTATAAGATGACTTATGATAAAACAATAATTATTTAAGAAAAAACTCCCGGTGAAGGAAATGTATGAGGATTTTGGTACTAATATTTTAAGACTGCCACTTGCAATTGCTATACTGAATGAAATATTCATTACTGTGTCTAAACAAGTGGTGGAAATGTGTGCTACTGCCATTTTGTTTCAGAGATGTTTTTTGTTGCTATTCTGTTTTGTTCTTGGCCTAATTATAGAGCTGTTGATATTTTGTGAGAATTTATAGCTGTTGACATTTTGCGAGGATTTGCATTAAGACATTAACTTTTTGGATAATATGGTGAACAGCTAAACTGTTCCAGCGTAAACTGGGTTAGTTAAGTAATGTTTTGTGTAACTACCATATTTATACAGTTACTTTATATTTGTCAACAAGCTTTCTGTGAGAGGTTCAGCATGATATATTTGCGTTTGGTTATATTGTAACATGACTCGTTTCTCTGACTTTCTGTTTGCTGTACATATTTGTACGATGTTGATTTCAGAACTATGCAATTTTGTAGAATAAAATGATAAACACAACTTGATCATCAAAAGAATCATGGGCTAGTCGTTGGTTTGTTAAAATGGTAACTCGAGAAATTCGGCTACGAGAAGTCAAATAGTTACATTAAAATTGTGTATTTCTAAAGTATGTTCTTAGATCATAGATATACCTTTTATATGAGATGCCCTTATCAAGGGTAGGGGTGGGGTATATCTATATGACTTTCGACTACACACCCTCACCCGCGCGTAAGGGCATATAATGCCCCACAGGGTGCGTGTGTGTATAATTACTAGATATGTGACCTGCCATGCCAAAATGAGACGCTTCTCGCTGGAGCTTATAACGATATACGAGCACAAACATTACGGCACTGATTTATTTGTCGAAAATGACTTTCCAGCAGTAATCGTTCCCAAATAGTATGATCTAACATATGTAAGTTGTTTAAATGTCATGACTAATGTTTAAATGTGTTTATCTGGGTGTTTTGACACCTATCAAACGTCGTTTAATGAGTGTGATTGTTTTAGACACGAAAAATTACCCACTTTCTCTTCAAGAATAATCGAAGTAAATTGTCTCCGATGGCGCTATGTTTGGTACCCCCGGAAAGCTGGATTTCTATTCTAAACACTGATAGCATTTTCATTAAAGACTCCGCGCATTTTCCCTTGACACTTCACTGTTAAAACGAACGAGTTCAGTATTATGATATAAATTTAAGCAAGGAGAACATTGTCTTTTATTTTCTAAATGAAACTGCTTGCTGTGGCCTCAACGATACGAGATGTGGCAGTTGATTATTTCATATATGATTGTGACGGGGTATTTTTTGGCAGTTTAGTTTTACCGTATAGCCATAGCCTAGGCTATAGCACTAGGGCTATGCTTAAATCCGTCAGTGGTACCTAATTTCCCTCACCACTAAAGCAATCTAATATAATGATTAACTTAATAATAATGTAACGAATGTGTAATGTATTGGCTGGTGTAATTGCCTTATGAAAACGCACAGGGTAAAACCTTCAAATACGCCGACTTCTGTCACTTCCTATGACATGTTTGCGTCTGACCTGTCACTCTCGTCTAAGACTCGATGTGATGATCATGCCTGCCTATAAAGTGTTGTATTGGTGCTGTCCATGCTAAATTTTTAATATTGGTTGTAGGCTTCAAGCATATATATATACTGGTCCATCTGGAGCAAAACGTGTCTGCAAGAAATGAAATCTTTACAAATAAAGGTGTGAACACTTTAAAGCGAAATGTGGAATAAAACGCACTACCATTATTTTCGAGAAGCGTCTCATCGAGGGGTGGGTCACATATAATAGTCGGTAGTAATCAGGTGACGTCTGTTCCACTGCAACGTCCACCTTGACCGTGAAAGAGGAAGTTGTTTTAGCGTAACATGTTGACAATTGCCGATGGCTCCTTGAGGGGTTGTCCCTTGCTGTGACACGACGACCTGAGAGCACAATATCATATCGCTGCGGTGTAAACATCAGATCTAATTAACACCGGGCTCCTGTCCGCTTCGCGTTCAGATGAGGGCGTGCAAGTCTCGCGCGCGAAAACGAGGCTGGGGGCAGATGGGGGCAGATGGGGGCAGATGGGGGCAGATGGGGGCAGATGGGGGCAGATGGGGGCAGATGGGGGCAGATGGGGGCAGATGGGGGCAGATGGGGGCAGATGGGGGCAGATGGGGGCAGATGGGGGCAGGAGGTCCATAATATATTATACTCCATGTTAACATATACCGGTAGGGCTTTGTTTTGTTCGTAATAATCGAATTGTTCCGAAATAGCGTATTTCTGTTATATTGTCCGAAGGATTATTACAAGCAGAAGCAATGGAACACTTTGCCGGTGACAATGATCACGGAAATCATGACTTTTAATCGATTATTATTGTGGTTGCCATGGCAATAGCGGCAAGTACTTGTGTTTGGCGATCTTGACTAATTTAACAAGATTTAACAAGTTTGCCACCTAGAGATTCAACTCTAGATGGCAGGTGGACTAGGAAGCCATTTGGCTTATCGAGAGTCCAACCTATCTATAAGTATACCCCGCCCGTCTTAGGTATATGTCGATTTTATTTTAAAATATATTAACACTACTAGCACCTACACAATCAGCTGATAATCTGTTCCATTCGTTTACTGTTCTTTGTGAAAATGAAAATTTTCTAATATCTAGTCTACACTGCTTCTTTGCTAATGTAATTCCATGTCCTCTGGTCCTTCTCTCTTCCTTGACTGAAAAAAAATATTTCTGTCAATATTTTCATATCCACTCAATATTTTAAACACCTCAATCTGATCTCCTCAATCTTCTGGTTTCTAATGTTGTTAAACCACATTCTTTTAGACGCATTTCATAACTAATATTCCTGAGTTTTTGAATCATTTTGGTTGCTCTCCTTTGTACTCTTTCTAGCATATCAATATCCTTCTTGCGATATGGCCTCCATGCTTGTATACAATATTCTAAGTGAGGCCTAACTATTGTTTTATACAGCGGAAATACAGTTTGCCTAATTAATCCAAGAATTTGGTTTCCCTTCGCTGCTGCAATTCCACACTGCTCTGATACCTTCATGTCAGCACTAATAGTTAACCCTAAGTTCTTTTCCTTTAAGGTAGTATTTAGTACAGTACCACCCATTGTATATTGTGCATCTTCATTCCCATGTCCTGTGTGAAGGCACTTACACTTTCCAAAATTAAACAGCATTTGCCACTTCTCAGACCATTCTATCAACTTATTAAGATCATCTTGTAAATGCTGTCTATCTGCATCACTTTTAATTTTCCTAAACACTTTTATGTCGTCCGCAAACTTCAACACCTTGCTTGTTATGTCATCATCCAAATCATTGATATATATTAAGAATAGAGTGTCAGTTTTTGCGCAGTACAACCTGTTTGGGCCAAACGTATACATGTGTTATGATTATGTGAATTTAGACAACTTGTCAGACATAAGTGCTTATCGAAACCACAACGTACAGCAATGTAAAAACGCAAATTCCGTAAAAGACACATACGGTCTAACATATCGTGTCTATTATATGTACAACGTAAATCGCTATGTGTCTATGATAGTGTGATAAACTCAATATTAAATCGGACATTTAAGATAAGAAACGTATAACACAAGATATTTATGAACTGATTTTCCTAGTATTCATCAGTCGGAAGCTACAACTATCATTCATCATTAGAATATTATTCTTGTGTCCAGGCCCCAATTAGTCTCGCTTCGTCCCCAATAAGCACCAGTCGCGCGGAGTCACGCCATGTATCGTGACCCACTTGCAGGCCGTCGCCAGTGACCCGTGTCGTCAAGCCTTGATCAACTTACGTGCACAATAGGGCCTGCAAGTGAGTCACGATACATGGCGTGACTCCGCGCGACTGGAGCTTATTGGGGACTAAGCGAGACTAATTGGGGACTGGACACAAGAATAATATTCTAACGATGGATGACAGTTGTAGCTTCCGACTGATGAATACTAGGAAAATCAGTTCATAAATATCTGATGTTATACGTTTCTTATCTTAAATGTCCGATTTAATATTGAGGTAATCACACTATCATAGGCACATAGCGATTTACGTAGTGCAGATAATCGACACGATGCTAAGCTGTATGTGTCTTTTACGGGATTTGCGTTTTACATTGCTGTACATTGTTGTTTCGATAAGCACTTATATCTGACAAGTTGTCTAAATGCACATAATCATAACACATGTATACGTTTGGCCCAAACAGGTTGTACTGCGCGAAAACTGGCACTGCTCATTATTAGTCAAGATCGCCAAACACAAGTACTTGCCGCTATTGCCATGGCAACCACCATAATAATCGATTAAAATTCATGATTTCCGTGATCACTGTCACCGGCAAAGTGTTCCACTGCTTCTGCTTGTAATAATCCTTCGGACAATATAACTGAAATACGCTATTTCCGGACAGTTCGATTATTACGACCAAAACAAAACTAAGTCCTATATGTTAACATGGAGTAAATGGACCTCCTGCCCCCAACAGCCCCCAGCCTCATTTTCGCGCGCGAGACTTGCAGGCCCTATAGGGCGTGCAAGTCTCGGCCCTATTCAACAATGTAATTCAGCCGGTGAGATCTTTATTTCGACATATGCCATAACGTACATTTAGCAACACCCGTCCGTGAAATGTAATCAACCGCTCGGGAACCATAAGACGTGCTTTTTAAGGCAAAACTGTAGATTTATTCATAAATACTCACCAGACATCTGGTCATTTCATATAAATAACTGACCGCTGGTTCTTGGGGTACAACCTAAAGCCGTTGCTATCGTAAGCATGCGGCCAGCAAGTGCTGACTCGAGGCCAAATATGAGCATGTCTGTGTTCAGAGCTCGCTTTAGCCTGATCTCACTATCTTGTAAAAGTGTACCTAGAAATTATAACGATCTTACGCTCTAAGTGCAAACTCGTTTCCCGATGATAAGTTACTGCTCGGTTTTAAATGCTCGTTAACATTAATAATCTATACTATTTACACAACGTGTCAGGGCGATGAACAAGATGGCTGAGGTTATTTAACGAGTTTTGCCTAACACCGTTTACGATTACGTCAAATGATTTTGTTTGTTGCTGAGACCCAGTGTGAATGAGGTCGACCATGCTGGACATGCGTATTCCAAAGTAGGCCGGACCACCGTTGTATATTACGTCAGAAGGTCTTCAGCGGGAATGCCTGATCGTTTGAGTTATAGCAGTAGAAACAGCCTCTTGTCTGCTTTTCGTATTATTTCATCAACGTGTACGTCCCAGGTCAGGCTGCTGGTGATGGTAATGCCAAGTATCTTCGCCTCGGTTACTCGCTGAGTGTCTGTTCCGTCGATGCGGATGGTTGGGACATTTGTCCTTGTTTTAGAGAAATCAATGACAAGCTCTTTTGTCTTACGTTTGTTGATTTTCATGTCATTTTGGATTGTCCACAGATACGCTGCATCGGCTGCTTCCTGGAGATTTGGCGCTTGGGAGTCTGATCCAGTATAAACGATGCATGTGTCATCAACATATTTGTAGGAGTCGCACTTTGTTTGTAGATCATTTATCATGAGGACGAAAAGTACGGGGTCTAGCTTTGTGCCTTGTGGCACTCCTCCATGGATGTAATTCCAGTCGGATTGTGTGTTGCACAGCTTAACTTGTTGGGTTCTTTAGGTAAGGAAACTGGCGATCCACTTCATTAAAATATTCGGCCAAAACATGCAAGTTGTTGAAGAAGAATGCTATGATTGATTAGGTCAAATGCCTTAGAGAAGTCAAGCAGTAGTATCCTGGCATACTGTTTCGATACACCTGTGTTTGTATAACACTGATGTAACAGGTCAACAAGGGCATGTGTAGTGGATGACTTCTTAATGGAGCCGTATTGGTTTGGGTCAACTCTTGAATGATGTCCCAGACCCATTTAACAACAAACTCTTCCATTTGTTTACACAGCACAGCAGTCAAGGAGATTGGTCTAAGGTCTGTTTCGATATGTTCTGGCGGTTTCTTTTTCAGAAGGGGGCTGACGTATGCAGCACGCCAGATACATGTCCCTCTCGAAGTGAGCAGTTGTAGATTGCGGCAACTGGGCCGGCAAGCAATTCAGAGAACTCTTTAAGAACCCAGGTTGGTACAGAGTCCGGGCCCGTGCTTTACTCGTGTCTAGTTTGCGTAACTGCTTTTCCACCTTCGTTTCAACCGGGATAACATATTTAGATGGCACACATGCTATTTCGAGCTGTAGGTAGTCATTGTCAGCACTCAGGGCAGGTAGGTGATCACTCACTGATTTAAAGAAATTGTTTATTCGTTGGCTGAGTTCCAGAAGATTACCGTCACACACTTGATTGGCGAGGTGAAGCAAAGGGGTGTCACTGCTAGTTTGTTGACATCCAAGCAGTTCTTTCATGCCTTTCCACCAATTGCGTGGATTGGATGTCTTTAATCCGTTGATATGTTTATCATAGTATTTTTGTTTCAATGGCTTTCCTACACGGTTTACCTTGTTTCTGTAAAGACTGTACAACGCTTGGTCACCTGCCTTCCATGCATGTTGACGCCAACGAATTACATCTCGGAATCTGTCCGACACCCATGGCTTGTCTGTTGTGTGTCTTACTACTGTCTTTGTTGGGAAATGTTTATCCGTCAGTTCATTTATGCTGGACGTAAACATTTGCAGTTGCTCTTCGCATGATGGTAGATGGTACAGGTCTTCCCATTTGATTTTCTTCAAATCTGATGCAAACATGACTCGCTCCTTTTGCCCCGTTACCTTTGTTGTCACTATTTGTCGATGTCCAGAGATGCATTTTAGATCAACGAGTGGTTCACAAATGACGACGTTGTGATCTGCATTTGCACAGGACAACTGGTGTGTGGTTGTCCATACAGTTTGTCCATATTGGTATAGATCTTATCCAAAGTGGCATCACCTCGTGTACAAACAGTCACAATCTGCTTCAGCCTGTAGTGGGTGTTTAAGTATCGTTTGGGTAGATGGTTGAAATCACCAGATAAGATTATGCCAGTGTGAGGATGGCGTTGTAATATATAATCCAGGCAATGGCAAATGTGGTTTACCATAATGTTGTTATCCTCGTTAGGTGGATGATAGATCACTCCAACGTTTATGTGAGTAAACTGTCGTGGTAATTTGTGTGGGCGAAGCGAAATCCACAGAGTTTCCATGTCGTTATTATGTAGTTATGTCCATTCCTTGAAAGGGATGCCATGTTTTACAAAGCACATGACCCCTCCGCCACGTCTGTCGGCACGATCTTTTCTGATGTGGAAGTACCCAGGTACACAAATGGATTCGTCTGGTATGTGGTCCCGACACCATGTCTCTGTTATTGTTGCAATATCAGAACTGTGTCATTTCAGTATTTCTGACAGTTCTGTTATTTTTGGTACCACTGATCTTATGTTTGTGTTTACGACCACAGCCAGATATTGTTGTTGCCCCGGGAAGTAACTGGCGGCTTGATCAACGTAGTCAGACGAGAAGTTGTAATGACTAGTATAGTCCTTTGCTTGTGGGCACAGCACGGCAGCCCGGGTTGTGGGTGGGTGGAGTACCACCCACGCATCACACGCAGCTCTCAAGGCAGCATTGTCCAGACGGGTGGCGCTGCGTGTGCGTAAGTCATGTAAGCATTCTGCCGAGAATGTGGTCATGCGTGACGTGTATACAGTTCTGGCAACTATGGTTGCGCATGACCGCATAAGCATGTCAAATGTCACTCATAATTATGGGCTTGCGCATATTGTCAACACTTCCGAGCTCCGTCACTGGCGACCGATGTATGTATGTATGTATGTTATATTATATATATATATATATATATATATATATATATATATATATATATATATATTTATATATATATGTGTGTGTGTGTGTGTGTGTGTGTGTGTGATTTCTTGTTTACATAAATAGACACTAGAAACTGCTCCCGGTCTCTCTCTCCTCTCTTTCTACAAAGAAATGTCATCTTAAGTGTATTTACAATGCTGTGTTTATATCAATAATTGCAGGTGGGACATAGCGCGCAGGTATTGGCGCTTGGTCCCCAATTTGTAGATGGCCCCATTGGTGACTATGCTCAACGTTTTGGAGTCATGACGTTTTTTCTTTTCAATGACAGTTTAGCAGCCATTAGGGCGCGTGTAAACGTGCGCGTCATTACTTCATGAATATTCATGAGGACGTACAAGTTTTTGACCAGTAGGAACACATCATACTAATATCCAATCAGAAAAAAGTTAGCAACATCGTCTGATTCGCTCTAAGACGATAAGTGCATAGAGAGATCGCAAGTTGGCCAGAAGCAATCTGTTTGGGAACAGCTCTTACTAGAATGACAAGGTACAGTAATAACTTGTTTACACACTTGACTCACATACTTCTTATTAGCGGAAACATGGGTCGAAATGAACACGTCAGGTGAATTTTGCTTAGAAACGACGTGATTTTGTCTAGTCGCAGTTACAAGCATGGAGGCCATATCGCAAGAAGGATATTGATGTGCTAGAAAGAGTTCAAAGGAGAGCAACTAAAATGATATAAAAACTCTGGAATATTCGTTATGAAATGCGTCTAAAGGAATGTGGTTTAACAACACCAGAAGATTGAGAGATCAGATTGAGGTGTTTAAGATATTGAATGGGTGTGAAAATATTGATAGAAATATTTTTTCTCGGTTAAGGAAGAGAGAAGGACTTGAGGACATGGAGTTACATTAGCAAACAAGCAGATTACATATTAGAAAATGTTCATTTTCACAAAGAACAGTAAATGAATGGAACAGATTATCAGCTGATTGTGTAGGTGCCAGTAGTGTTAATATATTTAAAAATAAAATCGACACATACCTAAGAATGGGTGGGTAGTGGGTATACTTAGATAGATAGGTTGGACTCTCGATAAGCCAAAATACTTCCTTGTCCACCTGCCATCTAGAGTTCAATATCTAGGTGGCACTCCTGTTAAATCGTGTTAAACACGGCAATAGGCATTGTGCACGTCACTTCCTATTGGAATTCAGGAATTGTGGGGAGCGGTGGTCGCGCGGTAGAGCGCCGGACTGTCAATCGAGGGGACGGTGGTTCAATCCCACCTACCGCCGTTTCGAAACTTAGGCAATTTCTTCACCCCACATTTGCCTGTGTCTTTCGGAAGAGACACTAAAAGCCGGTGGTCCCTTCTGTCTGGTGTCTATGCCAGGGGAAGTAAAAGATCCCACACAGGGGGTAAATGTGTAACCTGTAGTGGACTCACAAATTCTAGAGAAGACCAACTCCTGCGTTAGCCCAAGTATGGGCTGTTTGGAGGTAATCACCTAAGACCTAAGGCAACGCGTTGTTAGCGGTTGAAGTCAACCGTGACAATCGTGACTGCATTGGTCGCACAGTTCTCGAGGTCGAACAATAATGTTGGTGGCTTCGTTTTAGTCACGATTGCATATTATAATTATAAATTTTAGTCACGATTGCATTTGAGAATTCACGTTGTAAGGAAGTAATAATTATGGGCTTGCGCTTATTGTCAACTGGCGACCGATGTATGTATAGATCCGATGTATGCATATATATATATATATATAAATGTATATTTATATCTATGATGTATGTCACTGTCGTTTCGTTTAAATGACACAAATTCTTGTTTACATAAATAGAAACTCCTCAGCAGCTGTTTTACTTTCCCGAGGAGTTGCCTAACCTGGTGCGTGTTTACTTCAACGAAAACCTCAAAGAAAATAACATAACATTCACACACGAATGTTACAAGCACTTTTAAACAATTTACCATTTCAATGTGACATTCAGCATTCAATGTGACAGTGCTTTAGTGTTTTAGTGGAATAAATCAATCAAACAAAAATCATAAAAATACATTAGGCCATCCCTACAGTGAAATCATATATTACAATGACATAAGAATATATATAATAACAATAATAAGGGTATAGTTAATTTTTATCTTCATTTTCAGAGTAGAATTATGTTCCAGACAGTTTACAGATACATAGCAACTACTAAAATGAAGCTACTAATTGTATAAGTAAGCGGATACAAAACTAGAACGCCATGTGCTAAAGAAACATAGCTAAAATATAATGACAATACAATAACTACAAATAGTAAATCAATAATATATATATATATATATATATATATATATATATATATATATATATATATATATATATATATATATATATATATATATATATATATATATATATATATATATATATATATATATGTCAAGGACGAGAACTCGAGCGGTCGCAGTTCACAATGTCTTTATTTCACATGAAGAAAGCAAAACAAAACCCTGTAATAACCATAAATCACAGTGAGCACAGGCATCATTACATACAGTACAATATACAACAACATCATGTAAGAAGATCCATCTCTGCATACACTAATTAAGTTCAATACTTAAGCCAACACTGGCAATTAACTGAATAAATAACACAATACCTACGTATTGCATTAAGTAATTAATACTGCATGACTTTGGTGGCAATAATCAAACTCTTACTTTGTCTAAGACAAGTACATATTTACGCACACCCCAAATGGCAAATATAATATAGAAATGCAAGACTAAATCACGATATGTACCTACCCACAGTCAGACGTCAGGACTATACTCTAAGGCTTCTTGCTTCCAAAGCATTCATGAAGCAATCACGCTGCAGAACTAAAATATGTTTCTACCTCGCTCATAATAAAAACGAGCAACATCTACCATGTACACATTAATTACATCAGTGCTGACCCCTAGTGATCATCCTGGTACCAAACACCAAGACTTGTACAACTACAAGTCAACAGTTTGCACTCATTAATGTCAAACTACAGTGTCTTAATTTGTGATCCATCACCAACAACCATGCTGTGACACTAGGCACGTTCTCTCACAATACATATATCGAAGGGAAATGAAACTACTGCAATAATTACGTAAGTATTAATAACTGTCCACAATTATCAAGGAGCAATAATGGCTCACATGTTACAGCACTCATGGTTCAAATGTTATTATACAATTGCAGTAATTAAACTCACCAAAGCAACTTTTCACTTCCCTCTGGAAACACAGCCTCGTGGTGCGGCTGTTTGCTTGCTCTCTCACTCTCCCCCAAATCCCGCTATCATCCCGCCGGTCAAACTGTAGTGACACCTAGTGTCACTGCGAATTAACTCTAACCATTAATCACCAGGTGGAGTTACCGATTACAAAACAAGCTAAATTCACAAAATACATATAATATAATAGCGTCATGGCAGTCCATGACATATATATATATATATATATATATATATATATATATATATATATATATAATAGACTGTCGGTCGGCTGCGGAACTACGCCAAGAAGACAATCTGGTTACTTAGTCAGCTTTTGTTTGTTTACCCCTTGATCTATACAATGCTGCCACCTCACGGACAGTGATTAATCCTGCCGTAATTTCAATTTTTATAAACAACTGCAAATTTGTATTTCTATTTATTTTGTGTTAATTTAAGTTTAATTTTGAATAGTTTTTATAATAGAGCATTATTTGATAAAAAGGTATCATGACATTTGACATTAACGTTGACCTTTAACCTTTATGTTTGACCACGACCCAATTACACAGGCCACGCACGCACGCACACGCACACGCACACGCACACGCACACGCACACGCACACGCACACGCACACGCACACGCACACGCACACGCACACGCACACGCACAAGCACGCACGCACGCACGCACATACATATATAATATGAATTGTTTTAATATAATCTTTCGTTTCAGCCTGTTGAAGAGACGGAAGCTATTGGTTGTCGTCTTGTTGGTTGCGACTGCCATGGCACTCCGTTTATCTCTGCGCCGTTACTACACAAGTGGGGGGATTTCGCTCCAAAACAGAACACAGAACATTGTAGCTACCAAAGAAAATAATAACAGGAATGTAAGGACGATTCTACTTCAATTGGGCTTTCTCAATAATGTCACCACCACAATTAATCCATCGCCTGTTACACATGTCCTTAATAGGGGTGATAAGCATGTTATTCGAATACTTGCGTGGACAAATAGGAGTACCGGTTACAATCGTTGGTTTGGAAGGAGATTGGAAGGAGTTGCTGATTGCAAGACGCCTATCCCGTGCGAGTATTCTAACAACCATTCCTTGTATAACAGCAGCGATCTCATCTTGTTTCACACAAGACTTGCGTTAAGAAATGACGCATTTCCACCCTACCGTTTACCCCATCAACACTGGGTGACCTTCTTGAGGGAGACACCTGTTAGATTCTCAGGAGTTCAGCAACCTCACAATACTTGGTTCAACTGGACTATTGCGTACACGTCGAACGCTGACGTCGTCAGACCGTACGGAATATGTCTTCCGATTCAGGATAAGATTGCAAAAGACCCAAGCAGCATCACCGACGCAATACGACGTGTGTACAGGAACAGAACTGATTCAATTCCCTGGCAACACACAAAGATGTTATACAAACCCACTGCTGGTAACTATGCCAAAGGTAAAACTCGCACCGTGCTGTGGGCTGTTAGCAACTGCATTACTCCAAGTAGAAGAGAACGATATGTAGAAGAATTGAAACTGCACATCAAGGTGGATATCATGGGAAAGTGTGGCGACGGCGTGTGCAAATCAGTTTCTTGTAAAGATGTGTTCCAAAAGTACAAGTTTTATTTATCATTTGAAAATTCTCTTTGCACTGATTATATTACAGAGAAATTGTGGTACCGCATGGAACAGGGAATTCTGCCGATTGTTCGCGGAGGTGCCGACTACAAGGCTTACTTACCGGCGCATTCCTATATTGATGTAAGGGATTTCGCGTCACCGAAAGCCTTGGCTGAATACTTACACAAGCTAGACAACAATGACGACTTATACAATGAGTACTTTGTATGGAGGCAAAACTATACTTGTCATAGTGAGTTACCAGGCAACGACCTTCTGTGTGACATGTGTCAATTTATGAACGACAATCTCAATAAGGTTAATATAATTCCGGACGTCAACATATTTTGGTCTAAAGACGATTGTTCATCGCCCGAAACATACTACGGTGGTATTTTCGGCGGCCTTTGACGCTGTGTGGAAGTCTCTGTTAGTTAGCTAGTTAGTTAGTTAGTTAGTTAGTTAGTTAGTTTGTGTAGTTGTTTGTGTGTGTGTGTGTGTGTGTGTGTGTGTGTGTGTGTGTGTGTGTGTGTGTGTGTGTGTGTGTGTGTGTGTGTGTGTGTGTAGTCCCACACTGCGTGCGTTCGACCTATCAGGAAACGAGACTGTCCGACGCCGTGAACCATTATCATTATCCCCAACATCTCTTGTCGTGACGTAACCAGATGTTCGGCGGGCTTTGACGCTGTGTGGAAGTCTCTGTTAGTTAGCTAGTTAGTTAGTTAGTTAGTTAGTTAGTTAGTTAGTTGTGTGTGTGTGTGTGTGTGTGTGTGTGTGTGTGTGTGTGTGTGTGTGTGTAGTGAGTGAGTGAGTGAGTGAGTGAGTGAGTGAGTGAGTGTGTATGGGTGGGTTGGTGGGTGGGTGAGTGTGTTTGTGTATTTGTGTGTGTGTGTGTGTGTGTGTGTGTGTGTGTGTGTGTGTGTGTGTGTGTGTGTGTGTGGGTGGGTGAGTGTGTGTGGTGTGTGTGTGTGTGTGTGTGTGTGTGTGTGTGTGTGTGTGTGTGTGTGTGTGTGTGTGTGTGTGTGTAGTCCCACACTGCGTGCGTTCGACCTATCAGGAAACGAGACTGTCCGACGCCGTGAACCATTATCATTATCCCCAACATCTCTTGTCGTGCAAATGGACCACTTCATAATTATAATTGAGATATCTCATTGCTTCAATCAAACAGATATCGTCGACAACATATGTGACCTCAATAATGTATGTTACAGTAACGTTATTACTATACTTGTGGTCAGAGTTACTATCGTCACCTTACACATTATTATCGTTTTATTGCACTACTTGTAAATGTATTACATTACATCAAAGGTTGATTTATTTCATTACATGTGGCATATATTCCACAGATGGTTTATTTGATGCCGATGGCTTATTTGATATTAACATTGCGCATATGATTTTAGTTGGCATCTAAATAGAAGCGTCGTTTGTTCCACTTACCACTTGTGATAGACTCCCACGACATGTGTAAGACCACGCGTCTCAATACTACTAAATACACTATGCACGTTTTTATTCGCTCGAAGGACGCTCGCTCTCTCTCTCTCACACACACACACGCACGTGCACGCGCACGCGCACCACACACACACACACACACACACACACACACACACACACACACACATACACACTGACATCTCACGATATGACCATGTTATTATTGTAAACAATTATTATATATCACTAGACGATTATATTAATATTAATTTCAACAAGCGTTATTGATCTATTTTAACAATTATTAGGAATTTTTATAAGTAATGCAACTCGTCTTCCCACTATTCACTTCCTTTACTGGGCTGTCGTCATTGGTATATCCACAGGAAAGCTTTTGCAAAATAGTAACACCCGAGGAGAAGATATCATTAATGTTAACACATTATTCACTTCCTCTAATGAGTACTATAGTCTCGACGAAAGGGAACATAGGAAGAAGCAGTGACAGTAGTTACGAGGTAATGCAAGAAACGACAAAACGAAATGTGACACATCTCACGAGACAATCAATGTCAATGACATTTTAAAATTAATTTCAACAAATTAATGCAATAAACGATAACATTGGGATTTTGTGTACACTGGTCAGTTTTCATCGATCATGTTTAGCATTTCTAAAAAGCCAACACAATATATGAATAAAAGCCTAATCACGAAACATAAACATTTATAAGTAGTCGCTGCTGTCGCATTTAATAATCATCATTGTATGTGTCTACGACAGTGGTGTCCTCTGGCGGAGCACCGATCGTCAACTGTCTTACTCGGTATAATAACACAATTGAACACAAATGCTTTATTAAAGCTGCTCCCTCCACTCATTCGCGTAACAATCGTTTGCTCCTAGCCATTTTTAGTAATTTCACAAACAGCGGAGGTATCAAATACTCCCTAATGATTGCTTAGTTGGTTTATGCATACATGTTACTTTTTTCTGAAATTAATAAAATAAATATGAACTATTTCGATTTTCGTTTCGATCGGTACCCATCGAAACTCTGTACGAAACCTAACTATGGAAATGGAGCTTTGCGCGGAATACGCTTTAACCTTCGAGTCGCGAACGAGGCTTGGGGGCGAGATTGACCTTCACCTGTCGAGTTGTTTACGTTTAGGAAAAGCGAGTTTAGGCACAAACATGATTTTTATATGCCACCAACACGGCAAATTAAGCAGACAAAGACAGCATCGACGCATGATTGGGAAAGAATATGGAACTAAGCAGTGAGCAGCATGACTTCGGAACAGTGACAGTCACAGTGCCCTGGCTTTGCAAGCTACGGACACCGTGGGCCGGCGAACTGTCACTGACTAAAGTCCATATGCAGCGTTCGCACAGATATTCTTCAAGATAGGTTAGTAATTACGAATTGCTCAGCTATAATCACGTATATATATATTTAGGCGTATGAGTATACGTCATTGATATTTATGTTGTTTTTATTAAATTTATGTCATTGTTTACCTTCAACTTTGGCGCTTATTCAGCCAATGCCATGGTACGACAAAATACCAAGGTATGGATATGGCTATCCTACGAGTATGACTACGCCAGGCATAGACTATGGCCTATACTTAGATGACTACGACATGTCAGTGATGTATTATAATACTGTAACTATGGAATGTTTATGTCACATATAGTATGTAGCAGGTTAATATCCTAAGGCTAAGATTAACTAGGCTTAATTATCCTAATAGTAGCTATAGGTATATAATGTAAATGCATTATAAGTAATCCGTAACAGTTATTCTTAGGCCTTCGTTATACTTATTCATAATGACTATATTTAATACAGTTATAATAATAATTTAATACATTAAGCATTGATGATATTTTAATACATAAAATAGGTATATACATATTATTTTAATTTATTAGTAACATTAATGTAATAAAATAACAAGATATTGCTTGCATTTGAAAGCCTGGGAGGTGATCGTTCATAACATTGCAAGTTTTTCATGTACATTAAAATTCAAATGTGTCACATTTTCAGAACTTGAGGTGTCATCACCATAGGGCATGCGGAAAAGCTCATCACCTCGGGTAAATGAGTGTTGTAATATATATTAATTTACTCTCTCAACAAACCTTTTATAAAATTTACAGATGTATGTCATTTGTGAATCTAAGAGGCCTAGGGCTCTGTATGGTGTGGTGTTTAACACAGGTCTATGTGATGCGTCTAGTGCTGTAGTGTAGTGGGTAGTGTGTAGTTCTGCTTCATACTTCGCTTTCAGCTACAGACGCCAGATAGCTCCTTGGAGCGAAAAGGGAGCCGAGTGCGTAAGTCTCCCCTGCTGGTACATAGCCTCTCCATAGACAAGACTCTAGCACAACTTCCTTGTAGTACACTGCGGATACTGGGCACCTTGCGGCCCCAGGCTAATGTGTTAGGGATCTCGGAGCAGATTGGAGCCCCAGAGGTGTTGTGTGCAGGGCCTACCAACGTGTGGACACGTCACGACCGTCACCATTCCAATCCCCAACTATGGGTAAATAGTCAGCATTGGGCAACAGCAATGCTTGTATCTAGTGTTGGCGGAGGAGTCAACTTATGTTGACCAACGGTGGCATTAGAACGGAGGTTTGAAGGCAACTTCTCTCCACTGCGGGGCAACCAGTTAGACTTCCAGTTGTCGTACACAGTGCTCCACTGGATTAAAGTCTCCCTGGTCCAGAGGGTGTCGATGTTGATGCGCGACAGCCTTGGCACCTAAAACATGAGCGCAAGCGAATATGTAGGGCAAGTCCTATGGCGATGGGGTGAAAGCCACGATGGCAGGATTAAGTAACTGGAAGCTGTTAACAGAAACTCTGCACATAGGCGACTTGGGTATGATGGTCGTGTGTTGTTGAAGAACAACAGCAATACAAGGCAGCAATCCAAGTGACCAGGCAGCCTTATCTAGGGATGCACTGCCTGCCCCAATCCGGGGACGCCCCTAGAAAAGGTGGGGTAAACAAAGCTTGTTCACTTTGACTCCCGATCAGCACACCGCGGCTGGTGGGACTCCAATACCAGCGGTGCGAAACAAATGAAGAAGAAGCTATCATTAGCCACATGGAATGTGAGAACCTTACTGGATATGAAGGATGCAGAAAGACCACAAAGGCAAACAGCGCTAGTTGCCCGGGAACTTGATCGCTATAACATAGACATAGCTGCACTCCAAGAAACTCGTCTCGAAGGACAAGGTTCGTTACAAGAAAACAACTACACTTACGTCTGGATAGGAGAAGAGCCCGGTATAATGAGAGAGGCTGAAGTTGGTTTTGCGATTGCCAATAAGCTTGTTAAACAACTACCTATGGTACCAACTGGTATATCAGAACGTCTCATTACTCTCAGAATATCAATAGGGAAAACCCGCTAGGCAACCATTATCAGTGCTTATGCACCAATTATGACGAATCCGTGTCAAACAAAGGAAGAATTATATGAACTACTGGGTCAAACGCTTCAAAAGATTCCACCTACAGATAAAGTAATCATACTTGGAGATTTCAATGCAAGAATTGGAGATGATTTCACATCTTGGCCAATTGCCCTAGGAAAATTTGGAAGGGACAAGTCAAACTCAAATGGTGAACAACTGCTTTCTATGTGCACACAGTTCAACTTAGCGATCACAAACACCTTTTTCAAAATGCCTGATCACTGGTACTACTCTTGGCAACATCCCCGTTCAAAACGCTATCATTTACTGGACTATGTAAATAACACGAAGGACTTAGCTGACATACGAAGTACACGTATGATGCGTGGTGCTGACTGTTCTACTGATCACTACCTAATCCGATCGTTGTGCAACCTCCATATCAAGCCACCTCGGAGGAAAATCGGACCAACACCGGTGAAACAACTAAATGTCAGTCAACTGGCAGATTCTGAGATGCAGAAAGTATTAATGGCGCATATGGAAACCAACATGATGAACCTTTCATACAATGGCACGATTAATAATCAGTAGGAGACTCTTTATGAGAAAGTGTACGAAACATCTGTTGACACTCTTGGGCACACAACCAGGAAACACCAGGATTGGTTTGATGAAAATGATGCTGAGATTTTATCACTGCTTGAGGAAAGGCGTAGGACACATGATGCATTTTGTCCCAACAGACAAGAAACCGAAAACTGCGCTACACGCAAGCAAAATCTAAACTGTAAAAAAAGCTACGAGCAATTCAAAATGCCTGGTGGGACCAGAAAGCCGATGAGCTACAACAGCTAACTGATGGAAATTCTTCAAAAGGATTCTTTCTCTGCAATCAAGTAGGTCTATGGTCCACAGAAAACTGCTGTTGCGCCAATTAGAGATGCGGAAGGTTCATAAATGTTCACAGATAAACCAGCAATTGTGTCTAGGTGGAGCGACCTACTGAATTGCCCAGCAACTGCTAGAGAAGAAGCACTTGCATCACTGGATCAATACCCAGTCCAGGAAGACATGGCAAACCCACCAACATTAGAGGAAATCTTTGCTGCCATCAAATCTATGAAATCAGGAAAACACCAGGACTAGATGGCATACCTGCTGAAATCTATAAATATGGTGGTACAGCTCTTCATGCTCAATTGCTGAAATTCTACCACATTTGTTGGACAGCTAAAGAACTACCACAACAATTTAAAGATGCCTTGATAATTGAAATATTCCAAAAAAGGTGACCGTAGTGACTGTGGAAACTATCGAGGCATTTCGCTACTCTCAACTGCGAGGAAAAGTCTGGCAAAAATCCTCCTGAAAAGGCTACAGAACATTGCAGGGGTGATCCTCCCAGAAAGTCAATGTGGATTTCGTCGCTCACGCTCTACAATCAACATGATATTCACCTTACGACAACTACAGGAAAAAGCAGTTGAAAAACAGCAAAGCCTTTACATGGTCTTCATTGACCTGTCGAACGCTTTTGACACAGTGGACAGGTCAACCTTGTGGACTTTACTAAGGAAATATGGATGTCCCGAGACTTTTGTCAATATAATTCAAGGATTCCACGATGGTATCGCTGGAGCAGTGTCTATCGGTGGATCAACTACTGATCCTTTTGAAATTAGCCATGGACTAAAGCAAGGATGTGTCTTGGCACCTACCTTGTTCACTCTCTTTCTGGCAGCACTACTGTCTACAGTGTCCGAGCCCCTTAGTACAGGAGTTTTCATCCGCACTAGATCCGATGGAAAATTATTCAAATTGGCTAGACTAAAGGCAAGCACAAAAACTCGAGAACTCTGCATTCGTGAACTACTATTTGCAGATGATGCTGCTATCGTTGCCCATACACTAGAAGACACCAAAGAGATATGCAAGCAGTTTGAACAAGCTGCAACCATGTTTGGACTTACCATCAACACAAAGAAAACTGTGACGCTCTACCAACCACCACCCGGCCAAACCTCAATCGATCCACATGTTGAATTTATGGTACGCCACTAAAAGCAGTTAAGAACTTCACATACCTGGGCAGCACTGTTGCATCTGACAACACCATTGATGTGGAAATTAACAACCGTATTCAAGCTGCCTCTGGAGCCTTTGGAGGACTGTGTAAGCGTGTATGGTCACAACGTGGTATTTCAGTCTCCACAAAGTGCATGGTATACAAGGCAATTGTGCTTCCAACACTACTGTACTCAGCAGAGACATACACTCTCTATCGTCGCCATTTTAGAAAACTTTCCAAAGTGCATCTCCGACATCTACGATAAATCCTGCAGATATCATGGAAAGATCACATTCCAAATGTTGAAGTCTTGAGACGGGCTAATATGTCCAGCATAGAAGCCACTCTAACGGCTTCCCAACTCCGTTAGACTGGACATATCATCCGTATGAATGACAGCAGATTACCAAATGCTGTATTCTATGGAGAATTAACCAAAGGGAAACGTCTTCGTGGTGGACAACGGCTGCGATACAAAGATGTAGTCAAACGACACCTAAAGGCTACACACATCACCGTAGACCACTGGGAGACCCTTGCACAAGATCGACAATAGTGGAGGCACGCCATTCACAAAGGAAAAAGCCACATTGAAGAAAAGATACAACAAAAATACCAACAGATCACAATCTCCGCCACGGCCTTCCTGATGCTTCTGTCCCGTCATCTTCTGTGTCAACTGCGGGAGAGGGTTTAAACCTCAAATTTGACTATTCTCTTACCAACGAGCAAAGCACGTAACGGACGAAACCCTACACTGATGTCATCATCGGACACGATAGACAGCAAAGAACAAGAAGATGTGTCTCCTACAATGTAGGAATTTGTTATGCCTGCAAATGTTTTATAATAGGTCAATGCTAATGTGCCTCAATATTGTTTGAAATATGACCCAGTTTAAGTGATAACAACAAGTTGTGGCATTTTCCGATATCACCACTCCAGATGAGACAGTGGAAGCTGAAGCTATGCGATATCAACAAAATTCTCGACTACACAATTTGGTTCAAAAGCCAGTAGAGGTTTTTGTGCCCTCAAGACGATTTCTGCATCTGCCCATGTGATATTTTATTTGTCTGTATTAATGGGTGGGTGTACTTGTTAAATTGCATATAAGTAAAGACATCATAAAGTAAAAACCTTTTATCAAAACAATTTCATGCAATTGACTAAAAAAGGACAATATAAGTATAAGTACAGGTACAATCACTGCACTAGATATATGTATTTATTTCATCAGATAACAAGCAAAGCAGCAATAACAAAATCAGGAAAAAGTTGAAAACGTGTTAGGTAAATGTAAAAAAAAACAGTTACTTTTATAAATATTCGTATCATCTAGCATCCAGCACATGGTATATCAAATACTAATTAGTTCAAAAACATGAATCCCATTCATTAGGCTTTCAAATTATGCCTTTCACAGAGAATACATTAGCTTTAGCAAACATGTGCTTAGTGATACATGTCATGGGGAAATTGTTCAATATTCTGAAAGAATTGTCGTACGAAAACATATTTCTGGAAATTTACTTTTGCAAAGAGTTAGTCCATAAAACACACACACAATTGTTACAGAAACATGCTGAAAATCGACATCATATACATACTATGTACATATAATAACATTATGTACAGCACTTTGACCACGTTGGATATTGTGCTTTAGAAATAATAAATATATTAAATAAAGTAACTAGATTATACTTTATTTAAAAAATCAGTAGATATAAAATAACTTTTTTTTATTTAATGCTATGTATCTTTACACCTAAAAAGTGGCTATACTATTCAGGGTCCTTGCCATGTGGCTGAGATTTACATGTGCAATTGCTATGTTTACTCAATTTTATGAAGAGTACTGGCTAGAGATAGTGGTGAATACTTTTCTATTGTAAAATTAGTATTTTCGCATTATTAATTTCAGTGTGGCGGAATGTTTCCCACATTAGTAGAATTGTTCAATATAACAGGTCTGAGTAATGTATATATAACATGTGGGCATGCAAATTTTAGAACATATGAATATATCCATTATATTACCATGGTATTGACTTTGGCTAAGTGTGTCGTCACATATAAAATATCATACATGTCAGAGCCATGTTAATTGTCACTTTGTTTCTTGTATAGGCAGATGCGGATGTACAGCAAAATGCCAGGAAGCTGGTATGCAGTATCATCAAAGAGAGTGAACTCATAAAAATGTCATCGATATGCAAGCTGATGTAGTTCACCAAAGAATGTCGAACCTATCTTACAGTGTCGAGAGAGGTTGACCAATGGCTTATGCCATGTTTGACAGACCATGGCATCCACCGTTCCATCACCAACTGCAAAGTTAGTCAGGCGTCACCATATTCGCATGTCAAGCACTGTGCATTCTACATTGGTCTCTAGTCAGTCAGGGTACCTGACCGGCATGGAAGCCAGTGTACACACCACCAGTACTGTGGAGTCTCCGCGTCGAGTAGACGTTCACAAAAGTGAATTAGCCCCCGACTACTCGCTCTTGTTGCTAACTGCGTTAATGCACTTCATAGAAGAACCACTTTGCCTTTGGAATCTTAGTCACGACGCGCAAAAGCACGTGCGATTTGTTATTGTGCCGCAGTAGGTCGATCTCGCATAAAGCACGTGACCCAAAAAGCAAAGGACGTCGGCAGCTGCTGATTGTTTCGCCAGTGTAACGGCGATTCTTTTTGTACGATTAAAAAATGACAAGTACGCATTTAAAAATTAACTGACTGTGCATACTAGTTAAACTATTAACACATTACACATCTGGTCATAAAAGAACCGGTTTGGCGATTAGCAAACGAGTGGAGGGAGCAGCTTTAAGTCATTGTCCGACACAATACAGAATACATACACATCATAATAGAAAATCAACGCAGGAAAGAAGCGAACTGCTTAGGATTCCCTTTTGAATAAAACCAAAGCATATATGTCACGGTATACCTTGGTGCAATTATCAATTATTCTTGATGCGAGCATACCAAAGCTTATCAAATAAATGTAATAAAAACATGATAATAAGTTTTCTCACATAGCTTATAATGTTATTCTCAAATACTACTAGTATTGTGTATATTTCAGTAATATATATATATATATATATATATATTAGTATTTGAGAATAACATTGTTAGTTAAATTATAACACTTATTATAATGTTTAAATATATATGTATACACCGCCATGGAATAATATTTAAATATGATTTTTGCTACTCACCTTACAGCATCATTATTACAAGTCGAAATGTAATCTAGTGAAATACATACAGTGGAGAGTTAACGAATTCCCATATAACGTATTGATTCAATTCACGAAGTCGCGCAACGATTGTAAGCGACAACACTGACACGTCATATACGGTGATTAGATTTCCCCAAACCTTACAACAACTACATTCCAAACTACAACATTGTCAACATGTGGACACTAATAATCGAACGTAGTGGCAGAAAGGGACTAAGCAGAAGAGAAATACTTATGTATGGCTCAGCCCCTGTCTGTATAAATACGTATTTTACGAATACAAAATATTATAAAGTAGTTCAATTTCACGCAAAAATATGAAGTAATAATGTCTTGGTAGAAACTTTATTTCAAATCTAGTACATGTGGATGACCAGGTGACCTACGTGAGGAACGTGAGGAACACGACCCAAGTGACCTACATGCCGAATGTGATCATAACATTTGACCTTAACGTTGACCTTTGACTTTGATGACATATCTTCCAGGGGCGCCCCTTGAACTTTGGACTATGTTTAGACCTAGTTTAAAAATAAGACATGAATTTGGGGGGCATTAGTTCACCTATGCGTCAGAGGACATCACTTGTTCATCACCTATCCACCAGGGGCGCTGCATGATCCCTGACCCCCATGATCTACTCTTAAAAATGAGACACAGGAATTTAGACCGTACGACCTATCTGCAAGGGGCGCCACTTGTTCATCATCTATCCGCCGGAGGCGCTGCATGATCTTTGACCTTGCCATACTTCTTGACCTTCCTTCCTCCGCGCCGCGCCATCCATATAACCACAGCACCTTGTACACTACTAACGCACGATTTAATTAACCCGGTAACTAGGTGTAGCGCTTAAATATTTCCGGCGTTGTAAACGTTCCGATTGGCGAATCTGCGCATGCGCGATAAATGTAAAATCATCAATGTGCAGCGAAAGGACAAAGCATTTATGGTATAAATACTACGGGCTGTTCGTTAGGATGTATATAACCTCTCAGCAAAGTTATTTGTCGCAAATTACACGAGGCAAACAAGGTTTGAGTCATGTTTTGATAGCAAGCGTAAATCATGTTATGATGTCCTCAACCTAGCCCCTAATGAGTGTTACGCAATATTCCACTCTAGAGGTATCGGTTGCGGCCTGGGTTACACTACTCGCATGTCAGGTAGTTACATCTAGCGACCTACTGCAGGATCGGCCACCATTGCAACTCACCACAACACACAAGCAGTGTAGTGTCTCTTCAAGATTCAATAACTGCAGAAGTCCAAGTTCGGCTTGGTAGCAAACACGTTTTTATTCCTCCAAACACACAGTACAAACATCTTCCATCTCTTCTCTTCTCCTCTCTCTCGTCTCTTCCTTCCCTAGGCTTATATCCTATCTGCCAAGAGGCAGTCACCAACTAGACATGCATTTCCTTATTTAGTTAGGCTATCTGCGCAACTCTCTGGCTAAGCTTCGGACAAGGCTCGGACTCCCCTCTCGGTAGGTCCGAGAGATAATAATAGTCTGGCTGTGCTTCTTCGTATAGTGCGGCTAAGGCCAGCTAGAATAGCACTACTGACCCTCGCAGCGGTGCCGTGCCGCCTACGGCCAACAAGTATAGCAACCCATTAGCGTCACTAATAACCTGCAGCCACTAGTCCAGCTATCTACGACTTATTGTGTCTTGCCTCCTATAGTGCTTTCATATCTCTGCTTCAAAATATATCCTTGCGATTCTTACATCTCCCCCCCTAACAAAAGTGAATCCTCTGGATTCACGTCAGGAGAAGAAACCAAGAAGCGGAAGGAATAGAATATAGAGAAGCGACTACCTGCACATAGGAATGGCCAAGCACAAAAAGACTAATAATACACAAGCCATACAACACAAACTAATATATGTAAGCATGCCAACCAACATTGAGAGTATATAATGATATTAATTTAACCGGCCGGTTTAAATTAAATATCGAGAACACCAAATAAACTGTAAGCAAAAGACATACTCTCAATATACATGCAAGTAAAACCGACAATCCAAATGATAATCATGAAAATCGTAATCAAGCGTAACCAATTACTTATACAAACACCACACATAATATAGCAAGAGCGTAGGGACCCGATCAGCACAGCCTAGCAGAGAGACTGTGACAGTCAAGACAATCGGCGTCCTACAACAATAATACTAAGTAGTAAAACAAAACATCGATATACACAGCAATTAACACACAAACTACAAACAATCGATGTAATATCCAATTATGCGCAAAGGGCCCTTAGACTATTGAATTAGCCAGGCCTGGCGTTCTAATGGACATGACGTCCGTTAGATTGAGTAGCCGCGCTACCCAGAGCGAAAAAACTAGAGGAAGGTTCCCCTGGCAAAAGAACAGTATCCCCCGCTCGGAGCGTCTGTGGAGCGGAGCCGACAGGAAGAGTGTGATCGGTGGCAGGCGTGGTATCTGCAGACAAGGGCGTGTCCTGAGGAGTCGGACTAATACCGGTTAGACAAAATTTTGGACGTCCTAGATAGAAATAGACGCCGACACCCGCAACGGTAAACAACATGAGTAACAAGGCAAAATTCAGAAAAGGTAAGTTGTCGACATAACCATCCCAATTTATATCCGAAAAGTTGTCGTCGTCCTGCATTTCGAAAAAGGTGTGTAATTTAACATCTGGCAGGACAGGCAACGATTTCCACGCTGCAGCAGGAAAAAGCTTGGTAATGGCTGTGTGACTAACTGTTGTAGACAAATTAAAAGGATGAACAGTGATAATTGGCAACTTCCAGGCCAAAGTGGAAGTCGCCTTGTACAAATGTTGCAATGTCCAAGACTGTCCGCTAATGCGACACCTTGGCTTAACAGTTAACACGGATAAACCTGGCTGCAGAATACCTGTAATACTCGCCTGCCCCGCACAGTAACATTTAAATGGTTCACCCGGAGAGAGAATAGCAAATGTACCTTCCTGTAATTCCTGTATATCGTGACTTGGCGTCGCATTACCCCTAACTGTAACGAAACATTGTTTGCGATGAGAGTCATCATTAGTTAGAACACCCCTAGGACAACGTAGTCCATTGTTGTTATATATGGGGCCCGACATACAGATAGCGGGGTCGCGTCCAACACAGTTCCTAGGGAGAAACATACTACCTACACGTGTATTATATGCCACGGTAGGGGGCAATCTTAATTGCATCGTAAACTCTGCGTGGCCATGTCCAAAAATAATACCTTAAATATTCGACATTATCGGTTAAAGGTAAGTTTGCTGTAAACACTAGACTCGCATGGTCTTTCCACATTGGTGTAATTATGACATGTTCATAAAACCATTCCAAATGTGGGCTTGAAAATCCCAATGAATTACCTTCGCGTACAATCTTTGCTAATCCTGGCGCGCTCGCCACTATGATGTCCTCAACCTAGCCCCTAATGAGTGTTACGCAATATTCCACTCTAGAGGTATCGGTTGCGGCCTGGGTTACACTACTCGCATGTCAGGTAGTTACATCTAGCGACCTACTGCAGGATCGGCCACCATTGCAACTCACCACAACACACAAGCAGTGTAGTGTCTCTTCAAGATTCAATAACTGCAGAAGTCCAAGTTCGGCTTGGTAGCAAACACGTTTTTATTCCTCCAAACACACAGTACAAACATCTTCCATCTCTTCTCTTCTCCTCTCTCTCGTCTCTTCCTTCCCTAGGCTTATATCCTATCTGCCAAGAGGCAGTCACCAACTAGACATGCATTTCCTTATTTAGTTAGGCTATCTGCGCAACTCTCTGGCTAAGCTTCGGACAAGGCTCGGACTCCCCTCTCGGTAGGTCCGAGAGATAATAATAGTCTGGCTGTGCTTCTTCGTATAGTGCGGCTAAGGCCAGCTAGAATAGCACTACTGACCCTCGCAGCGGTGCCGTGCCGCCTACGGCCAACAAGAATAGCAACCCATTAGCGTCACTAATAACCTGCAGCCACTAGTCCAGCTATCTACGACTTATTGTGTCTTGCCTCCTATAGTGCTTTCATATCTCTGCTTCAAAATATATCCTTGCGATTCTTACAATGTGACTGTTGTGCGCCATAATCCGTGACAGTGATTTCAACAAACGTAATATGTTAGTTATTGTATTGAACGACATTTTAAGCAACCCTTCACAGTAATCATCACAGGAGAGTTAACGAACAGCCCGTAGCATTTATACCAAAAATGCTTTGTCGTTTCGCTGCACATTGGTGATTTTACATATATCGTGCATGCGCAGAAACGTCAATCGGAAAGTTTATAACGACCGGAAAAACGTAAGCGCGACATAGCCATAGGTTCCAACATACGAATTCTCAAAATACGCCCCCCTCACTTCCACCACAAATGTAACAGATGCTGTACGCCATCTGTCGGACGGGGTCACGCAGTCTAAGTGGTTTTTTACATCCCAAGAATCGTAAGGGGGGTACACATTTATAAGCACACTCTCGTGCATCATTATTAAAACATAAATCAGTTAGATTATTTTCTATCCCGTTGTGTCGATTCCCGCAATTTCTTAAGATCGATCTGTTAAAATGACAGAATATACCAAGAGTCACTGGAGCTAATTTTACGCTGTATATCAACACTAGCGTGTCAATCCAACTCAGTTGAGTTGCTAATAAAACTTGTGTTATTAATATTTGTAGGTACAGACATCTTGCAGCATTGCGCAAGTCTCGGCGTGTACATTTCACGGTCGTCTTGATTATGTATGATAGAAGAGACGCCGGGACATTTTCAATTAATTTCTGCCCGCGGCCCTGGTCCCAGTGGGGCGATTTGATCACTGATAACGGGTAACACAGTGTTCTGTAAAACAGAAGTTATTTATTACGCTCCATTCTCTGGGAATAAGTAGTGTTCCAATGAATGATTAGCACGGTCCACAAATGGTTATTCCAATAAGAATTTTTTTTTCATTCTACATTTAATATGACATTTTAAATGATGTCTTTTAAAAGTGAACATTACCTAAATAAGTATCACATTGGCGTCACTTTCATCTGCTGCAGCTGACGAAACAAAAACCCTTGCAAAACGCTACTAGTAAGTGGGGTGCAAGTTTAGCCCTAGAATGGGTGAAAGGTATGAACCCCCTCCCCCGAAGTGATGGTAACTGTGTATTTTCTTGTGCTCCATCGACATTCTTTGTGCTTCGGGATATATTGTGCTTCATTGGACTGATTGACCTCTATGCCCTATGGCGCCCTAGGTAATATTACATTTTGGTTGCGTTGGTGAATTTGAGATACAATACGACGTTTGTGGAGAGACTGAGGACCAAATGGACTCAAATAACAGGCGTTTTTGAAAAGCTTCAAAGTGTTCTAAGCGCTTCAATGTGAGTTTTTGATCGCTTTGGGATGAACTTTTTTGGAGAGTTTCAGGGAGCCTCACTTGATGTGCTTAAAGGGGTCTGAATGAGTGAAACTGGGAATACTTTTTGAGATCGACATTGTGGGTTTTTGGGCAGTCTGGAGGGTTCAAATGAAGGATTTGGAATGCTTCAATGTGGATTCTGGGGGTACTCGGGTGATGTAACTGGAGACTTTTGGTGAACCCGAGCCCCCCTCCCGAACAGTGATCACGTTCTAACGCCAATGTCTAATCAGTAATAAGACATGGACTGGCTATTGACGTCTTCGTAGCAAATCATAAACACTAGCGACGTGCAATTGATTCGTTAAGACTGCGCCCCGTCATTTAATGATTCAGGGAAGAAGAAAAACGAAAGACAAACGATCCTTTTGCTTCACTATTTGCCAGACGCCATTCGTCTCACAATGAAGTCGCTGTCAAACAAAATGGCCGTCTCGACTGCTACACATTTCTCTCTTCACGATCGGATCGATCTACATTTCTCAGAAAATGAGTCTCAGATCTCAACTTTTGTCCCAAATGAATAGATGGTAGATTGAGGTGGAATCATGTTGAATGAAATTATAGTACACCCTTGGCGTCTCCACATTGCATTATTTATAACATTTGTTTTTCCCTGAACCGTTAAATCAGAGGTTGATAGAAAGCATGTTTGGCCCAGAGGAAGAGCTTCGGACTCTCGACTAAGAGGTCCCGGGTTCGAATCCTGTACTGCGGTGCTAATACCTTGGGCAAGTTTCTTCACTCTACATTGCTCCAGTTCACTCAGCTGTATAAATGAGTACTTGGCTACAGACAGTGGTGGATATGTGTACGAGCAGCTTGGCGCATTAATTGTAGTATATGGCTGGATGCTTCCCAGAGAAGTTGAGATGGTGTCTGATTGAACAGGTCTGTCAGGGAAGTAAAATGCAAAACGCTTTGAGCAATCCTGAGGATTGGATACTGCGCTATAATTTTATAAGAAGTTACTTTTAATATCAATTCGTTTTATAAAACGAAATAATTTTTCTTCGTGCGGTAATTGATGATTCCGTTTCAAATAATTATTATCGTTTCGACTGCGTAATTAGTGTTTGGTTTAGTAAATATGTTAGACATAAATCTGCAGTTTTTGTAGTATTGAAAAAAACCCGAATTATTATGTATCTTTTAAAGCTACTTTTTGCAGTCGTACTTGCGACAAAGAAAGCGTACACAATATTAATACGATTATACTACGCTACGCTACGCTACGCTACGCTACGCTACGCTATACTATACTATACTGTACTGTACTGTACTATACTATACTATACGATAATATCGTAACCAGAGGTACCCTATTTAAACGGTGAATCAGAAATAAGCAAAATGTTGGCCGTTTGTCAGTTTAAACAATGTTTTCCAAAACCGTAAGGTATTTGGCGTCGTCGAGAACGAAGTACTACACAAAATTACAACACAACAGCAAAGACAACAGTTATCACCAATAAGATGAAGAATGGTAAACAAACCCAAGCATAAATAGTAAAACGGATTATCCACGTTTATTCTTATACAAACGTCTGCGTACAAAAAGACATGCACAATTGCTAACTTGTAAACTATGAGCACACGGCATTGTCGTCACTGGCATCAACAGTGTTGCATGTATGGTCACGTGACGCGGCGGTTGGTCACATTTGACTATTATTATACAATCTTATTTAATATTTTGTTGTCTCCTAAATCAGACATCAGAAAAATACAACTATTATTTTATATAATGTATATACGCATTGCAGAGTACTATGATTGCAGTCTGGCAATTAAACGAATCACACACACACGTACGCACAGACACGTACGTACGCGCACACCGCACATGTACGCGCGCGCGCGCACGCACACACACGCACACATAGAATGCATACAATAATGTGACTGTGATGATTCAATATCACAACAACACTGTTTGTCGTTGCCTACATGGCTTACATATTCGACATCAAAATTGTAATATGTATCTAACGTATCTGAATTGGGATAATGATTTTTACATAACCTAAATAAACCGTGTCACCGCCATATACGTAAAGTACAACTAACTACACCAGAACAGCAGTAGGCGGACCGTTCACGGACTACAATCAAACGGCGCAAAATGCCCATGTAAACAAGCCTAATACACTGTTAAGATGTATAATTAAATATAACAAAATTCGTATGTAGTCTATAAATTATAACGAAATATACAACATTTTCTTAACATTCAAACATCGACTTCATGTAAATTGTAAGATATTTCTCTCCCATATCTAGAAAAATCATAACAATACAATATGCCCATCGCGGGATGATATTCGACATGCCCGTCGCGTGAGAACATTTGACATGTCCGTCGCGGGATGATATTCGACATGGCCTTCGCGTGAGGACATCTGACATGTCTGTCGCGGGATGATATTTAATTGTGGAACGTTGCATCAGCAGAACCCGAGGTAGATCACGGAAACACGGCATAGATAGTCTGTTGGTCGTTAATGCCCTGAATTGTCCTGTTCCTACATACATAAAGTGTTCGTAACCCAGGGGGTCCAACACACTACCTCGGGGGGTAGTTAAGGACACAGGAAAATAGTCGGCTATTTAGGGTTTATATAATAAGAACTGAGAAATTCGATTCTATTATATTTACATGTTTAAACAAATACACCGTGATAACTTATTTGGGAACGATTGGTGGAAGTCAAGATGCTTCAATTTCAAATACTTTAACGCCAAATAAAAACAACTGTTTTTACAGTTTGCTCCAGCCTGCTTTGTAGTAAACTAGCCCCTGGGTTTTGGACCCAGAACAGGCTGTTTTAATATCCGTTCATTCGTTAGTAGCCTTCTTCATAATCATCCACCCAGTACACTATTTGTAACTATACACGACCCTTGGCATTTGTAACTACGGCCACCTTGTAACTACGACCACTTCATCACAAGCACGTGAAGAATTTTATATCGTACAGTTTGATCACACTTTGACCAAGATTAATATGTAAGCAACCTTCAGCAACTCTGTGTGTGTGTGTGTGTGTGTGTGTGTGTGTGTGTGTGTGGGGTTTTGTGTGGGGGGGGTGTTTGTGTGTGGGGGGTGTGTGAAGTGTGTGTGAGAGAGAGAGAGAGAGAGGGGGGACAGACAGAGATAGAGACAGAGAGATAGAAAAGATAGAGACAGAAAGATAGAGACAGAGACAGAGACAGAGACAGAGACAGAGACAGAGACAGAGACAGAGACAGAGACAGAGACAGAGACAGAGACAGAGACAGAGACAGAGACAGGGGAGACTGCATGAAACATTTCAGTGTCGTGTAATATGCCTCTTTGCCTTAATTTGTGGTGGATTTTCTTCGGGCTTAAACGCGTTCTGTGGTTGTTTCGTTTCTACCTGTTGCCTCCAACTTAATACAACTTTTATATATTCAGGACCTTCCGCTGAAAACTCGTCTATCGCCTATACGCTGTACCACCAAACATGAAACATGCATTGGTGTCCTTATACTGACGATTGACATTGTATAGCACCATGATTACACGCACTGCCACGGACACATAGTTTACCCACACAAGCTGTGATATGTGAACTGAACAACTGCGCTGTGACATTTGTGTTGTGTCATATGTACCTTGACACACAAACGGACATTTGTGGTATCACATACACTGCGTCGTTGTACACGTGTGACAGTTTACTGTGATACACACAACTGTATAATCAAGCTGTCCTGGCAGTTGTATTGTGACACAAACAATCTGACACATGTCATTTGTGTATTTGGACACATGACACACATATTGTGACACATATAAATATCTGGTATGACAATTGCGCTGTGCCGCAATAACCGCGATACACACATCCATTATGACGTAAATGCCGACGTACCGTCATACAAATGAGACCTGTTATACACACAATAAAGCCATTGTGACATTTGCACTATGACACAAATACTCCTGCAACACGTGATACGTTCCTTGTGACATTAGTAGTGCCACAACTAAGCTTGCACTGCCTTTATGACTATACAATTCACATGTAATGAAGATAACTGGACTTCTGACGTCACAATCCACAGCAACGCCTCCTTGTGATCAACAGCTGATTCACAAAACACGTTTTCGTGAAAATACTGTTCTAAACATTGTACACACATATTAAATATCAAAATCGTATTACACGATGTACCCTATTTAATGTTGGGTATATTTGCGCATGCATTTTCAAGGCACTGAGTCGCGCAAGGCTTCAACAATTAGATATATTATTTATGCAAGTTTATAAAACGCTGCTTTTGAACCAAAACGGTCATTACCACACACATAGCGCTAGACTAAACAAACAGTCCGATATATATCTACGAGACTTATTATGTCAAATTTATTTTGTGATGTAAATTAGGTATTAATGTTGTTTAAAAAAACTTTAAAATCACAAATACATGCATTACAATTAAAACAATCAGTTAACAACTGCATTGCACAATAAATTATAAACTTGGAATGTACGCACGCACGCACGCACGCACGCACGCACGCACACACGCACGCACGCAATCGCACGCATGAAGTGACACGTACATAAAGGTGCAGCCAAGTTACCCTCGATAGCAGACATCAACAGTACTGAAATAGGGGGAGCACATTGTCAGTGTACCACCTTGAAACAAATTCCCGAAAGATAGAGAGGAGAGGAGAGGAGAGGAGAGGAGAGGAGAGGAGAGGAGAGGAGAGGAGAGGAGAGGAGAGGAGAGAGGAGAGGAGGAGAGAGAGAGAGGAGAGGAGAGAGGAGAGAGAGAGAGAGAGAGAGAGGAGAGAGGAGAGAGAGAGAGGAGAGGGGAGAGGGGAGAGGAGAGAGGGAGAGGAGAGAGAGGAGAGAGGAGAGAGGAGAGAGGAGAGAGGAGAGAGGAGAGAGGAGAGAGGAGAGAGAGAGGAGAGAGAGGAGAGAGAGGGAGAGAGATCGTTAATCTGCTTCTCTGGAGACATACGAGTGTTCACAAGCGACATATGGTGGAATGTTTCCGGCGTTCACAACGACGGACCACAGCAGATCAAAAACGTCGAGACCCTTTTGCCCTCGGGGGATACCTCGAGACCTTCTCAGCCGTCTCCCTCCCCCTCAGCCTCGGGGGAAGCCTCGAGGATGTCCGGGGAGCAGAACACGAAGCCCTCGGTCGGCACGATGCTGTAGACGGGCACTGAGTCGGGGTTGTACGGGTCGATCATGTACTTCATGACGGTCTGTAGGTTCTGCGTGTTGAAGTCCGTCGCCACAAGCACGGCGCCAAACACGTCGGTCACGTGATCGCCGTGACAGGCGGCGTTGAAGGCGAGGATGCTGCCGTTGAGGTTACACAGGGCGACGGAAGTGTTGCCGACAGTGACGAGCACGCCCTTCGTGTAGGGGCCGTACAGCTGCACGTTGACGGCGTCGACGACGTTGTCGATCGTGTCGCCGGTGTTGAAGCTCGACACCAGGTGGCGCACGTCGCTCGGGAAGAGCGCGAGGGGCTCGATGGGCACTCCGTTGACCCCGGCCGCCGCCACGCTGCCGTCCATGATACACGTCTCCACCATGAGGCACCACTGTCGCAGCACGGCTTCGTCGTCAAGGTCGGCCGAGTACGCATGCGTGACGACCTTTCCGAGGAAGGCGGCGGCGGCGAGCTTGTTGGCGAGCGCGACGACGAACGGCTCCCGCGACTGAGTCTGCTGCTCCGCGGAGACGAGCCACGGGAACTTCCGGATGCGCAGCGCCCTCTGCTGGACGACGCGCGGCAGCGCCACCTCGAGGACGCCGACGGGGCGGACGTCGTACGTCGTCAGCTCCTCTTCTGCGTCGTCGGCGCAGCGCGTGCGGTCGACGCGCACGTGACGGTCGAGTATTTCAGGTATGACGCGCGCCCACCGTCTGCGCACGCGCGGCCGTCGCGCGCGCGCCACGTAGCGGTCAACGACCTTGGGCAGGAGACTCGCCGCTACCGCCGCAGCCGCGATGAGCAACCCGGAGCCGGCGAAGGAGCCGAGAGCCGAGAGCGAGAGGAATACGAAGAGCAGGAAGAGGACGGTGATGGCGAGCCGGACGCCGATGCGACGCAGCGATTCGCTCCAGCCGCAGCGAAGGTCGCGGCAGACGTTGTAGTAGAGCTCCTTCGACACGTACTCGGCGTTGTCGCCGTCAATGAACTTGACGGCGCCCAGGTTGTGCGTCTTGAGGATCTTCACGGCCCGGTCTCCGCCGCCGAACGCCGCCTCGCCGCAGTCGCTGATCGCCGAGATCCGCGGCGAGTTCTCGTCGATCAGTCGCAAGATGGCGCTGTGGTCGCTGTTAATGGCGGCCAGTGCGTCGTTGACGTAGTAGACGACGGCGGCGGCGAAGGCGAGCCACGGGAGGAACGTGGAGGCGTGTAGAACGGAACCGAGGAGAGTGAAGAAGGCGACGTTGAGGAGGAATTCGGACATGGCGAACACGGCCGAGCAGTAGCCGAGCAGGACGAGCACGAAGCCGGTCCAGATGGTCGCCGTGGCGGCGTACTTGCACACGACGGCCGCCGACGGCCGGCCCCACTCCAGTCGGTCTTCAGCCTCGTCGTGGTCCGTGTCTTCGTCGTCGTCGCCGTCGCGAAGTCGGAAGAGGCGAGCGTCGAAGGCGAGGAGAGCGGCGCAGATGCTGATGACGGGGACTTGGACGAGGAGGCGAGCGACGAAGCGGATCAGTCGACGCACGCCCCACGGCACCCACCGGATGTGGAAAAAGTGACGTTTCGTCCGGAACTCGCCGTACGCGAGCTTCTGCAGCACGGAGCGGTAGCCGCGCGTCATCCGGTCATAGAGCATGCCGGGACGGTCGTGCGGCTTGCGCGCCGCCTCCTGGTGGCGCAACAGGCAGCCCTCTAGCGGATTGTTCGGCCATGACAGTAAGAGGACCGTGTAGAGAAAGGAGACGAGGGAGAAGAGCATCCAGATGGACGTGAGGGGGTCGAGGATTGGGAGGAGGGAGGCGCCCACTAGGTTCACGTTCAGCTGCAGCGGCGGGGTGTCCGCCAGATGGCGCGCCTGCTCGATGACGTCGGCGTAGCGCTGTAGCCTCGGCGCGTACAGCGCCGCAGCCGCGTAAAGCACGCTGGGATAGATGATGACGACACTGATGAAACGCCAGTAGACGAGCCAGCAGCGGCCACAGTAGGCGCCGCGACGACACGCCGCCGGTTGGTGGCGCCACTCTCGCCACCAGTGTATGCAGCAGCGCCCCTCGCCGTAGCAGTGGAAGACGAGGCGGAAGAGGAAGCGCGGGAGAGAGAAAGGCTTCGGGTCGGCGAGGTTGACGAGTTGGCGCGACGAGATGCGGATGACGTAGTTCCGCTGTCCCGTGATGCCTTGCTTCAGTGACGCGCGGAAGAACTTCGTGAACGTATCATACTTCATGGCGAGCTTGATGCGCATCACGACGACGGGACTGAAGAGGGTGAAGACGACGGCAATGACGTCAATGACGGCGAGCACGCTGGCCACGTGACGTCCGTACGTCGTGTACACGCGACAGTCGTCACGTCCGCCGTGGAACGACGCCGTGTCGCAGCAGCGGTACACGAACTGCGCGCGCGACGCCGACGTCGCCGCGATCACGCGGTGACACACCAAGTCTCGCCGGTGGCGGCGCTGCTCGCGATACGTGACGTTGCGCACGAGCAGGACGCGCGCGGCGCGCAGACGACACTCGGGCGACAGGGCGAGGAGACACCGCGGCGGGACGGACTCGGCGACGACGTGGACGCGCGCCCGGGTGCTGTCGAGTGTGTACAGCGACAACACGTCGGCGTCGAGCGGAAGACTGAGCAACTTCCGGCCGACGTTCTCCGAGGCCCACACCCACTCGCTGGCCGCCACGCTGCGGCCCATGTACGGTCGCTCCTCCAGTAGCGTGTCGTTGTCCACCGACACCTTCATGTGCACCACGCGCGTGTCAGACTCGTCCACCAGGTCCCGGAAGGCGGACTGCGCGTGCGCGAGTCGACGCGCCACCAGGCGACAGTTCTGTGGACACTCGAGGGCGTGGCGTCGTTGTCGCGCGTCGTCGTCGCCATGGTGATGGCGACTGCGCCAATCCCTGTGACCGCGTCCGGTGATCAGCGAGCCGACGGTGACCAATAGAGTGGACACAACGGCGATGACAGTGGCCAGTCGCATCGTACGGCCATCGGTGGAGTGTCTCGGACGGCGGTCCTATGTGGCCGTGGCGCGCTTGACCGGCTTCTGACTTCGTCGGGGCGCCTCCATCTGAAACACACGGCAGGTGGCGCTAGAGATTGCACGATGAAATATCATTGAACATAATTATACAGAAATAAAACTGTACAATTTTTGACTTTTTGCGTCGAAACTACTTAAATATACTTTTATTTTAATTTTACCGACACTAAGTTATATAAACGAGTTAGCATCTTGAATTGGATACTACTTAGATTCGAATTTTGGCCATCTGCGTCTGAAATTGATCAGCCAAACAAAAAACAATCTTAGAAGAATCTTTAATGGAGCTAATGGCCTATCATATGGCAGAAGGCTCAGAAGCGTATTTCTAGGGAAACAAGTTGCATAAATAAATAACTAGCGTGATCCTTTTCACCGTTCTTGTAGTAAATTTAGTTCTCGTTCGTTCTCTGGGTTTTAGATTGCTCAGACAAAAAGTCGTTCAAAGGAAATATTAGTCAAATGGGTGTGTAAGTTCCACTCCTTTTGGAAATTGAAACCGTTTGGCAATGACAAATCATTTCCGACTCGAAAGAAATGTATTCTAATATATCTACGTATACATTTCATATGGACGGCGGTAAGTGGGGGGGGGGGGTCTTGACCATCCTCAATATTTTGGTTATTGGTTACACTGAGTTAGGGAAGAGTACAACCAAAACGTTGTCATTAAGGAGTGTTTTATCGAGTCGTTAAGGTCATTTTTTCAATGATCAATGATGATTATATATGAGGAGAAATATCTGCTGTAGAACATTAAGAAATTGCAGTTATTCGTGATGTGCGACCGGACGGCGACACTGCGTGCCTGTCCCCCATCACTCTCCCCCTACAAGGCCGGCTGATGCAGATAGAGACGCCAAGATGTCTGGACGTTGCAGCATCGATTGCATCGAGGCCCCGCCTGGCTGATGGCCACCGGGAGTCGTAAACAGAGATGTCCGGAGAACGTACGACCACTGCAGGGGGGGTCACACGGGAAGACAGCCACGGCCGTCACAGGGCCTGTTTCCCTGGATGACGACTAACGTGCGTGGTTTGTCGCGGTAAACAACGTGTCTCGGCGGACGAGATGTACAGCCGGAATCAGTGGCGTGCCTCGTGTTTGTCTTTCAATTAGCCTACGTTGATCTGCTATAGTATGTATGCGCAGTAGGCCTACTGTCATGTGTGTGTGTGTGTGTGTGTGTGTGTGTGTGTGTGTGTGTGTGTGGTGTGTGTGTGTGTGTGTGTGTGTGTGTGTGTGTGTGTGTGTGTGTGTGTGTGTGTGTGTGTGTGTGTGTGTGTGTGTGTGTGTGTGTGTGTGTGTGTGTGTGTGTGTGTGTGTGTGTGTGTGTGTGTGTGTGTGTGTGTGTGTGTGTGTGTGTGTGTGTGTGTGTGTGTGTGTGTGGGGGGCGCGCGCGCGCGTGCATGCGGGCGCGCCGCATAAATGTATGTATACGTCCGCGGCACGCATAAGTACGTAGGCACACGCATGCATGCACGCACGCACGCACACACACACACGCACGGGATGACGCACACACAAAACACACGCATGCACGCACACTTCGCGCGCACACAGACAGACACAGACACAGACACAGACACAGACACAGACACAGACACAGACACACACACACACACACACACACACACACACACACACACACACACACACACACACACACACACACACACACACACACACACACACACACACACACACACACACACACACACACACACACACACATGCATAGATCTAATATAAATGCTCGTTTACCGTAAGTGATATCGATCGATATGCGTCCTCATTTCACACAGAGGCAATTTTCATGTGTAATTCATATGTCCAGGATTCGTGTAAACTCAACTCGTACGCGTAGGGATCACCGTTTGTCATAAATGTACATAATCTACATGTATCCTTTACGTACGTGTGCGTGAACACATGTTTCCTATTCATCAATTTAAACAGCCCAGACGGATCAACATCTCGTGCTGTAGAAATTAAGGTCGCTTAACATGGAGACAACCTGTCTGCGTATTAACAGCGCACGCAACACTGCGTGTTGGCCACTGATGCGTAAAACACTTGATCTCTGGCCTAGTCGACTGTCACAAATTGAACGACAGTGGCTAAATACGCTAAACGGTCCCAGCACACTGCACGAGCAATTGGAGTCAGATCACATTTGCGTTTTCCATAGGCGACCATTATAACGTTTCTTTCATTTCCTACTAATCTTCATGAGATCTGTTAGTGACAATTTCACAGCATATTTACCCTCTATAAACAGAAGTTCGGTCTGTGAAAAAGTCGTGAAATTATCACACCTCAGGCTCCCACAAACTTCTTTCCAACCTTACACCCCTCCATTTCTGCTTGAACTACCCACGGATTGCCCCTGGTTACATCGCCAAGCAAAATGACAACTGTATTAATACGCAGAAATGCACCCATTGACAGCTGTCATAATTTGACAGCTCTGATGCCACGCTGCACGAAAACATCATTTCTAATCACTCCACACTACATATTATGTGCTCACAGAAATTCAGACAACCCGCATAATGCTGTTTCTATACGGTACTCTTTGGTCGCTCGGGTAATGGCGGACGATCATTTAATTGTGGTCTTACATCAACTATGCCGGTCGACGTCTCGCAGACTCGGAGCCATGATAGTCACGTGTCAATGGCGGAGACGTATAGAGCCTATCGAAGCTGCATGTTTGGCTAACTAATACAGGGGTGCAATTTCACTCTATGGAAAATCATGCGTGTTAGTACAATCGCACGTGGCGTGATTAGTCGCACAGTGATTTAATGCAAGCAACAGATCCTACTAGGCCATGTAACTGGCGGAAAGTACTGTATGTCCCAGGCCAGAAATAGGCGTCCCTAGTAGGACTCTGTCATAAGTAGGCGTTACTTATAAAGTGGATTGCGCAAAAATAAAATTTGTTTTCAGTTATTATATCTAATACATAGTAAAGCATAAATGTAATAACTTGTGTAAGTATTTGCAAGGAAAGTAATGAGACTTAGAGCCTGGGTATTAAATGCCTAGCGTAGTGGGCCTACTGGCACGGCAACTTCAAACCGTTCGACGCGGCTGCGCTCGCATGCACACTAAGCTACTTCCGGCAAACGGCTGGTTACACTGGGTTTCAACTCCTCTTGTTGTCTTGCAAAATTTGGGCAAAAAAGACGACAAATACGCATCTTAAAATTAAAGTGATGGTGCGTGGTAGTTAAACTATTAAAACATTACACTTCTGGACATAAAATAACCGGACTGGCGATAGGCAAATGAATGGATTGGGCAGCTGTGTATCCAAATTGTTTTTGCCGTTATGATGAAACACAAAACGGCGCAGGTCCCATGTATATGGCGTCGAAAAAGGACGCTTTTGGTCTTCACCTAGTCTGACTATTGCACCAACGACATCGTCCCTCGACGCCCAGAGAACGTCATCATCGCTCGAGGGATGATAAATCTGGTCGCTGCCTTCTTCCCGTCTACGTTATCCCGCCGTCCTCCCTGCGCCCTATCTCCCCCAGCGTCCCATCCGTCACACGGGCTGAGCCTCCCTGCAAGGAACCGTTCCCTGCGCTAACGGATCTGCCAATATCGTCATCAATAATTGGCTTAATACGTGTTCGGTGGCAGCCTCGCAATCAACAGGTCGACGGTTTGAATCCCACACCACGTGACCTCTAGCCACACCCAGTCGTTTAAAGGTTCGTTAAATTCGGTTTTTCGCTCATCCCTTTCAAATTAATTTGACAAAAACGCAAACCTACATTATAGCATCGCGTTTGCACAACGACGTTGATGTATGTCGTTTGGTAATGTTAATTGGACTAATAGCTTATCTAATTCTTGCCCCGGAATCAATTCTAACCGTAGTGATTTTCAATACTGGAATCATCACGAGAAAGCATAATACAGTCATTATGTGTTTGAGGTTCCTGCTTTCTCAAAAAAACATGCCACGCGTGGCATTGGCTAGTTGCCAGGAATAACGACAACATTTAAATTATCTCGACCATTTTTAATTAAAATAATGTATGATGTTTTATTAAACAGAATGCGGAAATTGGTTAATCGCAGAACGGATTCGTGATGAGAGAAACCAGTCGATGGCGCTGGTTTAATTAAACAGAAATGGTACAACTTATAAATAAGTTCGAAATAGCCCCGCCCACCCCCCGCCCACTCGCCCGTTCGTTGGTCCGTGCCCGCCCGCCCTCCCGCCCGCCCGCCCGCTCGCCCCCTCCCCCGCCCGCCCGCTCGCCCATCCCCTACAAGAGGGATAGCGTTGGGAGTAATGTTTCGAGGATGAAATACTAGGCCCGTTCGACATGACTCCCAGATGACTGTGCTGGGGATGGAAATGATCCCATGCAGGGACAAATGCTCCGTTTTGGGGATTCACACGAAGCCTGCTGTGTAGGCTCAGACTTTTTAACGATTTCAAGTTGGATTTTAGATCGTCCATCTATTAAAAGAATGAACACGTACGCACGAACGCACGCACGCACGCACGCACGCACGCACACACACACACACACACAGGATGAGGGCGCGGTTGGGTGTTTCTGGTTAATCACAATGGGGAGAGGGTGCAGGGGGGGGAGCTTGAAATGGAGAGGAGTTGTTTGTGTTAGATTTGCTCTACATGCAATTCTGTCTTATAAAACCGTGTCACTTTTGTTCGGCAAATATGCAACGCCAATAAATAAATAGCTGACTACGAATATGAACGATAAAGTGCTGATGAACACCATGTAGGGCGACCTGTGTCTGGTTGTGGGGTCGACTCAATTACTATTGTTAATTGCTGCGCGTAATGACGTGATCAAATCAATTAAGGAATCGATGAACAGAGCTGCGATGGCAAAATGAAACGCTGTCAATTCACCTCCCCGCTCCTGTCACGCGAGTGGCTATCCATATTTATACTGCTAACTTCCCCGATTTTGTAAACCTCCAAGACTTCCGGTGTCCTGGTCCCAGATTCGGCACGACTCTACCGAATCTAGGACCGCGACGGATGGCGCATACGGGCCAGTAATACATCAAGTATTCCAATATGTTGTTATTACGCTTTTTTTTAAATAAAATCCATGGGTCGTATGCGTTTTGAAGAAACTCGGCCAGGGCATGACGAATGTTATCAACGCTATGTTAGAGCAGCAAAACCGGGCACTGCGCTTGCGCGCGCATACGAGTTAATAAAAGTATGCGTTTTGCCGAATCTGGGCACGGCCGAATCTGGGCCCACGTCACCGGGCTGGAAGTTGGTTTCATTCTCGGCGCCAGCGGTCGCTGCCGCCGATTACGTCGTGCCAGACTACAGTACTGTAGCGAGCAGTGCAACTGGTTTCAGCTCCCCAACAGTACTTCCTGTGTTCCGAAGTGCAATCCAACAGAGAAATAAACCAAGTCATTGGCACCAGAATCTCTCGGAAAACTTCGGTAAATTCTCGGTCTATCTCGGAGAACTTCGGCGGGAAACTTGGTGACTGGAGGGACTATGTCACATTTCATTTTCAGTATTGTATAGGCATACTTCTGGCACGTCATAGATATATAATAATACCACTACATATAATGGCATCTGATATGCGATAAACAAGTTTCTGTGCTCTAATGCCGTGAAAAGAATTGTTGATATTTCAGAAATTAGCTCTATCATGTTCGTACAGTTGATTCCCATTAATGTTTTATTTATTTATTTTACACATGATATGACGTCTGCTCCACAAAAGTTGTGGGCCGATGGTTAATCTACCCATCAAGCCAGTCTTCTTTCGGGGCCTTCCCAGCTTCACTCGGGTTACAATCTGTTCACACCGGTATTACTTTGTCTATTCTCCCTGGTTTTCGTTTCATTTCTCCAACAGCACGGTCAGCACCCCTTCTTCCCGTTCACCCTCGCACGCCAGGGGTCGCTGCAGCTGATTACGTTAATACCAGCCACCACTACTCATGGCACACCACTTTGCAAAACTCCTCTTTTAACTTCAGCCAATAAAATCCGTCATCAGGAGTGTAGTCGACCTCCGGCCACGTGATATAATTTTGTGTGATTTCAGCCACACACTGCTCGTGTTACGTGCAATGTTTACGACGTGAATCG